>VDFB02047397.1:82779122-82832444 GCA_007258455.2 Sequoia sempervirens
TAAGAGATTATATATTAAATTATAAATAATATTGTATATTCTAAACTAGATATATTGACATAAACTATAAACTATAAACTATTTAAAAATCATATATAAACCAAATCGTATATTCTAAACTAACTATATTAAAATAAACTATAAACTACAAATGAGATATATTGCATATGTTAAATCATATGTTATAAAGTCTTGACATATTTTAAAATGCTATGTAAACAAATCGGATATCTGATTTAAATCCGATATCCGATATGTCTGACACAAAATTCATTACCTAGGGAATAGGCTCGAGTTTTCTTTGGTATTTGGTTAGGAGATGCCAATCCTAAAAATTTAACACAAAAAGTGTGTTTAACAGCTTACCTTGTTTTTTCGGACTTCGCCCATGTGGCTGACGACTTTATTTTTAGCCAAATTTGATAAAATGAAAAGGGTTTGTAGAGGAGATTCTCAGCTTTTTGCCAATATAAATTATGCTTTATTTTGAATTTAATAGATTATTATTATTTATTTTCTTCGTAATTATAACTAAAGTCCCTGGATTGATAGGTTGGATTGTAAAACATCTATAATCCTTCAATGTATCATCATATTTTGAATCCAAAACATGTGTCACATCTCCTATGCTTTGCATACTATAGATTAAAAAAAAAAATTGAATTTCATGGGAAGTTTCTGAATCGTTAAGGTGGTCGACATAATGAAGTTTTTAAATTTTAAAAGTTGTAATAAAAATTCATAATTAATTATTTACTTGGAAAAAAATTACAAAAAAAATGCATTACATCCGACATGAGTCCTCTACTTATATATAAAATATTATAAAAAATAATTATCATTTTATTATGGTTAGGGTGGTCAGACAGACACCTACTTCTTATTTTTTTCCTAAAATTTAAGTAATACTGCATTGAAATTTCAAATTTTCACCAAATAGATTTTGTTTAAAAATAAATAAACCTAGAAGTTTAGAAACTACATTCAATTTCCCACATAATCTATTCTTACATGATTTTGAAATAATATAGATAACTTATTCAAATTTTTATGTCAAGTTGCCTAACTCTAATTTTTCTGAATTTTCATTGCCACTTAAGGGCCTGTTTGGCCCATCATGATCTTGCACATACCATGTTGATTCATCATTCATTTGTCATTTAGCATCTATCACTCAAAAGGATAAGATCTCTTTTAGCAAATTTTTGATTGTGGAGTTGGAAACACCAACATGGGGTTTGACAAAGGAAAACCCCTATATGGAACAACCCTTCCTCTCTCTTTGAATGTGAAAGTTACAAATCTAAAGAATATGGGAGAAAGATTGAAGACCATTTATTCATTGTTACACTTAAACCCTACAACTTGATAATATATGGAAACTTAGTTGTCTTAGCATTCGACAAATATTTGACAGTGAGATTCAAAAGGAAGAAGCTTCTAATCAAACTCTTGAGGACTATGAAAACTTATTACAAATTGAGTTATTAGGACATAGATATCCTGGGTGACTTAGTCCTACCAAATCAAGTTCAAATTCATATGACAAGTGCACACAAATATGCACAATCTACTTTTGAACATCAAACTTGTCTATGACTTTATAGATTTGTTATTTTTGAATCATAGTAGCTCATTTTCATCTTTAGTTAGTTGCATCATTTCATTTCATACAAAATCCAATCTAAATTTCTCAAATTTAGATCCTAAGATTGGTTGGCTCACCCTTTAGATTGCAATTCAATCTCACATCCTAGTCAATCTTGAATTTAAATGATACTGTAGAAAAAAACCCCATTGAAATCCTAAAGTATTTGTCTCTAGGGTTTTTATTTTCCTATTTACCATTTTGGTGAAGTTGACACATTAAAATTATAGACCTTCTGAAATCTGAAGCATATCATACTAGATCTAGGATTAGTATTGCATTGTTTTGCATTGTTCATTTAGGAATTCAATTTTGCCTCATAAAAAGCATAAAAATTCAAAACAATACATATTATATTGCATCATAGGTTGCAATAGGTTTATTTTAAATCATTATAGGTCAAATATACATTCTAATTTCATTTACAAATCTACATTCTAGGTTTTAAATCAAATCTAAAAGTGTTCATTGCATTCATTTAGGTATTTTTCATATAGTTTTCAGAGTGAAAAATTGCATCATTTTGTGTCAAAAAAAAGGATACAAAAATCATCATTTCAAATTTTTTTCATATTAGCATCAGTCATTTGTTGCATTTTAGATATATAAATTGCATTTGGAATTACCTTTTATCGCTTAAACATTTTGAAAATTATTGCACACTTGCATTTTACATTGCATAATTCTAAATCATTTAAATTTTGGGAAAATATTCACTACCACCACTTACACAATCTCAAAGAAGGAACATTACATGGTATTACAAATATTCAAATTTGAAATTTTGCAAAAATAATTTCCAGACAAGAGAACCCTAGGTAACCTCTTCCAATCTAATTTTTCTCAAATTTCTATGACAGAATCCTGCCAGGCTCCTCTATCTAGATCTACTTTCAATTTTTCATCTCATTGTGATATAACAATATAAATCTCATTGCATACATAATATTGTCATAATTGCTAAATGCTTTGGTAAAATGTTGACTTCTTGAAATCTTTGGTTGAAGTTTCAGGCTATGTGTTTGGAAATGACTCTAACTCAGACAATGAAATTTATATTCCTTCATCTCTCAATGTATATCTCCTTAATGAAGATATCTTGAGATAAGATGAGGAAATCATGAATGAATTTATAAAAAATATCTTACGTAACCTTGAGAATAATATGGTACTTTATCCTTCAATGGAATTCCCTAATCACCCATACCAACAATCAACACCACCCACTATACCACCACCCAAAATTATTTACACATCACATAGAGAAAGTGACTTACAATCCATCCCTCAACTTAGGTACATGGAAGAACCTATTGATAACAAACATGATGACCCATACCACCCATTGAGTCTCCATCTTATGAAAACAAAGCTACCGACACACCTATTGGCTTGGAATAGTGTTATGGCCAAGGATTTAGAATCCTGACAAAGCAAGGATGTGATATAAGGAATGAACATAAAATCTATTCCATTTTGGAAAAAATACCATCTGAAGACACAAAAGGAATAGGTTACCAAGGTCCTCCACCTTTACATCAAACATTCTCTCCACCATCCAAACCACACAAGATTTACGGTCCTATTAGAAAAAGGTTTTTTACCTTCCCCACATCCTTTGTCTGAGGCTGGGTGTACTTTAGCTACACTCTTACAATTATGATTTATTACATTACCACACATTCATGAATGAAGAGACACTAAAAATAAGAATAAAAATACATCGTATTATGTGTATCATAGAACATTTAGACACACCACTGATGAATTTCATGTTTTGAAGAGAAAGTTGGAAGGATTACTTCCTGAAAATGATAAATTTGATAGGTTTATAGATTAAATTGTATTTTTTTTCACTCCTTTCCATGTGGTAGTTGTAGCGTCACATGATGTTCATTACTATGGATGGGGTTATACATTCAGTTTTATGCAATCATATATAGTTTTCAAGGAGCAACATATCATTTATTTTTGGCTCATCTTTGTCCCTACACTTGGGGGGGAAAAGGTTAGATAGCCATTCATTAGGTGCATTCCTTGCTACAAAGATCTGATTGTATCTCCTTAAATTATTAGTGTATTAAGTACACTAACATTTTAAGGGGGGCATAAAGTTCCCTGCACATTATTCATATAAGGAATAGTCCATTTTTAGTGATGATAGCATGCATTCCCTAGAAAGTGAGACCTTGCTAATTAAAAGCATGGCCTCCCCAATCTATGTTAGTGTCTCCTTTGTGACAACATTAGACTTGATATCCCCTAAGAGTGCATGAATTTTCATGGCATATGATGTTCCCTTTGGTGGTAATACTATGGCTAATATTCGCTAAAGTGTGATCTTTTGTTCCACAACTAGTCCTCTATTAGTGGTGGTATCATGTATGATATTCCCTAAGGTGTGATCTTTCATCTTTTAAGTGGTGCCCCTTTGATCCACCTTTGTGGTGGTGTTGTTTATAACTCCCCCTACGGTGTGGGTTTAGTCTTGTCATTCTTCTTGGTGTACATTAAAATTTTATGCACCTTCTTAAGTGAGTCTTGTTTGTCCCCTTGAGTGTTCAAATTTTATGTGCCTTCTTAGGAAATCCTTGTTCATCCCCTTGGACATTTATGCACCTTCTTAGTTGAGTCTTGTTCATTCCCTTAGAGGTCAACATTTTATGTTCCTTCTTAGGTGAGTTTTGTTTGTCCCCTTGGATGTTTATGCACCTTATTAGGTGAGTTTTGTTCATCCCCTTGGACATTAAACTTTATGTGCTTCCTAAAGCAAGAAGTGGCAAGAGATTCCATGGATTTTGTATAATGCACCTTGTTGATTCATGAACTTGAGAACCTTTTCTTTATGTGTCCATATATTATAACACAATTTTCCTTCCAATGGATCCATATGTTTCATGATTGTTTTAGCATAACACAGCTTGATAGCCTTGTGGAATCCATCATATTGCATCTAGATGCCTAGCATGATGCAACTTGCTAGCTAGTAGATCCATGTGGCTCATGAGTGATTGTACATCCTTTTGAGAGCATCATTTTAGATAATGCATTTGATGGATGATGTGTAGTATTTGTGTTTGTATATGTTTCTTATGTTCACATCATGTTCATATTATTTTGTGCCTTGCATCCTATATTGTGTTGTCATGTTGCATTTCATACATGTGTGTGTTGAGATTATGGATTGCACAGCCCTTGAAGCTCTGGAATCTTCAATAAAGGACTTTAGCCATGAAAGATAATCAACCACAAAGAGAAGTGTTGCAACTATGGAATGCTAAATAAAGACTCTATATTGATATGATGAAAATAATGTGTTAGAAATGAACAAAATGCCTGAATATAAAGGAAAAAGAGAAAACCTAAGATGCATGAGATCTTGCCAAGTGTTATAATCTAACAACATGTGACAACATGTGAACCCTATCTAGATGATTATTAAATGTTCAGATAAGTTCTAGAAGGAATCTTATCCCAAAAACTAGGAAGGGAATATTATCCCATTTATTAAATGATTTATTAAAAATGCAACCTAGGACTAAATGAAATATGACCTAAGTTAACTTATGCTGGTGTAATAATTAATTAATTAATTACACTACCACCCCCCATAAGTTCAACTTAGGGAGGAAAATGCAATGATTGTGCAAGAAGATGATGGGTCCTGACAAAAAGGCCATGCTAGGTACCCATATACATGAAGATGCAAAAAATATCCCATAGCTAGAGAAATGGGGAAAACCTAGTGGGAAGAAAGCCCCTCCCCAAAAAGGAGATAAAAAGAAAAAAAGATGGAAGAGTGATGTTTGGAGGACTCAACATTATCCCCCCAAGGACAACAACCATCACATATATACAAAAAGATCAAAAAGATGTGGACTAGATAGCCCCCCCATAAAGGAGAGTAGTCCCCTCTAGAATGTCTTCAAGACCAGTGAGAAACTAAGCAACCAAGTCAGATAGACCTGAAGAGAACCCATCCATGTACCACAAGTCTAAAGAAGTGAATGTATCCATCCCTGCTGAAGCAAACCTCAACTTAGAGTTGTCAAAGGAAGAAGATGGTTCCATGCAAAGAGCCAAGTCAATCTAGCCTCCATGACCCTAGCAAGGAGGGGGTGATGATGTGGTTCCTACTCTTGAATCTGGAGAGTCAAGAGCAAGTTGATCTCAATCCTAAAATTTGGTGAACTTGTATACCTTGGAATGATGATCAGCTTGACCATAGGCAACAAGGACATCAAACCTATCCCTGATGATAGCAAGATCCGAAGTGAACTCAATTTTCAATCCCTCCTGAGCAAGTTGATAGATAAACAACAAATTATGAGAAATCTAAGGAATGTAGACAACATCTTCCAACCTCCTTCCATCAAGAACAACATCACAGATACCAACAACATAGACAATATCTGCATTTGCTATAAACATTTGATCAAAGCTGGCAGGCCTTAGAGTATCCCACAAAATATGTTGTTAAGAAGAAGAGACATACTAGGAAGCACTAGAGTCAAGAACCCATCCTTCTCTGTTATCAACCAAAGTAGTTATCAAAGCATTCCCTTTACCAAGATTATCAATAGTGGCAATTCCAACAATAACTGATGATGACTCTTCATGAGAGGGGGAGTGAGGAGATTTGACTGTAGTAGGTGGGAGAGAGATGTTGTGATCTCTAAGTATTTGTCAAAGCTCATGGATCTCTCTCTTGAAACATGTATCCTCAATGTGACCGAGCCCATTGCAGAAGTTGCACTTGGGCCTCTCCCTCTTTGGATTGTCTTTCTTAGGATAAGATGATGATTCAGAAGAAGCTCATGTCTTTTATTTTCCCTTGTTATTTCCCTTTCATTTTGATGGTCCTACTGACAATGCATGGGATTTTGTGGATGTATCAGCCTGATTGAGCTTGGATTTCTCTCAAGTCAGCCTTTCACAAAATGTCTCATATGATGGCATAACAAATCTATCACCAAGACCATCCATGGTGGAATAGAAAGAGGTAGAAAAATAGGAGAAGGAACCTTGTAACTTAGATAAAATCATGAATATACATTCTTTTTCAAACTTATCTTTTCCACACCCAAAAAGTTGAGTCCTTAAAGACTTGAATCTTACCAGGTAGTCTTCAACAGAAGGAAAGTGATCAATAGTGAGTGCAACAAGTTCAGCCTCCAATTGCAAAGCTCGTACATCACTAACAAAGCCAAAAAGATCCTTGAGCTTGTCCCAAACCTCCTTGGGAGTCTTGCACCCCTCAATATGGAAGAATAAAGAGTTGGAGACATGTAGAGAAATGAGCACCATTACCTCTTCACACTTAATCTAATGCTGGAATTTTTCATATTCTCTGGTGAGATGAGGCTAATTCTCATTCAATTTAGACCAAATTCCCTTAGACCAAAGAAGTCTTTGCATACTAACCTTCCATGTGTGGTAGTTATCAGGAGTAAGAATCTTGAATCCTGTGTCAGCCATTAGAGAAGAACAACAATCCAAGACCAAATATTTCTAACAAAAAAATTTTGAACTTTGATAACTAATGAATTATCAACTGAAATGAAGCCTTTGAAACAAATTGAAAAGCTAGAGATCACCTCTAAACCCAAAACTTAGGGTTTCCACTTCAATTGAGAATAAATTTTGATAGACACAAAATATAGACAAATAGAGCACACCTCTAGAAAGTAGACAGAAATATCTTTCTAATGATATATCGTTTGGAGATTTTTGATATCGTATGCAAAAGTTATGCCTCCTGGAAGAATTTTGGCTAACAAGATGCGAAAAATAAGCACCTGGGGGCAAAAAAATTTTGGCCCTTGGTCACTGGTATGACCGCAGGCAGCACTCATAGTTTTAAAAAAATAACAACCTGGTCGACAATGTTGGAGCAGTGGTTCGGTAGTAGGATTTGGTGGCTTGTCGATGGCTCGACTGAGAAGTGTTGGACGTGGTTAGTAGAGCCCTTGGTTTCCAAAAGAACCATGAAACAAGGCTGGAATGGTGACAAGAGCTCTACAGACTTTGACGGAGGAAACAGAGGATGGTTGTTGGGAAGTGAATGACCAACGGTGGAAAGTTCGGTGATCAGAGCAACAAACACCAGTGGTGGGGAGACCACTAACTAGAGGATGATGTAGAGTGATGGGACAGAGTTGACAGATCTCAAAGGCTCCTAGTTGATACTACTCCAATTTTGGAAAATGAACAGGCGATCTATGGGTTTTGAAGCCTTCTAGACGCAATGGAGAGGTCTGAGAGAGCCTGATGTGCACCAAAAATCAGATTGGCTCTCAGGTAGAACCAACTAGCCTACAACATAAAACTCCAAGCTTGCAAGAATCTTGCACTCCAACTTCCTGGATCAAGGGTTGATGTTTCAATGGACTAGCTATGATACCATGTTGACATTATGGATTGCATAGCCCCTGAAGCTCTGAAATCTTCAATAAAAGACTTTAGCCATGAAAGATAATTAGCCACAAAGAGAAGTGTTGCAACTATGGAATGTTGAATAAAGACTCTATATTGATATGATGAAAATGATATGTTACAAATGAAAAAAATGCCTGAATATAAAGGAAAAAGAGAAAACCTAATATGCATGAGATGTTGCCAAGTGTTATAATCTAACATGTGACAACATGTGAATCCTATCTAGATGATTATTAAATGTTGAGATAAGTTCTAGAAGGAATCTTATCCCACAAACTAGGAAGGGAATATTATCCCATTTATTAAATGATTTATTAAAAATGTAAGCTAGGATTAATGAAGTATGGCCTAAGTTAACTTATGCTAGTGTAATAATTAATTAATTACACTAACAGTGTGTTCCTTTGTCTTTATATTGTATTTCCATGGGATCTTGAATGTTGCAAGGGCCTTGTGCACTAAACCTAGATTCATTTCCATCCTATCTCTTCAACATTTGGACAATTGGAGCCCTCTTGACATATTTTCTACTTTAGTGTGAGTTTGAGCATAAGTTCATACTCTCACTAAAGTGGGGCTAAATGTAGCACCATAAATTATCACCCTTGATAATTCCATAGTATATTTTTCTCCCTCCTAAGCGTAGGACATAATTGTACACCTAATGTGCTAAATTATGCATTCGATTGCCCATTTGGACATTTATCAAGAAAAACAATATACAAAACCAAGGAAAACATTTAATATTTTTCTCCTGAAACTTTACACCCTACAAAATAGGGCTAGGAAAACTTCACCCTGGGTGACTTGGTCCCCCTAGTTTTCCTCCAAGATTTAATATGTTTAGGGCAACAATTTGTGATTTGAATTTCAAATATCAAATGTTAGCTATCAGGATTTAATTTTGGAGAAATTAGATTAATTGCATATTAATACCTAGTCATTTCACCATTTGAAAACTAAGTAAGAAAAGAAAACAAATATTTGAAGCAAGAGAATTATCAAGCAATCATTATTAAGTCAAGAGTAGTCAAGAGCAGATTTATTGCAACATTTCAATATTGAAGCATTATGTCAAGTTTTATGTGAGGTTTTTCATGTTTATGTTATCATTTTATTTGTGAGGACTAACCCTTGTAGGCCATCCAAGCTATCAAGCCAATTTTTAATGAAGCCTTAAGGAGATTTGTATGAATTTAGTCCTTCAAGGAATCAAATTTGAGTGGTGAGTTGTAGTCCATTGTTGATTCATCATTCATTCATCATTTAGCCTCTATCCCTCAAAAGGATAAGCTCTCTCTTATCAATTTTTTCATTGTGGAGGTGGAAACACCAACATAGGGTTTGACTAAGGAAAGATCATATATGGCACAACCCTTCCTTTCTCTTTGAATGTGTAGGTTATAGATCTAAAGAAGATGAGAGGAAGATTAAAGATCATTTATTCATTGTTTCACTTAAAACCTACAAATTGACAAGATATATAAACTTAGTTATCTTAGCATTTGACAAAGATCCAATAGTGAGATCCGAAAGGAAGAAGCTTTTAATTAGATTCTTGAGGACCATGAAGATAGATTGAAAATGTAGTTACTAGGAAACACTCACCCTAGAAAACTTAGTCCTACCAAATCAAGCTCAAATTTCTATGACAAGTGTACACAAGTCTTCTTAGTCTATTTTTTTACATCAAAATTTTCTATGACTTAGAAAATTTTTTTTGCATCAAAATAGTTCATTTTCATCATTAGTTAGTTGGAGCATTGTATTTCATAAAAAAATCATTCCAAATTCCTCAAATTTAGATCCTAGTATTGGTTGGCTCACACTTCAGGTTGAAAGTCTATCCCATATCATAGTCAATCTTGAATTTAAATTATATTATAGAAAATACTCCATTGAAATCCTAAAATGAAGCTCTAGGGTTTCAATTTTCCTATTTATGAATACATTATTAAGATACCGCCTTATTGTGTGCAATAATTGTGGATGGTAAATGAGTAAAAACACAATATTCAATCCAAAGCATGGGACATGAAATTTTTGGGAGGGACTGGGGTATATTTCCTGAGAGACCCTTGATTGACAATATTTCTTCAATTGAAGTTTCTCATTAATTTAAAAAACCAATAAAATAATAGCTTCAAGTGAAAATACCTTCGATCAAATGAAAAACACTTTGTTATGTTTTTGGAGATATATGAATCGACAAACTCAGTTGTCAGTTCATTTTAATAGAACCAAAAAATTGATTTTTGGTTCAAACTATGAGGGAGGGAGCATGCTACAAGGGTGGGAGGATGCCACCATTCATAAAGGAGACCAAGGAAACTTCAAATGAATGGGAACAGGGTAGGTTTGGGCAAAGGTTTGAAGGTAAGTGTCATGCCTTGTAAAATCACTATTCAATCACTATAAAATCAAGGTTCAACAGATGTGTTCAATGTAGTTCTATAAACCATATAAAACCTTAATGTACATGAAATATTTTAGATATGTGTTCAATGCACATGAAACCCTAATGTAGCATTCAACTGTGCATGATAGCTTTTATACAAAAGGATCCTATACTTCCATAAATAATATATATTTCAATACCTTTAATGAGTCCTCCCATAGTGAATATGAGTTCTATGTCCCTTATGATTAGTATCTTCCCCATGAAACCCCCTTTCCCTTAATACATGTCCCACCACACCTTAACCATGTCCTCTTCTAAGCATCTTTTCTTTAGTTGGAGAGGTTA
Source organism: Sequoia sempervirens (assembly GCA_007258455.2). Lineage (NCBI taxonomy): Eukaryota > Viridiplantae > Streptophyta > Pinopsida > Cupressales > Cupressaceae > Sequoia > Sequoia sempervirens. The sequence continues at coordinate 82,789,955 of VDFB02047397.1, forward strand.
GTTCTAAAAAAAAATTGATTGGGAAGCCATAATAGACTATTTCTTAAACATAACATTGGATTAGGTACAATATAATAATAATGATATGGACATAACTTTTCTTCTCCTAGTGAATCTTCCATGCAAGGAAATCTTCCCTCCTACATCATATTTCCTTTGTTCTTGTTCTTGTGTCACATACTCTTTTATGACCATGAATTTTTGGCAACCTCACCCTAGGTAACCTTTAGCCATTTGAATTTGGCAATGCATTAGTAAGTATTTAACCTGGGGAAGTTACTCATCTCATACTTCACATATAAGATAGTGACCTATAGCCATATTCCTACTCCTCCAAAGTTAGTGCTTTCAAACGTTGGGAAGATACTATTTATAAATAAAATAATAATATTATAAATATCATAGACTAAACACACACTATGTATCCTTCCATCTTATCCTTAACTATATTCAATTTATACTAGGTATCACTAGCTAGTATCTATGTAGTTAGGTGATTTTCATCAATAAGACAACTATCAATGCTCTTTGTGATTAGTAGACCTCATGTCTAGGGTTATAGATTGTTGTTTCATGGATTATAGGGTTAAAGTTTCATTATGACGAGTTGGAAGTGTTCCTATCTATAGTATCTTAGGCACATGGTCATGGATGGATGTTAGTTGTGTTATGGAATTTTTTCACATGGTTAATTGTGTCATGTACAATTATAATAGTTGCCTTTATTTTTCTCACATGACTCTCTTGTATAACCCATATGTGAAGGGTAAGGTCTTTCCTAATATTGTTGGTGCATGGGAGAATTGTGTAAGTTTTGTGGTTAGAAATAAAAGTGGCCCCATGATATTCTCTCCCACTTTTAGTAGCTTTGACATTATGAAACACATGATAAAATAGAAAGTAGTACAAGTGGTTTATTACAATCTCAATTCATGATACATATATTATTATATATTTTATTTGGTTTACCATCTACCTTATTGTGATTATATGAATTGACGTGCTTCTATGATTGTAGGTAATACTTTATTGACATGTTTGGGTTCTCTAGACATAGGTATGGAAACATTATTCATTAAAAATTAATAATGATGGTTACTTTCCTTATGTAAGAAGGAGCACATGAATCCTATTAAATTATTATCATATTTATAAAATATTATGCATAAAAATACTTGCATTATATGTTAATAGATGTAGGTACATGAACACATGATTACTTGTGATATATTTGTAATGGAGAAGAAAGATGTGTCAATAATTGATTGGAATGATGAAAAAAGTGATATTCCTTAAGGAACATAGTCCTATGTGTATATGAAATTGAAGAACTATTTTTTATGAATTTATTTACCTTAAGTTTAGAGTCTTACTAAATTTATTATTATATCTTAAATACAATGTACGTTAGATAAGATTGGGTTAAAATATCCATGTCTACTAGATATTCAAGATGAAAAATTGCAGCAATATGAACTTTTTAAAGTGGTTTCAAATCTAAAATTATATATTCAAGATTACCATAGAAAGATTATGTGATTGAAAATTATAACAACAAAAGAAAAATCTAAAATACCATAAGTCATCAAATACAAGTGACACATGATATACATGGAGAAACCAGTGCAAGAAAAAGCTCCACACCCAAAGAGATCCAATGTTTGTATTAATATTCAAGGAAGTAAATCAATACAACAATCCTCTTTGAATTCCAAAAACACTTCATCACTCTGACAATCTGTAAACAAACTCCTACAAACCACCATCTCAAGACTCCAATATATAGAAGTTTGTGGGAGAGAATACAAAAAATGGTATTTCAAAACAATAAGAAAAACCAGCTAGAAAAATTCATGCCCTCTTAGTGGACAACCAATAAACACATAATAAAATATTAAATTATCACATGGCCTTCACATGGTTGCCTAACCCATATCCAATTAGAACTTGTCAATATTGAGTCCTCCATAACTCACCAATGGCTTTGATGGCTACATGCAAGAGCATGCACCAACATGAACAATTTGGTGCACAACCATGCAAAAAAGGAAGGCCATGCACACCAAAGTGGTCCCCACTCACAAAGTTGGATTCCCAAGAGGAATATCCTCTCAAAATTTCTATAACTACCACCATAAAGGGTCCACCTCTTTGAATGCAACTACAATTTTTCATAGGAAAATAAATAATAAATATTTTTTCCCTCATGTCCCCTAGAAGACTTTCTAAAGAAAATGGAGACACATAAATCAACTTAGGATAACAATTATAGTGTCACTTATCCTAACATTCTCCCACTTGACATTATACATTGTAATTACATCCATAAGATATGAATTAAACATATAATCAAGTACAATGATCAATTCCTATGGCCTTCCTACACCAAGAGAACTTATTTTTGGTCACTGGTTTTGTGAGAGAATCTGCAACATTATCCAAAGTTTCAACCTTCTCAATCAAAACTTTACCATTCTCAACCATTTCTCAAAAAAATTATACTGAACATCAACATTATTAGTATGATCATGATACATAGGATTTTTGGCTAAACATATAACACTTTGACTGTCACATCCAATCCTCACTATCTCGCAATCAAAACCAATGCCATTACCAAGTCTCTTTGACCAAACCACCTCCTTAGAGGCATGTGTAGCAACAATATACTCTAATTCGGTGGTAGGAAATGCAACTATAGGATGTCTCTCACTCATCCAACTCACTGTACCTCCAAACAAAGTAAAAACATAGCCACTAGTGGAACTTCAACTGTCCAAGTCACATGCCCAATTTGCATCAACAAAATTTTGTATGTCCAATGACTTATCCACATCATTAGTACCATGATAAACCAAATATTAATAAAAAGTACCACACAAATATCTAAGCACCCTCTTAACAAAATTCTAATGCTCTCTACTAGGGTTAGGCATAAACCTGCTCAAAACTCCCATTGCTTAGTTTATATTTGGTCTAGTGCAATCCATTGCATACATTAAACTACCAAAAACACTATCATAAGGAACATTAGAAATATCTTCAATATCATCATAAAAACTAGGACAAATGTCTAAACTCAACATAGTACCAACCAAAAATGGAATATTTAATGGTTTACAATTGTGCATATTAAACCTCTACAAAATGGTATCAACATACTTACTCTAACTTAACCAAAGCTTTCTATTCACCCAATATCCATTGATATCCATCCCAAGAATATATTTTTCAGCCCCAAAATACTTCATATCAAATGTTTCAAAAATTCGAGTCTCAAGCTCCCTAAACATCACCTTGTTGTTACCCATAAATAACATATCATCAACATACAAGAAAATGATTAGTATTTGATCACCAATAACCTTAATATAAAAACAATGATCCTCTTCCCTCCTAAAAAAATCCAACTCAATGCAAAGGCATCAAAATTTTGGTACCGCATCTTGGGTGTCTATTTCAAACCATATAAAGATCTATTTAACCTACAAACCAAGTGCTATTTTCCTTTCACAACAAAATCATCAAGCTATCAAATATAAATCTCTTCCTCAATATTCCCATGTAAGAAAGAAGTTTTAACATTCATTTTCTCTATTTCAAAATCATAAGAAACAACAATAGATAAATAGGAATCTAATACAAGTTAACTTAGCAAAAGGAGATAAAATTTTACCAAAATCAACTCCCTCTCTCTAGGAGTGGCTCTTGGCCACCAATCTGGCCTTGAACTTCTCTAACCAATCATCTGCTCCAAATTTATTTTTAAATACCCACTTGCAACCAATGGGCTTCCATTCTTTTGGAAAACTCACAATATCCCATGTATCAAAACTATTTGAAGCCATCATCTCCTCCTGCATGGATTGCATCCAAGACCTGCTCTCTTTTGAAGAAAGAGCCTCCTTAAAGGATCTAGGTTCATCATGAGTAGTCAAAAAAGAAAATACACAAGAGAAATTGGATGGGCTATACTTGTTGACTAGATTTCATTTTCTTGTGGTTCTTCTCAAGGTAGTAGTAAGGGGTTCTTTTTACTATACATATTCTACATGCTCATCATGCATATCATTTGAACTCTCTAAACCCTCTTCTTCTTCATCATCCTCTAATCCATCTAGTTGTTCACCGACATGTGCATCTTCCTACCTCTCAATCTTTGTCTCAAAGTGAATTGTTTTCATCTTATCTTTCTCTTTTGGTTATTCTTCACCTGAATAAGCTCTAAACTCCTTAAAAATCATATCTCTAGAGAAAACCATTTTACGAGTTAGTGGATTCCAAAGATTAAATCCTTTTACATTCTCGCTATAACCAATAGAGATGCATTTATGTTCTTTTGTATCAAAGTTACAACAATTCCCTTGAGGCGCATGAACAAACGTGTCACAACCAAAGAACCTTAAATGTGAAACAAAAGGATTTCTACCTATTCAAACTTCATAAGGAGTTTTATCAACAAGATCTTAACAAGGAGATCTATTAACCAAATAACGTGCAGTATTTACAACTTCTACCCAAAAGAATCTATCAAGCTTAGCACCACTCAAAATTCTCTTAGCTCTTTCCATCAAGGTTCAATTAATTCTTTTTGCTACCCCATTTTTTTGAGGTGTATAAGGAGTATTGTTTAATCAAATAATACTTGCATGCTTACAAAACTCATTATATTCCCTAGAACAATATTCAGCCCCATTTTCAGATCTCAACACCCTTATCTTAGAATTCGTTTGCTTCTCAACTAAGGCTTTAAATTCCTTAAACTTAGTGAAAACCTTATATTTTACATGCTTAAAATAAATATAAGTGTATCTTGACACATCATCAATGAAAGTAACATAATAACAATATTTTTCAAACGTGTCAACATCCACTAGTCGAAATGAATGATCTCTAATAATCTCTTAGCTTTATTAGTTCCATTAGGAAATTATGATCTATTATGTTTACCAAACACACAATGCTCACAAAAATCATTTTTTCTAATAGAATAATCACAAATACTATCAACCAAATTTTTATTCAAAATGGCCTTAAGAACCTTTTCACTTATGTGATCCAATCTATGGTGCCACAACATACAAGAATTTTCAATACCAGTTACATTGGCAGAGTTAGAAAAAGTGGAAGAATTAAGCCTAAATAAAGTCCCAATCTAAGATCCTTTACTATCACCAAACTCCCTCTTGTTGATATTTGTCATTACTATCATTGATTAGTCTAGTATTTATATCTTTGGCTTATCTCTTGTTCTGGTAGTAGTCTTACTAATATAGGTTTATGGGCCGACACTATTTGGTATAGCATGGGATATCTATGCCGACATCTTCAACATTTTGTGCAAAATTCTCACCCAAATTCATCTCCAATGCAAGCTGACTAAAGTAGATAAGCAGATCCGATGTATATATGTATGAAGTGGCATAAACAAAGAAGTAGAAGATGTTGAAGAATGATATGCTGATGTGTGCTAGCAATCTATTAATGAATCTTACAAACTAATATAGTTTTTGTGTATAAGATATTTGTGCTTCAACGAGAATTGCATTCATGCATATGTAGATGCAATTATAGCAGTTTAGTTTTTGTAATACATACTCTGGTTGTAAGTTGTCTTTCAACTGTTATAGCTATTTTTGTATTTTGGGCAATGGGCTCACCAAAAGTGAGTCACCTTTGTATTTTGTGTTTGGTTACTTAATACTTGAGAGTTAACCATCTCTATAGTTTTTTTCTTCTTGGGTTTCCATGTAAAAATATTGTTGTTATGTGTTGTTGCATTGCATTGATTCTATTCGGTACTTTTAATTATTTTATGTTTTCAGCTATTCAAAAGTTTTAATCTTTTTAAAGGAATACTGATTGAGATTCATCCCTCCCCTCTCAGTATTCTGAATGTTCAACAATTGGTATCAAATCTAGATCCTTTAGAAGAGTCTAATAGCTCAAAGGAGATTCAAAAGGTTGAACATATGGTACCTAGTTCTACCATGGAGTAGAAAGAACTCATGTCCATTCTTCAAGAAATTGAAATCATTGAAGATGAAAACAAGGCTCTCTTAGAAAATTTTCAAATGGAAAATGATCACATCAGTAAGTTGAAGGATCAGATCTGGAATTCAAGCTAATGCACAAGGAGGTTAGTAATGAACTCAAGCTAGCAAATAGTACTATCTTTGATTTGAAAGCAAAGAGTGAAGAAGACGAAAGGACCAAGGAACATCTGAATAATGTAATCAAAGGAAAATCTGATGAATGCAGGAATTTGGAACAAGAAGTTGCATCTCTTAAATTAGATTTAGAAGAATCAAAGAAGCAAGAGTTCAAATACAAAGAAAGTTCAAAAAAGCTTGATGAAATTTTCGTAGCCCAAAGACCACTAGCAAACAAGGAAGACTTATGCTATGAAATTGGTGAATGCTCACACAATAAAAGGAAAGGAGCTGATTTGGTAAAAGAAGCTAAAATTAAATCCAACAAAGAAAACAAAGGGAAGTCTCTGAAAAAGTAATAGGGAATTAGGAATTCCTTTTTTTTTAATGGTCATTGTTTCAATTACAATAAATTAGGTCATAAAGCATTAAACTACAAAACTAATATGACTCAAACGAGCCAGAACTTACTCCTATAGATGCCACAATTGTAATGGTTATGGAAACAAAGCTAATCAATGTCAGAAACCAAATAGAAACAATTATTTTAGTGGTTATTGCTATGCATGTTATGCATATGTACATAAGGTTGAATAGTGTTGGTCAAGAAAAAAGAAGAAAACCAATAGGTGCTATAACTATAATAAAATTGGGCACATTTCAAGACTTTGCAAAACTGGTGTAGTCAAGCCAACTGAACCAATGAAAAAATAAACAAAGAAAAAGTCAAGGAAAAAATGAATATTTGGAGAAACAAAGAAGTTAATGGTTCTAGCTCTGGGGCATATATTTTCTCTGATAATTAGTCGTTCTCCAGCTGTTTCCTAGGGGAAGAAAGTTCATATCACCTCCTCCTCCTTCAAGAGAAAAGAGATTACAAGCATATCAAAACTACTTGTTCAAGGAGCCTTTGGTAGATATGAACTTTGAACAAGCATCTTACAAACATCCGTTAAAGTCAAATCAGTCTAATGAATAAAGAATTGTGAAAAGTGCTATGACACATTTAATTTAGAAAAGAGTACACTTATTACAGAATTAGCTTAAAAGTGAAATCAACAAATTATTTTTGATCATTCAAGTGAAAGGATTACAAGGAGATAAGGAGAAGAAAAGGATCTAACTTTCATCCTATGGTTTGTGTATCTACAAGAGGTATTTTTCTTGAATTTTTCTATTTCTCTAAAGTCATAGCTATGGCTACTCTCACTTTGGTCAATGTGACATCTCAGCCTCATCCTAAATTCAAGAAATATCTAGATATATCAATAAAAAATGATATGGTTGGTTTTTTTTCAAGAATCCCACATGGAGTCATTCCTTCATAAGATGTTAGGACTTACATTCATTCGAAGCTTGAGGAGTTTAATCAAACCAAGTTACTTGATTTATGGATAAATGAAATCACTGGTGATGACTTGAATGTCAAATTGGAATACAAGGCTCTAGTGGAAAAGAAACTACATGTCTGGAATGCATTTCCATGTTTCTATTTTGATGATAAATGGGTGCATATGACTATGATTATTTTTCTTGAAACTTTTTTGTGGTTAGATGAAGCTCACCTGATCAAAAAATAAGTTATGAAGGTTATTGTTGGGTGGAATGACATGGGCATTATTCAAACACCAAAGGAAATAAAAAATAAGGAGGTTGAAAGCCTAACTCAGGCTATTTTTTTTATGGTAGGTCTCTAACAATTCATACAATCACAGATGTAGTTGTGAGGTATGTTGCACAATTTAATGGAAAAAAATATACTACACCAACAGAGATAACTTCATCTTAGCTACAACCATCTACAATGAATACAATATGGTGGTTAATGGAGTGGACTATGACTTATGTGAACTCATCAAAGAGAAATTTCTTAAGAATATGAATTAGTTCAAGCAAAGTAAGAAGAAGGTCATGATCCGGTATGGAACTCTTGTAGTCTATCTACTATTTTCATGCATGAAATTCTTGGTCTTTGTCTAGTAGTATGGTCATCTACAAAAATAGTTGCTCACTAGATTATTGAGCGAATGAGAAGGTATTATGAGTTTGTGGCACAAGAAATGGAATTTACTTCAATTTTCTCTTCATTGCAGTATATAATGCACAAGCGGGATATAATCCCTAAATCTATAGCTACTAAATACAAGGATGACATCACATTCATTCTCATTGTTGAAAAATGTATAATGGAAGCTATTGTACCAAGAACTCAGTGGATACCATAATTGGGGTATGAAATATTAGAAGAATGTGTTGAATGTCTTGCAAAAGTTCTATTAGAAATTCTGTAGACACCTCTCAAAAAAGATTCAATATAACGAAGGAAAATTTTTAAGAAATCTAGGATGAGAAGATCTCAAAGGAAAGCAATAAGAGACCACAAAAGACTTTAAAGGAAATAAAGGAGGAAGGAGGTATAATTGAGGAAGATCTTGCAACACTCAAAATAATTACTCAGAGTGCAACTGGTAGCTCATATGATAGCCCAGTAAGAGGAAGAAAGGCCTTCCTCTGCCTACTCTAAGAAAGAAGTTAAAAGAAGTGAAAGCCTCTAAGGTTAACATTGTTATTGAAGAATCTGAAACAAAATCTGAACCAAAAGAGTACCATATTATGGTCTAGGAGAAAAAATTGAAAGAGGTAACCTGAGATACTTCTGATGTAGATAATTTGTTTAAAATTTTCTTGTTGAAGGAAACTTTAAAGAAGTTGGTGATTTATACAACACTACCACATCTAAGGGAAAATAAAACATTACACAAGCATTTGCTTTGTAGTACTTAAGATTAGATGGGAATGTAGAAAATTTTAAAGATGATATTTTTAGAGTCTTTGGGTTAGTTTAAACATAACCCAAGAAAATTCTAGGCATATTGATAAGGATATTGTAAATGAAGCTATCTATTCTATTTCAAAAATTGTAAAAGAAGAAAGCTTAGCAAGTTTTAAAGAACTTAGTGGGCCATGGTTAAGAAAAAAGAAAAGGGAAAACACCCTCATGGAAAACAAAGAAGCTACACAAAAATTGAAAACAAAATTTATTGATAAGCTCATAGGAATGGCATGAAAACTTGGGATGTTGATCAATGATGGATCTGCTAAATCATGAAAAATTGGATACTGAAAATGTTGTAAATCTTGTACCCATATATATAGATGCAAAAGTGTATAATCTCTATTTGAATCCTTTGGGAATTGAGCACTCTCATTCTCTAGATAAAGGTGTTGCTTTGGTGAATGTAGAATAAGAAAAGGAAAAAGAAGTTGAAAGAGAAGAAGAGAAATTTGAGAAGGAAGGAGAGGAAAAAGGAAGAAAATAAGTTGATATCAGTAAATAGCAAGAATACCTTGAGAAAGAAGAAATTAAAGAATTGGTAGTAGGCACAATTAAGAAAAGAGAAGAAACTACAAGCATTTCCACCAATACTTGTTTCAATGATTCCTGGAAGAGTTGACTTGCTTCATCAATAATGGTCTATCCTATTACCTCTTCCAAGGTATTTCTTGATTTTCAAAAAATTAGCCTTGTTAAAAATTTCAAATTGGTGATTCCATTAAGGCCTCAACTAGAGTTGATATGGTTAAGGAATTCGAAGAAAATGATAATCTAATTGAGGAAACCATTACTACTATCCAAAGCATTATTCCATAATGCAATTGAGATCAGTCTAGAAGCAATATAGACAAATGAAGATCACTAGTCAATGTTGTAAAGGACCTCTCTACCTGTATGAATGAAAAACTCAAAAGGAAGAAGGAAGCTAAAAGGAATAAACTCTTGTAGGAATTAAAAGATTGGTGTGCAAGTGCCTTCTCAAATCTTCTGCAGCTAATCCAACAAGGTCAAGACCTTCTCGAAGAAGGAAACTCTTTGTATGTGTATAGCCTACAATGGATAGATGCCACTAATGAAATAAAAAAAGAGATTGACTCAACTAAGTCAACAATTCAGTAGGAATACTATTCTTTCAAGCTATATAAAGGTTTGTCCAGTTCTAGGAGATCCTCAATTGAGGAACTGCACAAGAGGTACTTCAAACTGCAACAACAGTAAGACATCATTCTTCCCTTAGGAATTTTTTGAGAGATGTGTATAGATAGTATTTCATTGATGAATTGTTCCCTCCTGAAGGCACAATATGCTACTCTTTCTAAACATTTCTCTATTATAGATGGAGAATATCTTCTTGCATCTATCCAAGTTCATGCACAAATGTTAACTGAAGAAATTATGTAGTGGAATGATAATAGGGTAAGTGGATTTCCCATCTTTAGAAAATCAAGCAGTCCTTCTTTAGTGGTGAATCTGACACATCCTAAATAGTTTTCACCTGAAACCCCTTGTTTATTGATGTCAAAAGGGGGAGAAACATAGAGAGTTTTTTTTTTTTTTAAAAAGAGATAGTCATCTTAGGGGGTGTTTTGGAGTTTATCTCTTTTGAAGTTTTGGCTTTCTAGAATTGAATTTTTGTTTTCTATCAATGACAAAGGGGAAGATTGTTCATATTTTTCATTGATGTCATTGATCAGTCCAACATTTCTATCTCTAGCTTATCTCTTGTTCTAGTAGCAATATTACTAATATAGGTTTTTGGTTTGGCACTATTCGGTTTAGAATGGGATATCTATGCTAGCATCTTCAAAATTTTGTGTAACATGCTCACTTGACTTCATCTCCAATGCAATCCAACTAAAGTAGATATGCAAATATGATATATATATATGTATGAAGTGGCTTAAACAAAGAAGTAGAAGTTGATGAAGAATGATATGTGATGTGTGATAGTAATCTGTTGATGAATATTACAAATTGATAGTGTTTGTGTAGAAGATCTTTGCACTTTAGTGAGAACTATATCCATACATGTATGTAGATGCAATTATAGCAGTTCAATTTTTGTAATACATACTTCAGTTGTAAGTCATCTTTTAGTTGTCATAGCTATTTTTTGTATTTTGGGCAATGAGCCAACTAACAATGAGCCAACTTGATAGTGAGACAACCTAGAATGAGCCACACCAGTAGTGAGCCACCTTTGTATTTTGTATCTGGTTACTTAATACTTGAGAGTTAACCCTCTCCATGGTTTTTCCCCTCTTGGGTTTCCACATAAAAATTCTCAGTGTTATGTGTTATGTTGCATTGATTCTATTCAATATTTTTAATTATGTTATGTGGTCAACTATTCAAAAGTTTTAATCTTTTTAAAGGAATATTGATTCACCCCTCCCCTCTTAATATTCTGGTTGTTCAACACCTCTTACCAACCTACAACTAGACTTGTCAAATGTCACATACATTATAGAATCATTCAACTTGGATACTAAAAGTAAATTCTCACAAGTCCTGGAATATGTAAAACATGATCAATGGTTTTAACCCTCCTATCACTGAAATAAAACTTTACCTTTCCCTTACCAACAATCTTCTTCTTGTTATCACTAAGGAAAACTTCTCCCCTATCATAAGTTTAATAATAAGTAAACCACTCCTTCTGAGGAGTCATATGGTAGGAGCAATTTGAATCAATAAGCCAAGAATTATACTAATAGTGTTAGCAAAAATAAACAACACATTAGAACCACCATCTTCTAAGGAATTTTCTATGGAACTATATGAACTCCTTTTCTTGTTTCTACACTCCTTCACATGACCTTTCTTACCACAAGTCTAACACTTTACTCTTCTCTTCTCAAGGGCTTTAGAATGTCCTTTAGACTTGTCTCTCTTTTTGTCCCCCTTAGGCCCTCCTTTTTCTTTGGAGCTGCCTTGCACATGCAAGGAATCTTGGGAACTCATATTCATGGACTTTATCCTCATATCTTCTAAAATAAGTATTGCAATGAAACTATCCATCTCTAATTTTGTACCACCACACTTATGGAAACAATTATATTTTCCCAAGATTTGAGTAAAGAACAAAGAAACAAAATACATTTATCTTCCTCTTCTATCTTAACATCTATTGATGCAAGCTAACTTATAATCATAGTAAAATTATTTGACTGTTTTGCAATAGAATCGCCATCCTTCATTTTCAAAGAATAGGAAAATATTTTGAGATATAACTTATTATTTTTTGGAATGGTGACTGCTAAAGAGGTATCTGTTGGAGAGAAGTTTGGTTTGATGGTAGGATTAAGTGATTAGAATTTGAACTCAACCCCATGGAATCATGGCAATTGGTAGTTTATGAAGACTATAGATTTGGAATTTTTTGATATTGCAGTTTGCAAGGTAGGATTGTATGGTGAGGATAAGTTGTTGATCCTTGGTGGCGAGCCTAGGAAGGACAGGTCATGTGGTGCATATTTGGTCAAAGCTATGCTGTAGGATGAGAAGTGTGTGGGTAAGACACTCAAGGTGTCTTGTGATGACTAGCCCTTGAAGGAGTCAATTCCTATGATCCAAGGGGATAAAGTGGACGATGGTTTTGAAGAGCAGGTCCCATTAGGGGAATCTTTTGTGGCTAATATGAGTATTCCCTGGTTTAAGCTTGCTCCAATGGGAGATATTCAACTAGCAGGGAAGTCTTCCATGTTGGGTCATAAATGGTTTGACCTTTATTCCTCTAAGCTTAAAGGAAAAGGAGTTGCTTTTGATTATGTTTCATCTACTAACGAGGAAGGTGTTTTTTCCTTCTCTGTTCTAGACTCTTGTTGACAAGAATATTGCTAAAATGGATTTCTCCCTGGTTGGCAAGGTTTTAGTTCCTTAACCTAATATTGAGGAGGTTCACACCTAGGTCTGTAAGAAGTGGGCTTTAAAAGGTCAAGTGGAAGTTGTAGCCATTGCTAAAGGTTTCTTTTCCTTTGCCTTCTCCTGTGATGAATACCTAAGAGATGTATTTACTTAAGGACCTTGGTCATTTAGGCATCTCTCTTTAGTTCTTCGTCCTTGGGAACTTGGGATGGTTTTGTCCAAATGTCTCTCTAGCTCTGCTCCTATGTGGGTAAAACTACCAAATTTTCCATTAGAATATTGGGATGAAGAATTTTTCAAGGTGGTTACTAATTCTTTGGAATGATTGTCTCTATTGATGAGGCCACTCATTCTAAGAAGTAGTTAGTTGTAGCTAGGTTTTGTGTCATGATCGACCAAGATATTGTGCTACCTGAGTTCTTTTTAAAATCCAAGGTTGGGTTATGGAAGCAACAATTTTTTTTTGGAAATTGAGCCCTTTTGCTTGCTTCAAATATAAGAAGACATGGCATTGGGCTAAGGATTTCCCTGTGTCTAGTGTCCTGCCTAAGGCCTCTATTTGGAGGATTGAGGAACCTAAAGAGAACCAAGGTGAATCTACTACTAGTAATGGTATGGACGGTGAGGTTAATATTGAAAATCTTCCTGGTCCTCCCAATGAGTTAGGAAATGATATTGAAAATTCTATGGAGGTGGTTGCAGGTCATTCTTTAACCTAGGATGTGGATCATGTCTCAAATACTTTGTGCTCCCCAAAAATGGTTTTGTTGGATCTAGCTATTGTATTTCCTTCTCCTCAACCTATTGTTTGGCATCAGAGGTTGGTGATGGTGGTCTGGTAGTGGTAGACTCTATGAACAAATATGAAGATGGTTTCACCTAGGTGAGAGGTAGGAAGATCTTCCCCTCCCCCCAGCCTCACAAAGGTGTTACCATGAGAAGGCAGAAAGTGGATTATGGGTTTGAGTCAAGGGGCGAGGGTAGACCTACCCTACGAAAGATTAGGGAGAGGGAGTGCAAGCAGGATATTGCTGAGGGGGTCCAGAAAAATATCTTTTATTTGTGCTTTAAGAGCACCCCCTCTTGCAAATGAAGACCATTTCATGGAATATTAGAGGGTTGAATAACTTGCACAAGAAAGACCTCTTGATGAATCTTGTTCGAGACCATAAGCCAAAATTTTTGTTGATCCAAGAGATGAAAATGCATATTGATAAGTTGGATGCTTTAAAGAATATGTTCTTCAAAGACTATGGGTTCCATGGTGTTAGCTCTGAAGGAGCTTTGAGTGGTGTTTCCACTTTCTAGAATGCAAATTTGTTGAGAGGTATACTGATCATTGATGGGCAAGAACATGAAAAACATGAACATGCAAGAGAAAATTACCAATCACGAGCACAACGATCAATGTGGACATGCAACATCGATAAAACATGATCTAGAAACATCCAAAAACATCACGAATCACTAGAGAAGCATCCACAATAATTGAACTAACTAAAATTGCACCATCTTCAATCGTGAACACCAATTCAAGCAATTTTTTTTGTTAGAATACAAATCTTCATAACTTGATCAAAACTTCATGCGAATCTTTGAAACTTGATGTGGATACACTAGATACACTCAACAACAAATCCTTTAGTCCAAAACCTATGATCATCTACATAGTTAACTCACCAACATACTGAACTTCACTTCACCACTAACAACCTACAACTTATTCCATTACAATTTTCTCAATATCCTTGACATATACAGCTTCTAATGACTTAATGCTAATAGTGTTGACATCAATGACAACCACATATTAGAAACACAACCAAAACATCCAAAAATATCCCCCTTTGGAATTGATGGTAACACATGATGTGAAAAAAACCATTAACACAACTATCTCTTACTCACCCTTAGGTTCTAACTTATTTTCTCCTCAACTATTTCACATGATCTTCTTCCCTACAAGGCTCTTCTTCCCCAATTTTTTTTTCACATTACTCTTCTCCCCCTTTGACATCAATGAAAAATATTTTTTTTCACCACACAAGCTCTAAATCACATATCTAAACATCTGAACATCTGACTACTCCCCCTGAGTAGTAGCCACCACAACATCAATCTGAATCAAGATATGACTATGAATGCTCAAACTTATGGAAAGAAATGCATCTTACTTATAATTAGGAGGGGTAATCACCCCTAACTTCCTTTTGAGGCACTCAAAAGTATCCTTAGGAAATGGCTTGATAAATATTTCTACAATCTACTCCTTAGTAGGGACGTACTTGAGTCTAACTTCCTTTTCACTTGCTGTCTCTCTCAAAAAGTGAAACTTAATAGATATATTCTTTGTCTTTGAATGCAGAATCAGATTCTTAGAAATGTTAATAGCACTTGAATTATCACAATATATAGCTATTGGTTCAACATACACAACTCTAATATCCTTCAACATCTACTTCATCCATAATACTTGAGTAAAATTATTTTCAGTAGCAATGTATTATGCTTCTTACTTAACCATGAAATTAGTTTCTTTGCCAAGAAAAATGCAGCACCACGAGTACTCTTTCTATCATCCAAATCTCCTACGCAATCAACATTAGTAAATGCACTCAAAGTAAGATCATCATCTTTAGGATACCATAGGCGAAAGTCAACTATCCCCTTCACATATCTAAAAATCCTCTTCACAGCTATCACATGAAATTCCTTATGATTAGCATGAAATCTTGCAACAATGCACACAACATTCATGATATAAGTTCTAGTTTGAGTTAAATAAAGCAATCCACCTGTGATAGGTCGAATCCATGCACTAGAATATGAACAATAAACAAAAGAGTAAAAAATAACACTAAAAACAACCTACACCTCAAAATTAGCCTAGTTGGATTCAACACAAAATTAAGACATCAAATGGAACCGTTTACCTTGTCTTGAATCGATCCTTTGGTTGGCTCTTTGATGTTTGATGTGTATGCTACTTGGATGGAAAGAGATGCAAGATAGATGATGATATGAAGATGGATGCAAGTGGGTGCAAGCATGAAAATGGCTAAGTATGGATTCTAGGAAAATTTTGCAAGAGTTTGGCTACAATGCATGATCTCCCCCCAAAATGAGAGAAAATAGGGGGTATTTATAGAGAATTTGGAATTCTCTAGAGAAATGGATGGTCAAGATTGAGCCACCAAGATCAAGATGTAGGGCTAAGGTGAGTTGGGAACTCATAGGCCCTCACGTCTTGACATGTGGCAGGTGATATGGCTTAAAAAGGTGATGTGTACATGAGGTGGAAGGATAGTACCTTGGGATTCTTCCTTATCCCCATGTGGGTGAGAGGACATGTGGGGAATTAAAAATTCCTCAAATATTCTCATGGGGATGAGTGAAGGAATTTTAAATTCCAAGGGGTGCATTAGAGGATTAAATGTGAATTAAAGATTCACATGGGGAATGAAGTGTTTTATGTGGTCCCTATCCCCATGTGGGTGAGAGGACATGTGGGGAATTAAAAATTCCTCAAATATTTTCATGGGGATGAGAAAAGAAATTTTAAATTCTAGGGGGTGCATTGGGGGATTAAATGTGAATTAAAGATTCACAAGGGGAATGGAGTGATTTATGAGATCCTTATCCCCATGTGGGTGAGAGGACATGTGGGGAACTAAAAATTCCTCAAATATTCTCATGGGGATGAGAGAAGGAATTTTAAATTCCAAAGGGCACATTGGGGGATTAAATGTGAATTAGAGATTCACAAGGGGAATGGAGTGTTTTATGAGGTCCTTATCCCCATGTGGGTGAGAGGACATGTGGGGAATTAAAAATTCCTCAAATATTCTCATGTGGATGAGAGAAGGAATTTTAAATTCCAAGGGCACACTGGAGGATTAAATGTGAATTAAAAATTCACATGGGGAAGAGTAAAAGGAATTTAATATTCTTTTGAAGGATAAAAGGAATTAAAAAATCTTTGAGAAGTTGATTAGGCTAGTTAATAAAGGATCAGAGGAGGGTTAGGTGGCTAAGAGAGGTTAGAGGTCAACTTGCAAAAGTTGGAGGATGTGGCACATCCTAATCAAGGATTAGGCATGTGTACACCCCTAATGATGAGATTAGGAAAATAATTAAGATTAGATAAAAATGATGGAGGATGTGATATATGAGGAATTAAGTAAATGTCATATTTATTTAATTCATTTAATAAAAGGGGGGGGAATGTATTTAATTATTTAACTAGATACCTTAGGGGTTTGAAAAAATTAAGGATATTAATTAAATAATAGTGATATTACTTAATTAATGGAAATAAAGGGGATAAATTTGGATAAATAAAGTGTCCAAATTTAGGTGTCTACATTTTGCCCCTCTTTGAGATGGTGTTACAAAGTAGCATCATTTCAAAGAATATTAAAACATAGAACCTAGAAGAAGATGGTTAGATTGTGAAAGATGCCCCAGTCATCAAAGGATTGACTAGGAATGAAGATGATAGGGGTGAAGATGAAAGTTAGGGATTGAGGATGCCCCTTCAAGAGGACATGTGGGTTCAAGAGAACATGGGTGTGCTCTCAAAATGGATGAGATGATGCAAGGGGAGATGAAGATGATGCAAAGCGATATGAGATGGATTAAGCACAAGTGGATGTTAGGACACATATTATGTTGCCCTAGTCAAGGTACAAGCCAAAAGGGGGTTGATAATGGATGGAGTGTTGTCAACGAGGGAATAAGAGATCCCAAAACAACATGAGGATAGGGGAGGATACATCCCAATGAGTGGTATTGATGAGGGAAGGATACATTCCAAAACACCACTAAAGGATAGGGAAGAATATCTCCCGATGATGATGGTGAAAGTGTTGTTGACAAGGGAAGGATACATCCCAAAACAACACCGGAGGGATAGGGAAGGATACAAATGAAGGATGATGATGATGATGGGGTTAAGGCTTGTAACAAGACTAGGGACAAGACCAAGGATTTGATTAGATGATTTGTGCTAGATTGAATGGGAGGGGATTGGATTGGGATGTGAGATGGGGAAGATGAAATGAAATCCTAATACAATTTTTCCATCTTTGGAGCACTTATTTTTGCTATAGCATAAGACACAAGACGCTAGGGTATAAAGGACCAAGGCAGATTAGTATCTAATGCATGAAATAAACACATCAAACAAGAAGGCTACCCCAACACCCCAAAGTCATGATGAACTTGATCGGGCCAAGTTTTGGGATAACCACAAGCACACAAGGATGCCCCAGTGTAACACAAGGCCTCAACGATCTTGGTTGGTACTACGTGGGACAACTGAGAAGACAACAACAAAGAAAAGAGCAAGATACGCCCCTATGTTGACTAGTCAAAACACACCATGATAAGATGGATCAGGGCGACCATGACAAGTGATGATAGGGAGCTCAAATGATAAACAAAAGCCAAAAGCATCAAAAGATCACAATCAATTTCAAATGTCCTTTGCCATAGGATCAAGGGGATGGATGGGATTGATGAGGTCTGTTAGGAAGGATGCATCCTATTGAGACTAATAATGGATACAAAACTAAAAGATCGGTATGATACAGGATATTCATAATTGATTGGATCTACTAATACAAGTGGATCTTGTTTGTTAAGAACCAGCTAGATAAGGGCATAGCTTGATGACACGACACAAGAGACATGACAAAAGATGGAGACACCCTAAAGACCTAGGGGCTCGGGGGCCAATCAAATATTAGCCTTGCCTATGTGAAAGCGCAGAGCCCTCATAGTTCGATAAAAGGAAGACAACAGACCACGATGGAGACTTCGATGGATGATGAAGATAGGATGGAGAAAACGAGCAAAGTGGACAATATAGATCGATGATGGATGGAACCCTAGGGGCGAATCAAATGATCGACCTTGCCTATGTGAAAGTACAGGGGCAACGTAGTTCGACTAAAGGCCAAAGGAAAGTGATGGATAAAATATGATGAGATAACCCTAGATAAGGGGATAAAATGATTGGACTGACATGATGGGACAAGATAGACCGGTGGGATTGGATTGAAGGATGGGGACTATACAAAGCTTAGGGATGGGATAGTTATCCAAATCATCAAAAGATGAATTGGGAGGATGATATGATGGAGAGATACTAATGACAAGGGATTATAATATAGGATGAGGATTGGGAGATGAAAAGGATTGGTTGGATTGATGGATAGGAAGATGAGGATGGGGAGATGGAAAGGATTGCTCTGATGGAATGAATGATGTCTCCAAGGACTATATCACCAAGGAAGATAGATGCCCCCACTCTAGATATGCCATGTGTGGGGAGGAATGAAGAGTGCAATTAGAGATGGATAGGAAAATAAAGGAGTGAGATGGATGAAGATAGGATGCATGGATAGGGAAGGGAGATTGAAAGTAGTATGACGAGTGGATAAGGAAGGTAGATGAGTGCAAATGAGGATTAGGATAGTGTGCAAATGAGGGGGATATATGCTAAGAGGTTCCCAAAGCATATTTATATGTTTGCCCCTATCTTTATCAAGACCACAAGGAGGATGGAAGGATTGGGATAAATGAGATATGCCAAGCAAGATGTGTAAGATAGATAGGATGGAGGGGATGAATGAAAAGGATGTATAGGAGGAAGACGGGTGCATAGTTGGAAGTATAGAAGGAAGCATAGTGGATGGAGGGAATGCATATCAGGAAGTTGCCCCTAGGTGCAGATGGGGATTTACGCATGATGCCTGTTTTCTAGGTTTTCATCATGGTACTTATCCAAGGTGCTTGTTTGCCAAGTTTTCACCATTGGATGGATTATTTCTCTTTACTTTTTTTTATGACTTTTTTGGGATTTTTTTGGATTTTTAGATTTTGGACTTTTGTATTTTTTGACTTTTTGGATTTTTGACTTTTGTTTGGATTTTTCAACCTTTTTTGGATTTTTTGATTTTTTGCATTTTTGCATTTTTTGATTTTTCAACTTTTTGCATTTTTGACTTTTGGATTTTTCGACCTTTTGCATTTTTCGACTTTTTTGCATTTTTTGACTTTTTGATTTTTCAACTTTTTGGATTTTTGACTTTTTGCATTTTTGACTTTTTGGATTTTTATTTTTTTGATTTTGACTTTTTGCATTTTTCGACTTTTTTTGCATTTTTGACTTTTTTTGGATTTTTCGACTTTTTTTGGATTTTTTGACTTTTTTTATATTTTTTTCAACTTTTTTTACTTTTTGACTTTTTGGACAGCGTGCAGAAGGAGATGGCTAAGGATAGGGAGGCGAAGAAGCGGATTTAGAAGACGTGTGATAAGAAGGTGGATGAAGGACTTATACATCAAGTTCCATATGAGGTATTAAGAGCTCATGTTTGAATCGACTATTGGATGTTGGTACAACCTTATTAGGATAAATGGATTATGTACGAGGATGAATTAGAGGGATTTGATGGGGGGAATATGTGGGGTTATGAATGGGATGTTGAAAAGGGTATGGATAGAATGATGGGGTGGATGTGTGATGGGGTGGTGAGTTCAGGGTCAACATTGGCACATATGGTGATGGATGGGAAAAGATAAGAGGATTAATGGATGGAGAATGTGGGGATAATGGAGGAGATGAAATAGTGAATTTTGGGACATAGGGACCCAGAACAAAACTTAGGAGATGAAAGGGGTGTATGATTAGATTTTGGATTAGCAACTTTGGATGTTCTTACAAATATTTCATTTGATGGCATTGCATCTTTTTTCTTTGGGATCCACATGGTTTTGATTTTTGTTTTAGTGGGCCTTTGTGGCCAATGGGTTTGATTTGGATTGTGGATTTTATTTTTCTTTTCTTCAACATGCCATTTAGAGGGGACATGGAGAGCTTTAGATTCATGTGGATGTTTGGATTTATGTAGTTTTACTTTAGCATCCAAAGTGCTTTTAGTAGCAATGGGATGGGTGTGAGGAGATGGATGATGTGGAGTGATGAAGGTAGGATTATTAGGATTACACGTAGATGGAGAATGTGTAGGTATGTGCCTTTGTTGATCCTGATTAGGGGATATGCAAGAGGGATGTTTATGATGGATGACATGGATAGGTGTTGGATGGATGAAATGATAAGATGGAGGAGGTGATTTTGGGATATACAAACCCAAGATGGATGGAGTAGATGAAGGATGGGAGATGGTGGATGGAGGGATGTAAGGACCCAAAATGGATGGAGCAGATGAATGAGGAATATGGACGATTGTTTTGAGGTGATATGATGAAGGAGGAGGGATGGAAGCATATGATCTAGTGGAGCGATGGGAATAGCTGACATTTCTTTTGGAAAAGGCTCGTTGAGGATGTCTAGAGGTTGTACCGACATCTTTAAATTGTGAGTCTTGGAAATTAGGTCCAAGACCTTGCATGCAGATTTGTTCTTTGACTTGGATGGGCTTTAAAATACCTTGCTCATGAAGGCCTAGACCTTTTCCTTGATAGTTCATTTTCTTGAGCATGTGATCTATGATAGGATTTTTGTTATTTTGAAAACATGATGTGAGTCCATTATTAGGTGGAGGATGATGGGTGGTAAATATACTGTGTTTTTCTTCTGCAAGGAGGCCACCATGGAAGAATGTGAGAGTACTAAGGGGATATGCAAGTGGTGTGGGGATAGCAGTTTTAGGTGATGATGGGATAGCATCATTTGGATGGGTGGTATCAGGAGAGGGATCAGGGGATATGATAGGATTTGGATTTATGGTAGTGGGATCATGCGATGGAGATGGAGATGGAGTAGTGAAAGCTTGGATGACAAAGGGGATCATGGGATGGAATGGATGTGGGACAATGATCTTGAGGGGGACTAGATGGGATGGTAGGATCTTGATCTAGAGAAGGGGGTATGTTGGCATGCTTTATATTAGGCTCTTGGCATGACTCCTCATGTGTGGGAGGCATGATAATGGAGTCTTGGTGGGACTCTTCAAGTGGGGAAGATGGGGAGATGGAGGATTCAAAACATTCATGGGAATGGATGTTAGTGACACTAGCAGTGGAAGAAATGGATTGGATTTGGGTGTCGTCAATGGGTTCGATGACTCTTGGAGTAGGAAGTGGGTGTTCAATGGATTTAGTAGATGTGATGGTAAGCGATGGGGGCTCAATGGATTTAGTAGATGTGATGGTAGGAGGTGGGGGCTCAATGGATTCAGAGGATGTGATGGTAGAAGATGGGGGCTCAATGGATTCAGAGGATGTGATGGTTTCGATGGTCTGAGTGGTGCTTGGGTGGTATCATCAATGGCAGGTGTTGGGTGGAGAAGGGTCTCATCACTAATGACTGTGGGTGATGGCTTGGGATGGCATGATTCCACAACTTCAAGGTGTGGAGTGGGATATGTCTTCTTTGTTATAAGTCCTTGGAGAACTTCTAGAGTGAGGAACTTGCATACTCTAGATTTGGATGGCAAGGTAGGAGTGGATGAAGGATTATGGGTTGGTGGGGGATTAGGACTAGAGATTGGTGGACTAGGATTAGATAGGGGAAATGGATTGGATGGAAGACTAGGAGTAGATAGAGTATAAATATTAGATGAAGGGTTAAGATAGGGGTATTGGTATGGTGAATTAGGGCACGAGGATGTGGGTGGTGGATTGTAGTAAAGGTATGGGGATGGTGGATTAGGATGGGAAGATTGAGATGGCAGATTTAGATAGGGAAATGCAAATGTCAGATTACAATAAGTTGATGTTGATGTTAGATTAGGACAGGAAGGTGAAAATGTAGGATTAGGGTGAGCAGATTGGTATGGAAGATTAGGGTAGTGGGTATATGCGGATGAAGGATTGAGATAGGAGGATGTGGATAGGGGATTAGGATAAGAGGATGTGGGTGTTGGATAAGAGGATGATGTAGATGGAGGATATGATGGATATGATGGGTATCCCTTATCATAGGTAGCATAAGGAGCATGGTTAGACATGGATGAAGACATAGTAGGATAACTTGACGGGATGATTGGATTTTGGAAAGCGGGGAAAGACAACTTACTAGCAATGATAGTGTCAAGGGAATCTATGTCACATTCTTCTTGATCGACAAGACTTTCCTTATCATTGTTGACATAATTAGGGTTTCCCTTGACCACTATTGATGGAGGATAAGGATTCATGATGATGAAAGGATAAAGGAGATGGATCAAAGATTTTGGATGGGAATGGACTAAAGCTCAAGTCAGGATTGGATTAAAACTCATATTAGGATGATTGGATGGATTGCTTCTAACGATTGGATTTGATTATCAAAGGATGATTATGACATCGAATCTACTTCAAGATGGAAGTAGATTGATTGGGTCAAAAGTGATTGTATAGGGATGCGATTGGATTGGATTGGATAAGATTGATCGATTGATTGATAAGATTGAATGATGGATTGGATAGGATAACAAAAGGGACTGTAAACCCCATTCAAAGATCACCCTAGGTGATGTAGGATATTGATTGATTGGATTAAAGGATGAATGAACAATTGCGGCACCGAATCTACTTTGAGATTAAAAATGGATTGATTGGGCCGACGATCATGATTGACTTAGGATGGATGACAATCCTAAGAGGATGTTGATGATGATGATCAAATTAGACACTTAGGTCAATTTGGATAATAACCTGAGATGAAGTTCAAGGGATTTGGATGGGGAAAATGACGATTTAATTAGAGAAATGGATGGTAGAAATGGATGAGTGAATACTCAAAATGAGTAAACAATTGATTGGAATAGATGAACGACTACTCAGAATGAGTAAATGACTGCTCACAACAGATGAATGATTCTTGAAATGAGAAGATGACAGTTTGGAATGGTCGAAAGATTACTCAGAATGAGTAAAATGATTGATCGGGATTGTTGAGGGAAGGTATGGCTCTTGAGGAGGGCAGGTATGGCTTCGGATGAGGGAAAGTATGGTTGTCTGGAGGGTTGTCTAGAGGGGGTGGTCTAGTCTCGTAAGGGAAGGTTTATGCCAGAATATTGAGAGAGAATTGTAGGGTATGCCCCCCTCGAGAAGGCAAATGGGGAAGGAAAAGGGGCCCCAGGAAACTTCTCAAAAGTATGAAGTGGTATATGGCATTGGAAAGAGCACAAAAAATTGAGAAGATTAGCACTTGAACGAAGGAAAATGGGTTTAAAATGTGGAAATGGAGGGGCATATATGGCTATCTGTTAGGGCAAATCCGCCTATTTGTGGGTCAAATCTAGCTATTTGTGGGTTAGGTCCGCCTATTTGTGGGTTAGGTACACCTATTTGTGGGTCAGGTCCACCTATTTGTGGGTCAGGTCCGCCTATTTGGGGGTCAAGTCCGCTTGTTTGTGGGTTAGGTCCGCCTATTTGTGGGTCAGGTCCACCTGTTTGTGGGTCAAGTCTGCCCAAGGAGAAAATGTTGGTCAAATTTTATCAAAATAGGCCTAAAAGGGGTTGGTCAAGAGGTAAATTCCACCCCTATAGAGGGAAAGTCCATTGAAGGAAAAAAAATTGGTCAAATTTTTCACAAGGGGGGGAAAATCTGGCTATTTGTGGGGCAAATCTAGTTGTTTGTAGGTCAAATTTGGCTATTTGTGTGGAAAATTCAGCTGTTTGTGGGGAAAATTTAGCTGTTTGTGAAAAATTTTCCAACAACTTCTGGGGTCTGTGGAGGGAAGGTCCACCCCAGGAAGGTCAAATCCACCCCTGTGTAGGTCAAGTCTACCCCTTTGTAACCTGTACTTGCAAAAAGTCAAAAAATAGAAAATGTGAAAGTAAGAGACCCGTTTGTGGGTCCCACCGGGCATGCCAAAAATGTGATAGGTTGAATCTATGCACTAGAATATGAACAACAAACAAAAGAGTGCAAAATAACACTAAAAACAACCTACACCTCAAAATTAGCCTACTTGGATTCAACACAAAAGAAAGACAACAAATGGAACCGTTTACCTTGTCTCGAATCGATCCTTTGGTTGGCCCTTTGATCTTTGATGTGTATGCTCCTTGGATGGCAAGATATGCAAGCTAGATGATGATATGAAGATGGATGCAAGTGGGTGAAAGCATGAAAATGACTAAGTATGGATTCTAGGAAAATTTTGTAAGAGTTTAGCTACAATGCATGATCTCCCCCAAAATGAGAGAAAAGAGGGGGTATTTATAGAGAATTTGGAATTCTCTAAGGAAATGGATTATCAACATTGAGCCACCAAGATCAAGATGTAGGGCTAAGGTGAGTTGAGAACTCATAGGCCCTTGCATCTTGACATGTGGCATGTGATATGGCTTAAAACAGTGATGTGTACATGAGGTGGAAGGATAGTACCTTGGGATTCTTCCTTATCCCCATGTGGGTGAGAGGACATGTGGGGAATTAAAAATTTCTCAAATATTCTCATGGGGATGAGTGAAGGAATTTTAAATTCCAAGGGGTGTATTGGGGGATTAAATGTGAATTAAATATTCATATGGGGAATGGAGTGTTTTATGTGGTCCCTATCCCCATGTGGGTGAGAGGACATGTGGGGAATTAAAAATTCCTCAAATATTCTCATGGGGATGAGAAAATGAATTTTAAATTCTAGGGGGTGCATTGGGGGATTAAATGTGAGTTAAAGATTCACAAGGGGAATGAAGTGCTTTATGAGGTCCTTATCCCCATGTGGGTGAGAGGACATGTGGAGAATTAAAAATTCCTCAAATATTCTCATGGGAATGAGAGAAGGAATTTTAAATTCCAAGGGGCACATTGGGGGATTAAATGTGAATTAAAGATTCACAAGGGGAATGGAGTGTTTTATGAGGTCCTTATCCCCATGTGGGTGAGAGGACATGTGGGGAATTAAAAATTTCTCAAATATTTTCATGGGGATGAGAGAAGGAATTTTCAATTCCAAGGGGCACATTGGGGGATCAAATTTGAATTAAAAATTCACATGGGGAAGAGTAAAAGGAATTTAATATTCTTTTGAAGGATAAAAGGAATTAAAAAATCTTTGAGAGGTTGATTAGGCTAGTTAATAAAGGATCAGAGGAGGGTTAGGTGGCTAAGAGAGGTTAGAGGCCAACTTGCAAAAGTTGGAGGATGTGGCACATCCTAATCAAGGATTAGGCATGTGCACACGCCTAATGATGAGATTAGGAAAATAATTAAGATTAGATAAAAATGATGGAGGATGTGATATATGAGGAATTAAATAAATGTGATATTTATTTAATTCATTTAATAAAAGGGGGGGAAGGTATTTAATTATTTAACTAGATACCTTAGGGGTTTGACAGAATTAATGATATTAATTAAATAATAGCAACATTACTTAATTAATACAAATAAAAGGGATAAATTTGGATAAATTAAGTGTCCAAATTTAGGTGTCTACACCACCAATCATCAATCTATATCTAGTCTAGTTTTATTTTGGAGAATCATCATCTTGTGTCAACTTACATCCAGTCACCATGGGTGTACCGACTAGCTTTGAATCTTCCATACCAAACTTCTTTAGCATTTCTTTCACATACTTGGATTGAGATATAAAAATAACTTTATCTAACTGAGTAATTTGCAGTCCCAAAAAGAATTGTCTCACTAATCATTGAAATTTCAAATTCACTCTACATCTCATTAGAAAACTTCATGCATAAACCATCATCTCCTCCAAAAATGATATCATTAACAAATAATTCAACAATCAAATCTTTATTATGATCAATTTTGAAATACAAATTACTATTAGTAGTACCTTTGTTAAAACCAAGCTTCAAGAAGTACTTTCCTAATCTAGCATACCATGCTCTAGGGGCTTGCTTGAGTCCATACAAAGCTTTCTTTAACTGACACACTATATCTCCTTTATCAATCAACTAAAATCCATCAGGTTTCTCAACATACACTTCTTCCAATTCACCGCTGAGAAATGTTGAGTTGACATCCATTTGATAAAACCTTTTAGTTCTTGTAAGTAACATAAGTAAGAAATAATCTTACAGCTTCAATTCTAGCAATAGGGGAAAAAGTCTCTTCAAAATCAATTCCTTCCATTTAAGAATATCCTTTACATACCACTCTTGCTTTGTTACTGACCACTTCACCTTGCTCATTTAGTTTTTTTCTAAAGACCCATTTAGTTCCAATTACATTTTTATCTTTAGGTATGGGGAAAAGAATCCATGTATCATTTTTCTCAATTTTCTTTAGCTCCTCTTTCATTGCTTCAACCCAATGTTCATATTTACATGCTTCATTCACACTAGTAGGCTCAGTCATTGAAATTAAATAATACTCTTCTGTAATCTTTCTCC
Organism: Sequoia sempervirens; assembly: GCA_007258455.2. NCBI lineage: Eukaryota > Viridiplantae > Streptophyta > Pinopsida > Cupressales > Cupressaceae > Sequoia > Sequoia sempervirens. The sequence goes on from VDFB02047397.1 coordinate 82,817,135, forward strand.
TAGTTTGGACACCTTTGTTCTTATCAGCTATAATATGATCTTTTGAATGATTCAATCTTACATACCTCAGAGTCTTCTTAGGATGTTCTTCAAATTTAGGCTCTTTTGTTCTCTCCTCTGCACTTTCACTATTTTCTCCTTCCTCTTGATTTTCTTGATTTTCTAGAATGATTTGAACTTTATTTGAAGTCTAAACTTGCTTTCCTTTTTTTGCACTATCATTCTAATCATCAGAATCATATCCACAGGTTTTGGATGGCGCACCTAAGTCTTCATCAACTTTGACATTTTCACTTTCAACCATTTTCCTCTACCTTTTATTGTAACATCAATAGGCCTTTCTTTTAGTAGAATAGACAAGGAAGATACCTTCACCACTCCTAGCATCAAAATTTCCTATATCTTCATCTTTTTTGATATAACATTTGCTTCCAAAGATCTTGAAATATCTAAAAGTAGGCTTATGACCAGTCCATAGCTCAAAAGGGGTCTTACTAGTATCACCTTTAATTTTTACCTGGTTGAGTCTATACATAGCAGTACTCATAGCTTCTCTCTAGTAGAGATGAGGGGAATTTCATTCCAACATCATGGTCCTAGCAACATCTTCAATTGTTTTTTTATTCCTTTCCACAACTCCATTTTGTTGAGGGGTCTAGGGTGTAGATAATTGTCTCTTTATTCCATGTTCTTCACATAAATAATTAAATTCACCAAAAGTGAATTTACCACCTCTATCTAATCTTAGACATTTAATCTTTAGACATGTCTCTATCTCAACCATAGCCTTAAAGATCTTGAACTTCTCCAGAGATTCACATTTCTCCCTTAAGAAAGTAACCCACATCATTCTAGAATAATCATCAATGAGTAACATGAAATAACTATAACCTTATAATCTTCTGACCTTAGAGGGACCACATAGATCATTATGCACAAGATCCAACAATTCATTTGAACAATGTTGTTCACTCCGAAATGAAATTCTAGTTAGCTTCCCTAACTGACATTCCTTGCATATGTCATTAGTAGGTTTCACCAACTTAGGTAGATCTCTCACAACCTTAGGATAACTTATCTTGACAATATTATCAAAGTTAACATGACACATTCCCCTATGCCACAACCAACTTTCATCAACTTGAGCAATCAAACAACTTTTAGTAGCATCACTCAAGTGAAAGATATTACCTTTTTTTTCTATACCCGAGTCAATCACATTTACCAAACTCAATATTTTGCACTTTCCATCCTTGAACTGAAGATTGTATCCCTTATCAACCATCTAACCAACACTTAAAAGATTATGCTTCAAACCTTCCACATATAGGACATCATCAATATTATGCATACTATCAAGAGAAATGCATCCTCTTCCATGGATCACACTAGTTGTATTATCACCAAATCTTACAACACCATCATCATACTTTTCTAAGCTCACAAACTTACTTTTATCTCCTATCATATGATGTGAACATCTTCTTTCAATCACCCATTCATCTTTCTCTTCAACTCGAGCAACTAGGGATTTATCCACATTTGTGCAACTAGCAAATTCAGTAGACACAAGATTATTTTCCTTGAGAGCAATAAATACCCATTCATCATCACTTCTATTTCCTTTTTCAAATTCTTCATATGTCACACCTTCATTAGTAGCATAGTAACACTTCATTTGAAATCTAGGCTTGTTATGTCTTAGTTTAGGAGCTCTTTCCAAACACCTTGATGCAAAATGACCCATCTTATTGCAAGAAAAACATTTAAGAGGAAATTTTCCTTCATAATTACCTTTTCCCCTCAGTACTCTTTTGACAATAAGTGCTTCTAGTTCTTCTAGCTCTTTTTCTTATTATTTAATCTATTTGATTTCATCCTCATACTTGAATGTCTTTCTAGATGAACTCTCACCTAGATCATATATCTATTTATATCTACCAGAAGTAGTAGCCTTGAATGCAGATTCTATCTTAGGAAGGGAATCACCAAATTCACTCAACTCAAAAGTAGTAAGCTTACCAACCAACATATCTTTGGTTACATTTGTTACATTCTAGAGCTCTTCAATATCACTAGCTTTGACTTTGTATGAATTGGGCATGGATCTAAGAACTTTAGCAACAATCTCTGATTTTTCTATCTATCCACAAGCACATCTGATACCACACACAAGTTCATTCACTCTTTTCATGAAAATAGTAATGTTTTCACCATCACCCATTCTCATTTTTTCATATTTCCCTTCCAGACTCTACAACTTAGCAATCTTCACATTAGCATCACCTTCATACAAGGTTTCCAAAATTTTCCATATCTCATAAGAAGTCTTCAGATCCATAAGATTTGTCATCTCAAAAATAGTCAATGCACTCAACAATGATTCCTTAGCATTGATATTATTTTAAACATCTCTAATCTAAGAAGTAGTAGTAGGACCATTCCGAGGAATAACATAGCTATTACATGTAATGTTCTAGAAGGGTTCACCAATGCGTCTCAAATGACACTTCATTCAAGTATTCCATAGAGAATAATTTGTTCCATCAAATCTTGGACTATCCTTCTTGTAAGTCACCATCTTGGATCACCTCAACTGTTAAACTTCTTCCAAGGAACCTACTCTGATACCAATTGTTGGAAACACAAGGGAAAACAACTGAGAGGTAGGGGGTGAATCAGTTATCTCAGACATTCAAACTTATTAAACTTATTAACCCTTATTCTTAGATCTGATTAATAACAATGAAAGAATAAATTAGAAAAACATCAAAAGCAAACATAACACCAATATTTTTTATGTGGAAACCCTATTAGGGGAAAAACCATGGTGGAGGTTAGTCCACAAGATTACACCCTATTAAAAGCATAAAGAATGAAATGGGGAATGCACATGCATTTAGGTACATTTCCTAGAGCTCACTACTCAAATACAACAAGGCCTATAGCCCAAAGGAAGAAACATTATCTTACAGAATGATTCAAATTACATTCATAGGGATTTGAACTGACAAAATAGCATTTGCTAATGCTTGATCACAATTCTGGTTAATCACATGAACACTTATTCACTCTTCTTCACACTCTACACCACCTTCAAATTATTAGGAATTTATTCGCACATACACACACATGAGCATACATCCAAATTAAATAAACAATCACTTATATTATCCACAACAAGAAATTCCATTGCTACACGTGAGTTTCAACAAAAAAAAAAATGAATATAAACTACATGCTTAAATCAATAACAATTAACAATACGAATCAACCAAGGTCAGCCAAAAATTAGTGAAGACCCAAATCAACATCTCCAACATGAAAACACTTCAATTAATTATTCCTCAAAGATACACAACCTGCTACAAACACCATGTCATCCAAGAACATGAAAAAAATGAACACACAAGAGAAAATCACCAATCATGAGCACAACGATCAATGTGGACATGCAACACAAATAGAACATGAAAGAGAAACATCCACAAACATTATGAATCACTGAGGAAGCATCTGCAACAAATAAAATAATTTAAATTGCATCATCTTCCATTAGGAACACCAACTGAAGCAATAGAGAAATTGTGTGAATACAAATCTTCATAACTCGATCAAAAATTCATGCAAATCTCTAAAAATCGATGTGGATAAACTAGATACACTAAACAACAAACCCTTTAGTCCACAACCTTTGATGATCAATGTACTAAACTCACCAACAATCTGAAATTCACTTCACCACTGAGAACCTGCAACTTATTCCATTACAATTTTCTCAATATCCTTGACATATACAACTTCTAATGACTTAATGCTAATAGTGTTGACATCAATGACAACCACATATCAGCAACACAACCACAACATCCAATAGGGATATTGTCTTTGATGATGTGATTAATGCCACTAAGGAGTTCTTTGGCTCTAGAAGTCTTCTCAAAGATCTTAATGTGACTTTCATTGTTTTGATCCCCAAATCTGGTGATGCAAGGAGCTTTGGTGAGTATCACTCAATCAATCTCTACAATTCTATTTATAATTTTTTTTTCAAAATTTCTTTCAACTAGATTTAAAAAATGTTTGTCAAATCTGATCTCAAAGCACAAAAGTGGTTTTGTTAAAGGTCGTCAAATTCTTAATTCTATCATTATTTTTCATGAGCTTGCTCACTCCATTAATGTTTCTAAGAAACTGGGTTTCTTCCTAAATTTGGACCTACTCAAAGCCTATGACAAAGTGAGTTGGAGGTTTCTTTTGAATGTATTGGACTGGTTTAGTTTTTGTAAGAAGTTTTTGTAGTTTTTTGAACAACTCAATTATTCTCCCTCATTTTTTGTCCTGGTGAATGGTTCTCCTTCTCCATCCTTTCAGAGTTCACGTGGGCTAAGGAATGGAGAACCTATCTCATCACTTCTCTTCATTTTGATGGTGGAGGCTCTAGGCCATAATATCTAAAATGTGATTCATATTGATTCTTTGAGGTGTCTATCACCTTCCTCCATATGTGATCCAATCACTCATCAATAATTTGTTAATGACACTATTTTCATGGGTGGTACCTCTGCTAGGGAAGTTAGAGTTTTTAAAAGGTTTTTGGTTGACTACGATAAGGCTTTTGGTAAGAGGATCAATCTTCCTAAAAGTCATATTTCTTTCCTCGACACTCTTGAAGCTTTGCATCTTAAGCTCGCTAGAATCCTATCTTGCAATAAAGGTGAGCTCTCATCTTCTTATCTGGGTCTCCCTTTGTGTATCTCTAAGATTTTGGATTCCTTTTGGTTGGGTTTGTTCCACAAATTTAGTAGGTAGCTACCACGTTTGAAAGGTGTGCTCCTTAGTTAGGCAGGTAAAATTTAGCTTATTTTTTCCATTCTCCAAATTTTTTCTTTGTACGCTATGAGTCTTTTCATGATTCCTATAAAGTTTGAAGAAAAAATGGAACAAATAATGAGAAGGTTCCTTTTGTTGGGGGTTGAGACCAAAGAAATAATTCCTCTTGTGGCCTAGGATTTAGTGTGTAGACCAAAGAAGTGGGGGGGTCTTGGCATTAGAAATTTAAAATCTTTTAATAAGGCTCTTTTGTTGAAAAATGTTTGGGGACTCCTAAATGGGGAAGCTAGGTGGGCCTCTTTGGTGACAAATAAGTATTTGTATGGTTTGGAGAGACCTTGGAACTTGTTTTCTTTGCAAGATATCTCCTCTAGTTTTTGTTTTTGGAGGAATATTATTCTTTGCAGGGACTTGATTGTTAAATGTGTTAAGTCATTGTTGGGTGATAGTACAAGTATTATTTTTTGGAAGGATATTTGGTGTGGTTTCAACCCTCTTATTTTTCTTCCTTGGGTCATCCTATTGTCCCTTTGTCCAAATTACTCTTTGGGATGAAGGTGGTTGATTATTTTGAGGATGGGGAGTGGAAAAATTTTAAAGATTGGGACCTGCCTTTGAAGGTCCTTTAGGAATTCTTATGTAAGATTTGGATCCCCTCTTTTCCTAGACCAGGTAGAGGCATTTGGGCCCCCTATGATAGTGTAAATTTTTTTAGTGGCTTCTTCTTTCTTGAGTTCTTTGGAAGTGAACCATATATTTTTGGCACCATAAGACTTTCTAACTCTTCTAGGGTTTTTCACCTAAAAGGAGAGAGGTAGGCCAAAAATGCTAGCTAGGTTCACTCAAATTAAGATGTGTATGATGTTTATATAACTAAATGAGATGATATAAGTGCAATAGATTGATAAAATTGATTGATTAAGTATACAAAACCTAAGAAACAAGTAATGTTTGAAAAAACATTGTGTAATGTAGAAAATGGACTAGAATGAATGCAAAACTTAATAGAAATGAACCAAACTCAAAGTGTGCACTTGGAATCTTGATGGAGGTTGGAAATGATGTTTGAAATTTTGTTGATGCTATTTTTCTATCCTAGGGGACTCATTCACCATTCTGGGTGCATTAGTCCTAGTTTTGCTAAACTAAGTCGGGGCCTATTTCTATCAAAAGTGTGCTAAGAAATGTAGAAACCTCAAAATTAACCTTGGATTGCGACTCCTTTTCTAGCCATGGTGGAAAATTCCACTTTTCAATTTCTATATTTTCAAAAGTAGATTCCAAAGCTTCCGATTTGCACTTTGACTTCCTACAAGTGTTTGGTTCTAAAAAATTGACTTATGGGCATGAAAATTAGTTTTTGTTGATACTTTGACTTGTTGAAGGAGGAGAAGAATTTAGCAACCTTGCAACTTTATCTTCAATGATTTCAAATCTTCCAAGAGACCTAAATCTATAGGAAAACAAGACAACAAGGAGAAATGTGGAATGTTAGGGAATGGGGGTTTTCCTCAGTCAAACCCCTTTTAGATAATTAAACCAAAATGATGAGAGAATGTAGTGAAACATGAGAAAATGGAGTTGATTAGCTTTCCATGATTTTTATCTTGGATTTTTCCAACAATGGAAGAAGATTCAGCCCTTGAATGTCTTTAGGAGCTTTCTTGATGTCTTGCAATGATAAAACCCTAAGTTGCTTGACTTGGGATGAAAGATTCATGGATGAATAATGAAGAATGGATGTGTATCAAGTTAGTGGATGTCAAAATTAGTTTAGAGAGGCGGTTTTATAGACAATTAACCTATTTTACCCATTAATACCTCATCATAGGCTGACATGAAGCAATATTAAACTCAAAATTCACTTTTTTTTCCACTCGAAGGTCAAAACTGGGCCAATTGGGACTCATTCACCACACATGGTGAATAGGTCCCACCTGGATGGGACTGATTCACCATGTATGGTTAATGGGTCCCATAGGGGCCAATTTGAGAGCTACTATGCCAAGAGATAAGGAAATAAGGTTTAAAATGCAACCTTGTTGGGTATTTGATCAATTTAGGTCTTAGGATTCATAATATGGGTTAATATGGGACTATTAGTGATAACATGAATGTTAAATAGGGCTTGGAACACAAAAATAAATTTGAAAGTGTGATTAAATACACTTTACAACACTAAAATGAGGTACTCATAGCCTAGGAAGGCACAAGAACTAATGAGAATGTGCAAGACACATTAAAACACTAGTTTAACATTAGGTTTAAGTTATAAGCCTTCTAGATTAATTTAATAATGGTATTAAAGACATTTTATAATGTTGAATTAGGGGAAAATAGGTTCATTAAGTCTAGAAAAGCATGAAAGTATCTTACAACACTTTACAACACCTTTACAAGACATCATTAAAAGCATGTTATTTGATTTTCAAGGCTTAAATACCTAGTGTGGATGCATAAAATTCCTCACAACACTTGAATCAAGACCTTATTAAGTCCAATTTATCATGAATTAATCCCATGTCAAGCAAAGGGTGCTTTTTTCTACGATGCATTTAGTGCCCACTTTAGTGAGAGGATGATCTTGATTCAAAATCATGCTAATGTAGACATTCAAGAGAGGTCCACATGTATAGATGTAGATGAAAAATAATGAAAAAGATAAAAGGAGGTGGCCAAGTCCCCAGTATCCACGATGCTAAGTGAAACCATCAAGATACATAATCATGTAATGGCAAGAACTAGAAGAGAAGAAAAATGGGGTGGAAAATATTTACTCACTCTGGGGCCATAAAACTTCAAGTTGTATGTGGGGTGAGAAGTTCACAACATACTCACTCAGGGGCCACAAAACTTATAATTGTATGTGGGCTGAGAAATCCCAAAATGGTAAGATACATATGCTAGTTGGTATGCACTCAAACACATAGGTGGCTATGGGGAAATTCATGCCGCTAGATGGGCTTCCTGCTCAACCATACCAAAGTTATACCTCCTAATAACTTTAATAAGGTGCCACAAAGGAAAATGGTTTTTGAGCTCTATGAGGTAAGCAAAACTACATATACTTGACACTCATAGGCATTGTTAATGCAAAATAGTGTAAGGATTGTTCAAAGGGATTTTTCTTTGTTTGTGCAAGGTCTCATCTTAGGGAACATCATGCTTAATGTCACCAAGAAAGGATAAGTGCAAATGAAGTATCACACTCTTGGAGGGAATCAAACCCAATGACTCCACCAACAAAATGATGCATCACAAGTAGAAAGAAATCGCACAATGAAATGTGAGTGGTGATGTATGTGTGCTATTGAAAAATGGCCCCTTATCATTTTCATGGCCTTTTAGCTCTTGTTTCATGGTGCTTGATCTATTTTTCTCTTATTTTATGATGTAACATGGCTTGAACTTGAATATTTAGGTACAAAAATTCAAATAATGATGTCTTGTGAAGGTGTTGTGAAGTGTTGTAAAGCATTTCTACACTCTTATAGACTCTATTCATTAGAATTATCCTAAAAATACCATTTTCATCACTAATCAAGTCTTATTTTGAAGTGTTGTAAGTCTTGTAACAAGCTTTCACACTTTTATAGGCATAGGGTATGTGCAGCATCATGATGGGCCAAAAAGTGGCGATATGATGGGTATGTGTAGGGTATGTGGCTGACAACTTTCTTTTCACCCAAAATTGATGAAACGAAAAGGTTTTTTAAAGGAGATTCTCAGCTTTCCACCGATATAAATTATTCTTTACTTTTAATTTAATAAATAATTATTATTCATTTTCTATTTCAATTACAACTAAAGTCCTAATTGATAGGCTGATTGAAAAAAATCTATAGCTTTCAAATGGTATCACATTTTTTGAATCGAAAACATGTGTCACATTCAATTCTTTGCATACTATAGGATTAAAAAAAGAATTGAATTTCATGAAGTTTTGACCAAGTTAAGATGGCAAGACATAAGAGTTTTTATATTTTTTAAAATTTGTAATAAAAAATTCATAATTAATTATTTACTTGGAAAAAAATTACAAAAATATATGCATCACATCCGACATGAGTCCTCTACTTATATCTAAAATCTTATAGAACAATATTATCATTTTATTGTAGTTAGGGTGGTCAGACATACACCTACTTATTTTTTCCCTGAAATTTAAGTACTATTGCATTGAAATTTCAAATTTTCACCAAATAGATTTTATTTATTTTTAAATAAACCTAGTAGTTTATAAAATACATTGCTATAGATTCTATTCTTACATATTTTTGAAATAATATAGATAACTTATTCAAATTTTTACATCAAGTTGCCTAACTTTTATTTTTCTAAATTTTTTACCACTTAAGGGCTTATTTTTTCCATGATGATCGTGCACATACCCCATAACTTCATCATTTATCCCTTTCTTATGCTTTATTTGAACCCTTTATGCCCTTGTATTCTTTAATTAATTGCATTTTTTAATGTAAACCCAACAAACAATATTAAATACAAGATAATTCCTAACACCCATTTTTAGGTACAAGGTGGGACCCATTGAGTGGATTGTTTGTGTGAAGGGAGGTAGAGAATTAGAGGGTTGTTAGGATGTCCCATGGGGTATGTATGAGGTCCATTGATCGAAGGGGATCTAAAGGACATTTGTGCATTCATAACCTCAGTGGTCTTAGTTTGGTGTAGCTCTAATGAAGGGCAATCAAGAACCACTTGTTTAAATTGAAGGAAGATACTCTGTGATTGTTGTCATTTTCTAGCACCATGAGATTCTCCCTAGGAGAGATTTTAGGAGAACAACAAGCCACATATTTGTGACAAGTAGGGATAGGTTCTTCCAAAATGACTTCATTGCTAATAGGGAAATTATCATGGATGGTAGTGTCAAGAGGGGGATGATTAGGAGAAGGTATTAGCTAAATGTATATTGTCTTAGAGATCTCATTCTCTTGTAATACATTATCTACCCTACTAGGAGAGCTTGTAATATTTCTATTCTCTTCTACAATAAGCTTAAATAATAAATCATCTTCACCAAGTGAAGAATCTGGTATGACTCCTAGTTCGACACTTGTAATTGTTCCTTTGAATATTTAACCACCCTTACATTACATTGAATATGATTGTGAGGTAGATGACTTGTAAGATGGTTGACTTTCATTTTCCTTGCTAGCTTTTCTGAATTTCTGTTTTATTTTTCCGTTTGGATTTTCATGTGTGTATCGTGTTCCCCTATAACATTTTTTTGATGTTCTCTCTCTCTTTGTACACTTCTTCTATTTGTACCTCTATTCTTATATATGTTGTGCATTATCTTTTTCACTTTCATTTTTTGTTATCCTTTTGGGGATGACGAAAAGCATAGAGACACCATGTGTCTCTTCCATGTTGACCAAAAAGGTCCTTGTCTTTTTCCCTTTCATTTTGTGTTCTTGTTAGGAAACCCAATCTACACCCTATTTGCTAAGCTTTTCCAATTGCACTTAGTAGATTTGGACCAACATTGGAATGCTTTTAGGTTGTGGGTAACCTATTTGAAAGAAGGCCTCTAGATTGTGGGCTGGCTTCCCCGTTTTATATCACTTAACTATTGAATTTCTAAGATAAGGGTAAGAGTTGCATGAAATAAACCTAATTCTAGAAAGAAACTAAAGTGATACACCAAAACAATTTAGACCTACTAACAACCTTGCACACTCAAATTAATATTTCAAAGCTAACTCACACAAATCCCTATCCAATGCAGTTCACATCAATAATTTATAAAGAGGTCTATAATAGTGTTCTTAAAAGGAAAAGACATATTTCACAATCAATAACACTACCAAACAACACAGTTATAACCTATAAACATACATTTTCTATCAAATGGATGTATGAGCATGGGACAAGTTGTAAGGAAAATGACTTTTCAAAAAATAGACTAATCAACCATTAATAACACACCACAAAACCTGAAGAGAAAAGGTACCAATGCTCCAATCTATTAAATCAAGTACTTACTATATATTAGGTCTGTCTGAGTTACAATGCAACTTCATGAAAAATAACTCCAAGAGAGTAGCTATCCTCTTGCTGAAAAAGAAAGAACTCCCCAAAATGTTAAAAAATGAACATACTTAACCAATACCCACCAAAACCTCCAACACATGTGTGCTTCTAGAATATTATCCTTGGATAAAATAGAAATGGCCCCAAAAGAACCTTCTAGAAGTCTCCAAAATGCCCTCTACATGGAGAAAAAACAAGCTAAGCCAATAGCCATCCCAAAAGTGTGACCAAAATACCTCCAACTGGCCTCATTCCCACTAAAAATAGTCCAAACAATATCACACACTTCTCACACCTCTGCAAATCATCATTGGTCCTATTTCAACATTTTACCAAATTCCCCATCATGCAATATGTGTGTTTCTAAAAACACGTGGCTTTTTAGGCATTGAATATAGTGATTTATAAAACATCAAATAACAAATCACTTTACAATTAGGCTCAAATCAAAAGGGGCCCACCATTTTTCTATGTTACATTAGCATTAAAAGGCACAATAAAAGTGATTTTAAAATCACTTACATGATATTCTCAGACATGGAATAAAATGTAACATCAAATGCTATGGAAAAAGATTTCAAAATATTCAAAGGTACCTTGACTATCAACTTACCACCCATATTCTGCATTCTTCCCACACATGTCATAAACACATGGTTTGAAAAAGCACATGGTATCAATATTACTTTGCTAATAAGGCCAACCTCCAAGACTCTTGGAAAGAATATTTCAAGTCACATGATGTTGGCGAGACAAGGAATCACTTGAGGGTCTCATGGCAACACATTTCAGCATAAGTCAAATAAGGGAAGAAATCCCTAAGGCATAAAATGCCTAAGTGATAACACATGTCATAGTGAAGACTTAACAAAGATTTTTAAAGAATGGGGAAAATAAATAAAGGCATAAAAAATTCCTAAGGCAATAACATTGGTCATCGACACCATCACATTTCATGTGTTGATTTTAAAAGAAAGGATTAAAAATATCCCATTGAAATGCAAAGAAGAGGGTCAAACCCTAATGATAATACCCGAATAATGGAAAAAAACCATCATTTGGTCACTTGGAAGAATCTAGAAAATGATGCTTTGCTGCCAAGGTTTGAGCAAACATAGGAAAAATGATGTCTTCCACTGGCTCTTAGTCATTTTTGACATTTTCATCATGAAATCACCATGGGAACTCAGGTAATCATTTTTTCCTAGCATAAATTTGTATTTTGTGAACTTGGGGGCTACTTTTGACTTATAGGCCACGGTTGTGAACCTTGATGATTCTTTTGTTGCATCTTTCTTTGTGGGTTATTCTCTTTGCTTATAGCCACCATTGATGAAGTTTGTTTAGCTTGAATGGAAGTTTTTAAATTGACAAAAGCTTGCAAAATCAATAAAATGAGTGATTCTTTGGTTAAGTAAGCTCCTCTTAGACCCACATTATTCTATTTCTTAGCAAAAATGGCTCCTTGGAGCCTCTAATCTTGAAGATAAAGCAACATGTTTATTTCCTTTACACTTGAGAATGAAAGGAAGAAAAACCCCCAATATCTTTTATTGTTTCTGTAAGAAAATTTTGACCATTCTGTCACCACGGCCAAGAGAATGGAATAGTTTTTCTCTTGCTTTTCATCCTCAAATTCCATGATGACTTTTTCATGACACCGCCTTTGCAATTTGGAGCCAAAAAACCTAGATGGGGTCTTTGTTCTTTGTAGGAAATATGGTTTCAATTTGATTTGGTTTTTGGGCTTACCCTAAACCCACCACTCCATGCTTTTCCTTTGTGATTTCATACAAATTTTATAAAGAAATTTTCTTTTTAAGAAAAACCCTCTTATGCAATAGATAAAAATGTGCAAGGTTATAATAAGAATCAACTTTCTTGAGAAAGTAGTCGGCTAAAGCAAGAACCTAGCCAAAAGGTTCCATAAGAGAAACTCCCTTGTAGATAAACATGACCTGAAAAAATGATTCAATTCCCTTGCACAGTCAGGTATAATTCCTTTATCGTATTTTCATTTTCCTCATATCCTTGAAAATTGAATGAGACCTGTTTCTTCTAGTATTCACATTTTTCATTTTCCAAAACATTATTTATCTATTCTCTACCTTCATTAAGAGGAGGCTCATGATATCTATTTTTGTTCTTTTCCAAAGCATCTAATAGGGAATCCACCTGGTAGCCATATCTTCTTGAAGTTGCACCAAGTAGAGTAACATAATCCTTGATCAAGAGAAGATAGCTTGCTATCTACATCTATGAGAATTGATCCTCTAAGATAGAACTCATCTTTACAACAACCATTCCCAATTTTTTTCTACTTGGATAGTGGAGATTAATCCTCTAGCTATCCATAGAATACGATCCTCAACTACAAAAATCCCAATACTCTGTGATCTAAGGAGAAAACCACCTATATGTTGCTATAGACCTCAAAAAGATGGAAAAGGAAATAGTAACAAAACAAACTTTTCCACTAAGAAACAGACCCTTGACTCAAAGGGGCAGACCTATATCATGGTAATACATACCTTGAAAGTGTAGAACATAACAAGAACATGAAGATCAAACCCTTAGATCGTGGAGAAAGAATATGTAGATGCCATTTAAATTCACAATGTTGCTCTCTTGCTCCCCACCACTATGGACTATAGTTTGGGTCTTGTCTCTTCATGTTGGCTTCCCCGACTTGTAAGGAAAGCTTACCTTATTGATGAAACTTCCTTCGATCCTCTGACTGAATTTTGTTGGCACCAAGGTGATTGTATTTCTCACATCACTATAAGCTCCTTACTATTAGAATGGAACAATTGATGGGATAGAGAATGAAATCAAGCAAGACTGCCATGTTGTAATAAGACTTTTCTCTAGATTTCATGTCTTATAGGACTGTCATTTAAGATTTTCATAGGATAGTTTTGGTTATGCTGAATTTTCTTTGCATCTTGGTCAATGCACAAACTTTTATAATGCATGCTCTGTCCTCTTAACTGTTGTTAAACATAGCTATTTTTGAATCAAAGTGATTTGAAAATTCCTACACTTAGTACATCTTGATTGTGCTCTATGTACTCTTATCAAGGACCATTCAACTCTATTGCCTCAAAATGCCTCCTGCTTGTTGTTCTTGTATAGTGTTGTTTATTGCTCATCGCAATACCTCCAATGCTAATTGCAAGGGGTAGATCTTTCACCTTGTGCAATTACTTTTCTACCTTGCTTCATGAGATCAACATGCATCATTGTGAACAATATTGTTTATGATTAACTTGTACCATGTCATTGATTCAACCATTTCTCTTTTCTCTGTTATGTATAACAAATTCACGGTATCCTCATTTTGATTTTATTGGACAACCACCAATCGAATATGTGGGTGACCTAACAACTCACTTTCATATGTGATGAGTGACTGCCCAATAGGGTTGTGGTGAGAGGGGCTTAACAACAACTTGAAATGCTTCCTCATTATTTAATAGATGCATAATTGAACTTGATGCATCTTCAAAATCACTTGATGCATAATTGAACTTGATGCATAATTGAACTTGATGCATCTTTTGAATCTGATAATGAAAGTTGATCAACTGGTATGATTCCATATTGATTTAATGCATTAATAAGAGATAAATCTTTGATCAAGTTGCTCAATTTCCTTTTCTTTTCAAGCATGGTGAGCTCTACCCTTATGGGAGCCACATTTACCACACATGTTGCATTTGATCTGATAATGAAACAATAATTAGACTTGTCCTAAATCTTCACATGAAGCAAATAGTTAGAAAATAAATGCATACGTTTGATGTTTCTATTTAATGCACTTATGCACCAATTTATACATGCATAGGTAGGTGTGAATGTAAGGATTGAATCATGCGTTGCTTAGAGCCTTTCTCTAACCTCATTGTACTTTTAGGTGCGGGAACTAGGAGCACTATGGTTGGACAAGACACAAGTGGTTCGAGGCAACAGGAACATGACAACAGGCAACATGTAATCAGTCATTCACATGCAATGACTGGTTCCATTCTTATATGCACACTTCTTTTTCTTTCTACGTATTCATGTATGAGTTGCTTCATATTTGTATTGAATAAGAAAGCTATTCCCTTGGCTTGTGAGGGACATGTACCTTAATGATTATCAATAAAAGAAATTACATTTGAATACATGATTCTCTTCCTCGTTTGTTGTAATGCACCATTAAAATGGAAAAAAATGTAATCTGATTTACTTTGACAATCTCTCCGTCATGCATGTTGAAACTAGAGGTTTTATGGTTTATCTTCAAATGTTTAAACAACATGAAAATAACAACACTAAGTTACCTAATTTTAGCTAAAAGCTAAAATCAGGTAACAGTTCTCCTTTTGGGGATGATGCAAAAGATAGATACATTGTATGTCTCTTCCATGTTGAC
>VDFB02047397.1:82832544-82852645 GCA_007258455.2 Sequoia sempervirens
TAGGACAGGTCCGCCACCAGAGATAAAGTTGCTCAAAAGTATGAAGTGTTATATGTCGTTGGAAAGAGCACGGAAAAACGAGAAGAATTGCCTTTGAACGGAGTCAATCGGATAAACAGTGTAGAAATGGCAGCCCCGGGAAGAAAGAGCACTGGGACAGGCCCGCCACCGGATTAGGACAGGCCCGCCACTGCACTGGGACAGGCCCGCCACAGCACGAAAATAGGTTCGCCAAAGGATAAGGTCAAGTCCGCCAAAGCATAAGTTTAAGCTTGATGTTTTGATGGATGGCAAAGGCAAAGGACCAAAAATATAGCAAACACTGTTAAACAGATTTGGCTAGACTAAAAATGACTGGTTTTGCACGAGAAAGACAATTCAGACAACACAACCCTAAGATTTTGTAGAAGTGGGTATGGCCAACAAAATCTTCTACTCTAGGATGAACATGGTTGCTAAGGAGTCCTCGATATACGCACGGTACGTGAGGCCCAAACCGTGAACACCAACCCGTTACAAGCGTGAGTCGGGAACCTTAGCAAGATACTAGAGGCTCAGACCAACTCTTCACGTCATCCCGACGCTTCGCCAATTACAACGTGGTTGGATTGAGGTACAGCTTTCGCTCTCCCCCCTTTATATACCCTACCGATACGCGTGGTTGGAATCGTCCCTTGGGGTGATGAAATCCCCAAGCAGGTCCCACTAAGAAAGTGAAAAAGGATGACTCAAAAGGACTTGGAAAGCTATGATTTCTCGTCACCCAGGATCGCCAAATGGCGCAAGGGGATTGGATACGTCAAATAGCCTTCCCAAACACGTCAAACAAAGTTTATTGACCCCCTTTTATTAAGCTATGTGCCTATTTTACCAAAAGACAATCGGCAAAAACTTGAAATTTTTACCTTATGTAGGACAGGTCCGCCACTGCACTGGGACAGGCCTGCCACTGAATTAGGACAGGTCCGCCACTGCACTGGGACAGGCCCGCCACTGAATTAGTACCAGTCCGCCACTGAATTAGGACCAGTCTGCCACTGAATTAGGACCAGTCCGCCACTGAATTAGCACAGGTCCGCCACTGCACTGGGACAGGCCCGCCACTGAATTAGGACCAGTCTGCCACTGAATTAGGACTAGTCCGCCACTGAATTAGGACCAGTTCGCCACTCCAGACAGTCCACCATCAGAGGACCAGTCCGCCACTCTGTAACCTCGGACCTTGAAAAATGCAAAAAACAGCAAACGTGAAGAAAATAGACCCATTTGTGGGTCCCACCGGGCGTGCCAGAAATGTGATAGGTTGAAATAGGTGTTAGAAAACAAGCAACAAGTTAAAGAGTGCAAATAAACAACTTAAAACAACCTACACTTCAAGATTAGCCTAAGTTGGAAACAAAACAAGACAAAGCCACGAAATGGAACTTTATACCTTGCGTTGAGTCGATCCTTTGGTTGGCCCTTGATCTTGGATGTGTATGCTCCTTGGATGGCAAGATGCAAGCTAGATGAGGATGTGAAGATGGATGCAAATGGATGAAGATGTGAAAATGGCTAAGTAGAGGTTGAGAAATAAAACTGCAAGAGTTTGGCTAGCACAAGATGATCCCCCAAAAATGAGAGAAAAGAGGGGGGTATTTATAAGATTTTTGGGAAATCCTAGGAAAAATGGACGGTCAAGATTGATCCACCTAATACCAAGATGTAGGGCTAAGGTGAGTTGAGAACTCACAAGCCCTCACATCTTGACATGTGGCATGTGAGATAGCCCTAAAAGGTGAAGTGGACATGAGGTGGAGGGAAAAGGACATGACATGGAGAGGGGCACAAAGTACCTTGGGATTGGACAAGATCTCCTCATAAAGGAGGTACTTGTCCCCATGTGGGTGAGAGGACAAGTGGGGAATTAAAAATTCCTCAAATATCCTTATGGAGAGATGGGAAAGAATTTTAAATTCCAAAGGGTGCATTGGGGGATTAAAAGATGAATTAAAAATTCACATGGGGAAGAGAGGAGCCTAGGATAAATAAAAAGGAATTAAAAATTCCTTGGGGGATGGGGAGAGTTGACTAAAGGGGGTGATTAGGATTGTGCAAGTACTTGATTAGATTAATTAATAAAGATTAGAAGAGGGTTAGATCTCACATGTGACTTGATGTGACAAGTCAAAGATCACATAGGGAAGATAAAAAGGAATTTAATATTCCTTGAAAGAATAAAAGGAATTAAAAATTCCTTGAGAGGTTGATTAGGCTAGTTAGTGAAGGATTAGAGGAAGGTTAAGTGTCTAAGAGAGATTAGAGGCTGTGACACATCCTAATCAAGGATTAGGCATGTGCACATCCTAATGATGAGATTAGAAGAAGAATTAGGATAAGATAAAAATGATGGAGGATGTGACATGAAGGGGAATTAAATAAATGGAATATTTATTTAATTCAATTGATGGAAGGAGGATTAAAGAGATGAGGTATTATTGATTAAATACCTTAGGGATTAGAAGAATTTAAGGATGTTAATTAAAGGGGATAAATTTGGATAAATTAAGTGTCCAAATTTAGACATCTACAGTATGATCATGTATCTTTGTTATTGTTGCATACTTAAGTGTCTTGAATGTCTAATTTAGTGTGAGTTTGACACAGAGTCATCCTTTCACTAAAGTGGGGGAAAAGTGTAGTAACAAAAAAAGTAGCATTTTCCTTGCTTGCTTGAATAATTGACCTTAAAGATGAACTAATGGTGTCTTGGAGTGGTGTTGTAATGTGTTGTACACATTCACACTATTCCAAGACCTTTATTTAACTAAAACATGCCTTAATTGGTCCTTTGCAAAGGTGTTGTAAAGTGTTGTAACACACTTTCACACTTTTCTAGGACTTATTTGCTTAATTGAGCCTAATGGGCCCCTTTTCAATAAAAATGTACATAATGTGTACCTTGTTTAAGTGTTGCAAAGTGTTTTAAAGAACTTTCATACTTATCTAGGTGGTCTTAATTCATTATGGTTAATTGGAGTTATTAACCCCTTTTTATTCAAATTTAGGCCTTAATTTTCACACCTCTTGAGGATCCTTCCTAACAATCATAAATTAAATATCAAATTATTTCATTGGGAAAAAATTGGTCCTGGTAAGTTGAGTCAAGACTAAAGGCAAATGGGTCCTCTCTTAATAGGACACCCTTTCTCAGTTGATCTGGAATGGGTTTTTGGCCTTCTTTCAACTCCCCAAAGCTTGGTCTTGGAAACTTAGCCAATACCCATTCACCTTTTGTGGTGAATGGGTCCTCCCTTAATGAAACCCTACTTTTTTAATTTCATTCTAGTGGGAATTTAATTATCTTTCTTTCTAGATCTAGTGTCAACCTTAATTCTTTGAATTTTAGGGTTAATCTCCTGATTTGGTATAAATAAGGGTTTAATTCACATTGTTCATCCTAGAAAACTTGTGTGACTTCATGAGATCAAAAGCAAGAGCATTAGAGCATTTTCAACGGCATTCATAAGGCATCTCAAGGCAGATTTCAAGTGTTTATTCCAGCAATTCAAGATCATATCATCATTTCAAGAGTTTAATGCATTCATGTTGTTGAGCTAAGAAGTGAATGTTGCATTGAGGATTCATTTACAAGCATCATCTTACATCCAAGATCTACATTCTTCATTCCCACTACATGATGGTATGCAAATTTGGTTCCAAGATATCATCCAAGGTGAGATCGATTACACTATTTCATGTTCATGCTTCATTTCATTGATTTCATCATTTGATTTGATTACCTACAAGGGGTTTGATTGAGGAAAACCCCCAATTACTAACAAATGAACAAGTTTCTCTTGCCCTTGAGTGTGTTATTGTAGATTTATAGGTTGAAGATCAAGTTGAGCAAGATTTGGAGAAAGGTTGTCATTCAAAGTGCAGAATCACGGAAAGAGCTCTACAAAATTAACTATAGGCTTCCAAAACTTGATAACTAAGATTTCAAGAGTGTAGACATCAATGTACTACATGATCTTGAAATCATCTTTCTGAAACCCTAAAAGGACCCATTTTCCACTGAAGGCGAATGAGTCCTCCATAGCTCAAAAACATCAACTTTTTGTCTAGGTACACAACTTCTTATGCTCTAAAAACATCCCTCATAGTTTCTATAATAGGTAGGGTCATTTTTTGGTTGCTATTAGCATCATATTTTGCATATTTTGAAGTGAAATGGTCCTTGAAAAATAAGTGATCCATCGTCTTGCTCTTGCATTTGGATAGTGATCCCCCTATTTTGCACCATTTCACTTCGATGAAGAACATAATTTGTTAGCTATCCTGTTTGTTTAAGAACAACCATTTTTACAACCTACAACACATGAAATACTACTACAATTAGGATCACCCATAATTTGATAAGCAAGTTTCACCTCATACCATGTTGAACCACACGCCATCATTCTCTTCATCTAAACTTACTCCTTTAGCATGCTTTGTGTGTAGTGGCCAACAACTCTTAGACCAAGGGAACAAATCATCATATTATGGCACATCATCTTCATAATCATCATTGGCAACTAGCTCATCTAGATGAATACCCATCTTAGCGTGCTTTTCATGTTTGTGTAAATTTATCTTCTAAATGCATTAGACTTATAATTTCTTAGTGTTTGGCATTTCCAATAGTTAAAATTGTTTGGACACTAGCACAATGCATAGACATTCGTCCACAACCCACTAACATCTTGTTATAATTTGTCATTTAGTGGTTTATTTTCAAACAATTCAGCACCTACTTACACTAGTGGTAACCACTCTAAAATTAATTTGAATGACTCTCCAATCCTTGATCTCACTCATTTTCCTCTCCTCCTTCTCATTTTTGAAATCTATCTCCTCCATTCTAGCAATTTTTTATGATCCCAAGCTCTTACTAGTAATTCTCTAGCTTACTACAACATTATTTAGCACTATGGTCTTCATGTGAGCACCCTAACATTGTATAACACTCTCTTTGAAGGTTTTGTAGCATTCTTCAACAACCTTGCCTCTCTTGTCTTCTCCATGTGTTCGAGGTGACATTGTTTTGATTGTTTTGTTCTTGCCTTCTCATTTATTTCCTTCATTATTGTTAAATCCTTTTTCATTGCACTTGGCACCATGAAGTTTTTATTTCTTTGCTATCACTCTTAGTTACACATACTATTTTCTCTTTCTTTTTGACCATTCATGAAGGTCAAAAGACAAAAATAGGGACTTGAATATTCATGACAAGCTCGTAAACAACCCCAACATTTCCTCTCTTCTCAACTTGTAGATTCATTTGATTTCTCGTCAAATATGGCAACCCCAACATTTCCTGTCTTTTCAACTCATAAGATTCAATTGATTTCTTAATCAAATGAGACGCTCTGTCTAATTGAATGATACTCAATAAAATATAAAAAATATATAAATACAACCATACGTCCATCAAATTTATACTTTGGATCCGTTCATCTGATCAAGATGGGCTATTCATACGCCTTTCTTGCACTCCAAAAATCTACTCCAGGTTCGCGAAAACTGTTATCCTTAACATATCTGCTCTATCTGGGCCGCGTGACCTGCCAATGCTCTAGCTCACTCCAGCTAAAAACTCATGATTGGTCCCTTCACCTTGTCATCATTGCACCATCTATAATGACTGCAATCATGCATTACAGTCTATCCCAGATAGTCATATTGCCATTTTAAATATTAATTGGTGCTCCTCCATAAAATTCAGCTCAAGACTTAAGTTTTAATACCATGTGCCCCTATGCTACACAACACAGATACAAATCATGATGCAATGAAGACCACTGCCAACCATGAATTGCGAAAAGCCTCCATAAGTTATGCGGGACTTCCATCATTCACGTTGGCGCTCAAAACATACCATGTACCCATTTTCATTTAAAAACAAAAGGTGGCCCATTCCTGCCACTAACCCACATGGGCAGAAAACCCACAGAAAAGTAAAGAAAAGCCAAGATTAATGGCACAACGGACATAACTCATCAGCAAAACTAGAATGTCTAAGGAAGTAATGACAAATACGAAAGATGCAGGTCCCCACCCAAAATTCGTTTTATATTTTGTTTCGGACCCACAAGATACGTGGTGATGACGGTCACATGACATGGACCTGCGCCATTATCCAAAAGGCATCTCCAGAACTACGTCGGGTCAACAGTGTTTTTGATTAGCTTGCGAGCATGAAAACACCAGGTCACGGGCTTACGCACGTCGCTCAGTAACGGTAGAGAAAGGTTCTCAAATCCGAACCAAATGGACTTGAGACACATAAACAATGGACAGGCGACCCACTTTTTTCGAAAATTGATTGATGAAAATTTTGCCTTGGGACCAAATATGTTCGTGGATGCGAAGAAAGACCTACGCACTTCATCCTCATCCATTGTAACTTATAGGACTTTCTTGGTTTGGGGAAGATGTGGACGTTTAAAACACCAAAATTAAGCCTCTTTTGGATGGAAATGGAGAAATATTCAGATTTTTAGGTATTCTTTTTGTTTCTCAAGTTTCTTCTGTTCTTGATAAGCAAAACAACTTGCATATTGGGTAATTAAATCTTGTCTCTCAACAAAGTTTCATATTTGCTTTAAAATTCTGGCAGCAATTCTTGTTTATTATTTCTTTTTGGGTTCTTTCTAAAGTCTTTTTTTTGAAACTAGAAAAGTTTATTAGAGACTTTTTTTCCGTGTCATTTGAGAATCACAGAGGTTTTCATCAAGTGGCATGGGAGTATTGTTGTTTGCTACATGGTTGAGTTTTAGGATTAATTTTTACTCAATACTAAAACTTGGTTCTATGTGTCAAATGGATTATTTGAGCTCTAGAAGGTAATGTGGCTTAATTTTTCTTTAGTTTGTAATTATATTTCTTTTGATTTCCTTTCAAAGAGACAAACTTGGAAGGAAATTCTATTTCACACCATTCTTATATAATAAAATAACTTGTTCAAATGTAAGGGACTTTTCCGATGAAAAGTTATTTTGAGAGTTAGGAAGCTATGAATCCTTGTCTTCTTTGAAATAACACTAACTTTATTAATAGTCTCTCTATCGATCAACAAACTATTTGCTAATCTCTTATTTTTAAGTGTCAAAATCATCCTCTAGCTAAGATCCCATGAGTTTGTGCTTTGAGGGTTTTTTGAAAAGTGGGTCAATACCCTTCTTAACCTCTTTTCCAAGGTCAACAATTTTTTAAAACTTGGCTTGATGTTAATGTGAAGTTTCATCTTTCCAATTAACACCATGATTTTTTTGAAATTGTTATTGATGTTATTCCTATAGACATGGTTCACAAAATTAGTGTTTAATCTTGCAAGCCTTCATCAAAAAATTGGAAACGGTATCCTAATATACCATTTCAAGATTACAAGGCTCATAAAGGCTACTCTTAGATTTTTCCTCATTTACCTATGATGCCTATTTTGAACTAGATATGACTTCTATAATCTTTACTATTAGCTTGGAAACACAAATTCTATACCATTTTCTAAGCCATTTTGAAGCAAAGCTCACTTATTTTTTCAGTATATTATTTTCCAATGCCTTCCCACTAGTTCCAAGTTAACCCACTTAGGGATTATAGATCCTCAATGTCCTTTTTTGTAGTCATTAGTCTCTCAAGAATCCTTTCTAGTTTATTCCTAGAGCTCAAACTACTTAGACCTAGATTCATGATTTCTTCAAGTCTTTCCAACACGAGCCGTTTTTTAGCATATTGTGATATTAATGAATTGGCCTAGAATACCTTCCAATTATAATTAGATTTGATGTGCTTTAAAGTGGACATTCTATTTATTATTTGGAAAGGTCGAAACCATTTTTTAAGATGTTCTAGTAATCATGATTTATTTCTTTATTCTAAATCCATGATATGTTTTAATGTGTTTTATAGATTCAAGTGCAAGTGAATAAATTTGCAGTTGAAGTTTTCAAATTCTATGTGTTGTTGGATCATTGGGGCAATTCCTTATGTGTTGTTGCTAAGGTCCCTCTGACCTTTGTTATATGCATAGGATAACTGAAAGGGGGTCAATCAGTTGTATACTTTAAAACACCAAATACCCTCATTAACATTTTGATCTGCATTAGCCCTTAAACCCTTAATAACCATTAAACCCTTATCATGCATTAGCAAAATGTAAACATATGAAACAGTAATGCAAGTTCACATCCAAACACATAAGAACACTAGATTTATGTGGAAAATCTAAGAAGGGAAAAACCATGGTGAGGATTAGCTCACTAATATATGAATTGCAACACCAAATACAATAAGGTTCACTACCCAAAAAGAAAAAGAAAGGCTCACTATCAGCGGCTCACTACTAAAGGACTCACTGTCTGAAAGAAAGAAGAATAGAAGAAGGGGTGACTCACGACCAATTTAAACTACTAATAATGCATCTCTCATATGTTGAAGGTACAATTCCATTGAAGCACAAACAACTTATCAAACAGACTATAATGTAGACGCCTTTTGTTCATTGCATTAAGAAGTCATAGGCATTAAGGCTCATGCTCATATCATCACACTTGATCACATTCACATCTTTAGCATTAAAAAATCTGGTCTTAATCCATACAACAATTCTCCTTGTATTTATACCCCCCATGACCTAAAAAAATCTCAATTAGGTTGGCCTTAAGGAAACGTATGCACCTCAACAATGCAACACCAAATAGGTTAGCACCAAAAACTTCTGCCATATAAAGAATTGAAACCAAACCATGTTTCCACTTAATTGGGACCCAAATCTACACCAACACACTTCCTCAAACATTTATCCTCCATAATTAGTGCAAGCATGCCAAGTCATCCAAACCTGCACTACCACTAACAAGTGACACCAAACACACCTCTCAAGGTCTGAAAAGATCTCGCAAACCACACAAAAAAACTCCATAATATACATACAACAACTCAAAATATTTCAACATCATCAGAATGCTCTGCACAACTACTGCAACCACCTAAAACTCAAGAACATCTTCATTCTGTGCAACCAAACATACTAGAACATACATCCAATACACTAGACAACTTTACAGAACAACTCAAAACTTGAAACTTCAAGGGAAGGTAGATATAGACAATATAAGCACATTCCTAGATCCGTAACACTGAAACTTTCACTATGGAGAAATGGGGAGAAAACTCACTTCTCCCAGACACCTTGTTTCACTAGACATACATACTATCAAACACATCTTCCATTGTGGTACGATCCAAAACCTAAAACTCTAGATATGACACCTTTGAACACTTCTAATCATCACATCCAAACCAAATGAGAATATCTTCAATCATGAATGAATGCATAAGAAAACACTGAATATCACTCTGTCACACAAAACTCTCTTTTATTCAAATTTTATCAAAAGCACTTGGAAACCAAGTGAACCAACTCCATCAACAATGTTACTAACATCTCTACAAAACATCTACAACATTTGCAACATGTAACACTTTCCAACTACAATAATCTCCCCAAACACAAGTTATAACAACAACCTCTACAATTATCAATGAGAATACCAATATGTGTTGACATCAATACCAACCACTCGAAGCTTCCAACAACTCCAATGCTAGGGATTAACATTACCAACACTAGCAACATTCCAATACTCTCTTCACACAAGGGGTTGACATCAATGACAACACCCAAACAACTCACAAACAACTCAAGCTTTGAACATCTCCAAACTTCCAACAATCTCCCCCTTTGTCATTGATGGCGACACCCACTTTCTGAAAAACCATCAACAATGGAAGTGACCAACAACAATACTACAGTAATCAATACTCCCCTTGACTAGGACAACTCTTTACTCTTCATCCTCTCTCTTCACAAAATTCTTCTCTTGCAACACCTGCTTTCTAGATCACTCTCCTCCTTTGGTCCTCAGACAATACTCTCCCATACATTGTACTAACTTTCTTCATGTTGTTAAGATTCTCTCTCCCCCTATTGTCTTCAGACCATATTCACTTCTACACTATGGTTTTTCAACCACTCTAGCTTTCTCCCCTTTGATATCAATGGAAAAGGGTCATCAAATCAATCAACTCTCTTTCTTATATTGAACTCATTTTCTTTCCTCCTTTACAACATTCAAAGGGAAAGACCTGCACCTTATCTGCATACACCACTTGTGACACCAAAAATCAACTACACTAAACTTTTTGATCTACCTAGCAACCATTACTACCTACTCCCCCTGAGAGGTAGCCTTTAGCATCAGTCTAGGACCAAGAATGTATTTTAAAATACTTTCTAGATAGATGCACAAATTTATGCATCTAATTGAAAGGAGGGAAAATAACCCCTAACTTATCTTGGGGATACTCAAAAGTATCTTTTGGAAGAGCCTTTGTGAAAATATTAGCAACCTGATCCTTAGTAGGAACATACTCCAACTTCACCTCATTCTCTACAACTTTCTCTCTCAAGAAGTGATACCAGATTGAGATATGTTTTGTTCTTGAATGCATTATAAGATTCTTTGAAATATTGATTGCACTTGTATTGTCACATGTTATGATAAAAATTGGTTCATCATATGAAAATCTAATATACTTCAATATTTTCTTCATCTACAATCCCTGTGTATAGTATGATGCTACTGTAATATATTGTACTTCTACAATAGATAATGGAAATGAATCCTCCTTCTTACTTAGCCATGAAACCAACATGATTTGAAGAAAGAAAGCACCACCACTTGTGGGTATGTGTAGGATCATGATTGGCCAAAAAGTGGCAATATGATGGGAATTTGTAGGGTATCTGGCTAACGAGTTTTTTTTACCCAAAATTGATGAAACGAAAAGGGTTTTTAAAGGAGATTCTCATATTTCCACCAAAATAAATTATGCTTTACTTTGAATTTAATAAGTAATTATTATTCATTTTCTATTTGAATTACGACTAGAGTCCTAATTGATAGGTTGATTGAAAAACATCTATAGCTTTCAAACAGTATCACACTTTTTGAATCTAAAATATGTGTCACATTCTATGCTTCACATACTATATGATTAAAGAAAGAAAAAATAAATTTCATGAAGTTTTGACCAAGTTAAGGTGGTCAGACACACGAGTTTTTTATATATTTTAAAAGTTGTAATAAACAATTCATAATTAATTATTTACTTGGAATTTTTTTTAAAAAAAATATGCATCACATCTGGACATGAGTCCTCTACTTATATCTAAAATATTATAAAAAATAAATATCATTTTATTGTGGTTAGGGTGGTCAGACATACACCTACTTATTTTTTCCCTGAAATTTAAGTACTACTGCATTGAAATTTCATATTTCATCAAATATAATTTTTTTTAAAAAATAAACCTAGTAGTTTAGAAACTACATTCAATCTTCTATAGATTTTATTCTTACATATTTTTGAAATAATATAGATAACGTATTCAAATTTTTAGATCAAGTTGCCTAACTCTGATTTTTCTAAATTTTTTGCCACTTAAGGGCCTATTTTTTCCATGATGATCCTGCACATACCCTTGTACTTTTACTATCATCTACACATCCAACCCAATCCACATCTGTATATGAACTCAAAGAGAAGTCAATATCCTTAGGGTACCAGAAACCATAATCTATAGTGCCCTTCAAATATTTGAATATCCTATTTACTGCTACAACATGAGATTCTTTTGGATCTTCTTGAAATCTAGCCACAAGACAAACTAAATGCATGATATCTAGTCTAGTAGCAGTAAGGTATAATAGTCTACCAATCATTGATCTATACTTGCTCTGATATGTCTTAGTATATTCATCATTCTTGCTCAAATTTTAACCTATAAACATAGGAGTACATAGCAATTTAGATTCATCCATTCAAAACTTCTTCAACATTTCCTTAATATACTTAGATTGTGATATGAATATACCTTTATTTGATTGACTAATATGCAAACCAAGGAAGAAATTGATCTCCCAACACATTGACATGTCTCAAATTCTTTTTGCGTTTCCTCTACAAACCTTTTCCACATACCTTCATTTCATTTGAAGATTATGCCATCAACATATACTACTACAATTAATATTTGTTCACCTTCAACTTTGAAATACAAATTGCTATCTGTAGTACCTTTCCTGAATCCTTTCTACAAAAAGTACTTATCTAACCAAACATAATCTCAGCATTTTTCTATGAATTTTCCATAATTAAATAATTAGAAAAGGAAATAATTGGCCAAAAAAAAGTAAAGGATTGCTATGCCTTTACTTCTACTCTTCGAGCTTTGTGAAACCCAAGAGGGTGATCCTGACAATGTTTAGATGATACTCTTGTTCCATTTTACCCTGAACATTGTGATAAAGAGATACATCCCTCACAACCATAAATAGACATAATTATTCAAGAATTTGGATGATCCTTTACCAAATTATTATCTAAAATCTAGGAATGGGTAAATCTCATATGACTTTGCAACATTTTATAATGATAAGTAATTTTCATTAAGGTTTGTGTTCTTGGTTAGACATAGGCCAGCTCATTTACTTCTAGGATAACCAAATTCATAGAACAGTGCTTCATCCATGGGTAATAGAGTCATATTTGTAACAAACTATAATACATTAGAAATTAAAAACAACATTTATAAGTTGTTGATATATTGCTTTGCAATATATAACTCATTATATCATAAATGAAAACTACTTAGTGATCCTTGCATTCCATCTCACAGACCTATGATTTCATTGGAGAACTTAATGTTCTTTGAACTAAAGCATAAATAAAACCATACATTCAACCAAAGCCATTGAAGAAAAAAAAAGGATCTTTGATCATTTCATTCATAGTTTGAGAAACAAGATACATAGGAGAGAATTTGTTCCAAAATTTGCAGTTTTCATTTATATACTGTTGCCACTGTAAAACTATTAAGCCTATTACAAACTAGAATGTACACCCTAGACTCCATAAGTATATTCTATTCATCTATGCTTGACTTACAAAACTACTCTTACACGAGCTTGATTTTTTCTAACCAAAGACCACTCGAACGCCCAAAAAACTTCTCTGTAATTTGGCTGTGAATTCCCATTTATAGAAACATGGGAGAACAAGCTTCAGACCAAATTACAATTAAAGTCATATATTTCATTTGACATTCATTTCATTTTCATTTCAAAACTCTCTCAAACAGTTATATTTGCACTTTGAAAAAATGGGAAAAGCATGTAAGAAAAAATGCAATTGCATTTGTTGAAGAAGATATACCCACCTTCCAAAAGGAACTTTCATCATTGAAGCAACACCAAAATATCTCATCCATGTTGGCCAAAAAGGTTCTCCACGCCAACATTTAAGACAAAAATTCCAAACTAGGACTTTGTTTTTACAATGGTTCATCTTCATCAGCTTCAGTATTAGAGTATACATGTCTCCTTCATGATTCAAAGTCTTCTAGACCTGCAAGCGTAAGGAGATACTAGGCATACTTTGGATCATCTTCTACCTCATCTTCCATGGAAACATCGAGTTCCTCCATATAAGAATCATAAGCCTTGTGGACCTTATCCTTCTTCTTCTTCTTCTCCTGAGACTTGGTCAATTCCCTTGACTTAGTTTCTTCATTATTTGCACTTTTTTCTCTTAGGAACAAACGACTAGTCTCACCCTGGTTGCAAACAACATCCCAACTTCTTAGGTTGTAAGTATTCTTACCTTCATTTCCCATGAAAGTGGAAAAAGATTTATTCACTGTCGTAGGCTTCTTAGACTTCTTAGAAATGTTTGGCTTAATTAAGGGTGTGTCATCCTAGGTTTTAGGCCTTTTGAAACCTTTATATTTAGGTTTCTTGTCTATCCTAATGTTTGACTCATTGGGCTTACTCATTCTTAGAGAATAATAGGACTAGGGCTTGAAGACTTTCAATTGTAAAAGAGCTTCACAGGTTTATGTTCTCAGAAATAAACTTGCAAAACAAAAA
Organism: Sequoia sempervirens; assembly: GCA_007258455.2. Taxonomy (NCBI): domain Eukaryota; kingdom Viridiplantae; phylum Streptophyta; class Pinopsida; order Cupressales; family Cupressaceae; genus Sequoia; species Sequoia sempervirens. Next base: position 82,846,566 of record VDFB02047397.1, read on the forward strand.
CCCCATACCATGCACAATTCCAACCAACCTAACTGATTTGCAAACAATTAAACCCTCACCAACCCCAAGCATTAAAATATTACATACCTCACAATAATTCACTAAACAAGCCAACCTATGCACAATTGACTCACAAGAAAGTGGATACCTACTTACCCAAGAAAACTTGTCTTCAACACCTCTACAACTACCCGCCTGAGATCCTCATGCATTCTCCTCTAGTTCTAGGCTAACTCCTCAACTCCTAATAATTGAAATTGTGAAATAAATTGGGTTGACAACTGTCTTTATGGTGAATTCATGAGGTGTTTCCACCATTACTGTTCAAGAGAAAACTCGTGCGAACGAGCTAACAACCAACCACCTCATGTTTGAATCTTGGCTTTCGATAGTTTTGATTTCAAACACAATCAATAATGATCCTCAACCATCACACCATGATTTTTTTTTTTAGTGATGCCCTAAGGATGCTACAACGTATCCCTTTAAAACACATTAGTCACCTCCTATCTGATATCCATCGCACATCACTACTTTGAGGCTAGCGATCTAAAGGAAATCCATGATGCACTAAGACCTAAAAGTGGGGAATATTTCATCAGATATTCCATCACTAATGACTAATACATGTGTTGAAACTTCATTTGAAACTACAATGGCCAAAAATGGTGTGATGGGCGCAAGGCACAACCATTTTATTGCCCATTGCTAATTCATTCTGCAATAGTCAAGAAAATTTAGCAATGGAGAAATTTTGGCAGTAGGTAAGGATCATACCGGTAATATTTTATATTAGTGATGGAACACTTGAACAAAGGGCCACCACACATCACTGATTTATGATTGAGAACTCATAAGCAATTAGCGATAATAAGAAAGGTTAGTGATACAAAGAATATTGCTTACATTGCTCATCGCTACTTTGGAACTTAAGGTTAAACCTCTATCCACAATGAGTAATACAAAGGAAAACTGTCCATTGCACATTGCTAATTTGAGGCCAGCGGTCTAAAGGAAATCCACGATGAGTGATATGCAAGGTGATGAATGAGAAATCAAGTGAACCAATTACACACATGCTCACAAGTTGTTTATAAGAGAGAATCACCTAGGACAATGTAGAGCAAGGCCTTAAAAGAATTAATAAAAATGTTTGCAAAAGAAGGACAAACAAGGCCAAATTTTCAACCTTATAAAATAAAAGGATTTCTCAAACCTTGGAATACAAGGAAAAATTTGTGTGATGGGTAACAAGGAACCCTAACCACAAGGGGTCTTTCACTTCATGAACTTCATTGAGTTAAGTTGTGTTAACTTGATCAAAGACAGGTGCCAAGAGTTCAACACAAGATAGACCAAAAGACCAAGGGTTTGGACATAGGAGAAGATCTCCAAAGTAAAACAAATCCCTGAATAAAACCCTAAATACTAACCCCTAACAGACCAACATGACTAGAGGAAAATAATTTATATAGTGCAACATAGAAAAAAATTGAAGTTTCAATCAGTGGCTCCAACTAGGGACACATGCTTCTCGCAGGCATGGCGAGATTCCAGATCTCATTATTGAAGAAAACCAAGATACTAAGTCCTTTGGTTGCTCCATAATTTCTCCCTTGCTCAATAAATTTCTTCATTTACCTCAATTGATGTCTGGATGCCACCAAATGAAAAGAAAAACCAATGTTTTCCTCTGCAAACACACTGTTCTCTATCATCTGAACTAAGCCAAGTCTGAAAACACTACCATTATAAACCTGAAGACCAATATCACCACTGGCATGCTTAACCATATCATTATGCTTTCCTATACATCCATTAACTCCATCAATCTGACAATGGAAACAAGGCACCAACTGAAACCCATAGTTAATATGACACCTTAGCTCATCCAACTCATGTTCATGTTCCATTAAATATTCATCCATCTGTACTAGAAATTGAAAACATTCATAGTCCACTTGACCATTGACATCATAAAATTTGATTTCAAATTCATTTTTCATATCAAACTAAAAATTTTCATAAAAACTTTGTTCAATGGTCCCATCTAGAGGAATATATCCTAGCCTTTTGGAGTCAAATTGTAACTCCAAATTTGAGAAATTAGTATGAATAAAAAACTCATATAAATCCCTGGAGTCATCTTCTGATTTCTATCCCATGCCAGACAAGCATTCATCTTGTGTGATGAACAAGAAATGTTCATACACATGCATATTTATAGACTAATATTTAGATTCAAACGAGCACTACATATTAGTTATATTGTCATATGCTCCACTACTTTGAAGATAGGATTTATCAAAATCCATAGCATCTTTTCTCTCCCTTAGATCAAGGTTATCACAACAAACATCATCACTAATAGCATCCCATTCATCAAAGAATACTTCCATTCCAAGTTTATTAACACAGTTTGACCCATTCTTCAAGTCATTGTTCAACTCAATGTAAAATGTTTCAAAGGATGGCTCAAATAATTCAGAATTAATAGGGTCAGTAGTAAGGCACTCATGTGCATCATCAATTGATAAGTGTCCCAACCCAAATATAAGAAATTCATTGTAATTTGAATGTTGTCCATTAGCAATTGAACAAGCCTCTTTATTCTTTCTCTCATCAATACATTCCTAGTTGAAAAAAATCATATCCATTTTTACGAAGAAAAAAATGCATGTTCCATCTCTTCTTCACATAAATAATCAGGAGCAACGAGGACATTCTTATCTTCAAACTCATCATCACTCACAAAGTTAGCATGCTCTATTGATGATAGCACTAGATCACATTTCAAGTATTCCTTAGATGGGATTTTTGTTGGCAAGAGACACTGCACGCGCTTTATGGTGTTGTCATTGATGGCAACCCTTGTCAGCTAGTCGATTTGCACATTGCATTTTGCTCATACTGGCAGGTAGATTGAAGATCATTGTTTATCTGTTAAGTTAGAATAGAGCATCTGATAACTTCATGTTCTTCAATTCATACACAAATTTTCTATTGTTATTTTGTGTTATGGATCTCAAGGGAGTATTTCTTGATGCATAATCTATGTTATCTAAAAATCTTGGTTCCTCGTATCGATTTGGGTGAAAGTTAGAATGTTTGGTTGTCTAATTTTTTGTTCATCGGTGTTTCAAGGCTGACCTGGTGAATATGGTGTGTCGTGGATGTATAAGGAGTAATTGTTTAATTTTTTTTTGTGATCAAACATTTTGATTTAGGACCAGAACATAGCATAAGCTAAATCTTGTGGATTCTCATTGGATGCTTTTATGATTTAAAGCTGACAGTTCATGAATATTTTTTGTTTTGTTAAAGACGACCTAAAGCAATCAAATCTATTGTAGCGGATATATATATGTGATCAATTATATCATTTTGGTGTGTGTTCGATGTGAGTTGATGTGTTTTGAGAATATCAAAAGACCAGGAAAGTGATTAAGCATAGTTTCACTTGTGCATTAAGGATTTTTATGAAGCAAATTAAGGCAGAGCAGAGCAAAGAGCATAATCAATCTGAAGGAGAAAAATTTGATTGTTGAGCCAAACTAGAACTGTAATCAAGCATTTGTAGATGCTACTTTCTCAATTCAAATCCTTGGAAGTATTCCAAACTTTTGTAAGGAAGTGAGCCTTTCTTATTTTGAGCAGTGAGCTCTAAGCAATGTGCTTGAATGCAAGTGCATTCCTATTTTGTAAATATTCATTTTGAGTATACTTAGATTATATTGTGGACTGGCCATCAATCGTGGTTTTTCCTCTAATATGGTTTCCACGTAGAAATACTTGTGTTATGGAGTTGTGGTTGCTTACTTTATGTTTATGCATATTTCTTTTGGTTGAATATTATCAGTACTTTGTTGATCAAATTAATAAAGCTAAAATTGCACAACATTGATTCACCCCCCCTCTCAATGTTGCTTGATTCCAACAATTGGTATTAGAGCTTTGGTCCTTCGAATAATTTTAACAGCTTGGGGAAGATCCTGGAAAGTGTTTCAATGGATTCAAGTAGTCTTCAACAACTTATGGTGTCCCTAGATGATCTTGATCAGTCAAAATCTAATGTCTGGGAATTGAAAGAAAATTTTATGAATACTAAGAGATTCATTTCAAGTCATTGAAAGAAAAAATTAATAAGTCCAGGGAGAAGAGAAGGAAACTCTGTGATAAGATCAAGTAGGATGACAATAAGTGCATTGAAGATGAACAACTAAGTCAGCTCCTGAAGGAAAAAATAGAAGAATGCGAAAAGTCTTCCAAAGAGAATATAGTTCTAAAGCATGAGATGGAATCTATTATGATAAGAATGACTAAGGAGATTAGAGATAGAAAGAAGCATGAAGAAAAGCTTGCCCAAACCCTGAAAGAGAAATATGAAGAATGCAATTGAATTACTGATGGATTCATTCAATTGGAATAGGAGTTAGAACAAACCAAACACAATGAGGAAGAACTTGAAAAGCACATTGTTGATCTCAGAGATGAACTTGCTATTGCAAATAAGTATAAGGATAAGTTCAAGGTTAGCTCAACTAAGCTTGATGAATTGATTAAAGGTCAGAGGATTGATGGTGACAGGTGAGGTCTTGGATATGAGGAAGGCGAAAGATTTGGATCTGGACAAAGGAGATTCAGACAAGGAAATTAGATGAACAACACTGGAAGGTATCTAGTAAAACAACCTAATGCTTAGAGATTCAATGGTTATTGTTTTACTTGCAATAAATTTGGTTATATGGAAGCTAAATGCGGAAGTAGAATGAATTCAAATGGTCCACCAGGTAGTACATAGTATGTAATCGAAAATGAATCTGCTCTAAAAAAGCTTGAAAAGAAGCAAACCAAAGTGAAAGAGATAGATAATGTATTGAGTGAAGATATTTTCCCTCTTTAGAAGTTGATGAATGAGTATGTGCACTATGTGAAATGGGAAAATAGCAAAACAAAACCATAGGCAGCAAGTACTAGAATTGCTTGAATGAAAAATGAATCTTCTCTAAAAACACTTGAAAAGAAGCAAAGCGGTTAAGTGAGATACATAATGTACTGACTGAAAAGATCCTCCATGCTCTTGAGAAGTTAACAAAGATGCATGCGCAGTATAAGCAAAGGGAAATTGGCAATGGACAAGTGGAAAAACTAAAGAGGTTTTGTATTGCAAGACAATTTGTGCACACAAAGAAATTTAGAGATGCTGCAATGGATGGAGTTGAACAAGTAAATTCTATCATGAATAACTTCCACAACACAGTATATTTTCCACTATGAACTATAATAGTTCATTATTTTATTTATTAGTTCTAAAGCTTCATAAGTGTCACTTGCCAAAGTAATAACTTGTAATTTTCCTGTGACACATTGCATGAAATTGTCTTGTCCATCAAAACTTTTTCTCAAACTTCCCTAACTTATTATGCTTTTCAAAAACATTACATAGGAATTTTAATATTCCTGCTCTTCAAGTGACTTTTAATGCATTCCACTCAATTATGAATGCACCTTGGATAACTCCGCTTTTCTAATTTCGATTCAATGAGATACAATAGGAGTTAGCTAAACTATGGTCAACATTGATTGGAAGTGCATTAAAAGTTGTGCTTAAAGAGGAAGATTATTGAAACTAATTTTCTACTAGATTTCTAAAAAGGACAATAATTTAAGGAAGGTTCTTGAAAGAGATTTTATGGGCAAGACAACTTGTCTTCTCTATGTCCCAGGAAAATTACAAGTTATTACTTTCACATAATTACATGTAGACAACGTGTGAGTGTAATGAAAACCTTTAGTTTTCTAGTCAATAAGAAAGTAGTGAAGTCCATTGACCTTCACAAGTTAAAGCAACTCTTACTTATAGTAAAAGTTCAATTTCAATTTCCTAATATGATTTTAAGAATAAACGCAAAAAATAATGCAAAACAAAAAATATACATGTTTGCACTAAAGTAACTGACATGGGACACTGTATTTTCCAACAATGCATACTATATATATATACATATATATACATATATATATACATATATATACATATATATATACATATATATACATATATATATACATATATATAC
>VDFB02047397.1:82852993-83044114 GCA_007258455.2 Sequoia sempervirens
AAACTAACTGTCATAGGGCAGTGAGTTTTCTAAGTAGATTTTTTCTTTTATCTCCAAAATACTCAAACAAATCTTTTCATAATGAACAAACTAGCATGCGAAAGTGTGTTTTCCAACACTCCAAATAATGTGAGCATTTTATTTGTTCCAATTAGATGAACAAAGGGAAATTCCATATTTATGTCACCAGAGAGTTCTAAAATATGAAGGTGGACTTCATTACATTTTTCAAGCGTACGAAACAAAAATTTTTTGTGAGGGAATAACTAAGAGGAGATAGTGTGTTTTCCAACATTGCAAATAATGCGAGTATTTTATTTTATTCCAATTAGATAAAGAAAGTGAAATGACATTTGGACTATAGCAAAGAGTTATTCAAAAAATTCAAAGTGTTCTTCATTACATTCTTTGAGCATAATGAAGCAAAACTTTTCATAACAAACTTTAACTGACATGGGACAGTGTGTTTTCCAACACTACAAATAATGGGAGCATTTTATTTGTTCCAATTAGATGAAAAAATGGAAATGCCATATTTATGTCACCAAACAATTGTTCTAAAAGATCAAGGTGGACTTCACTACATTTTTGGAGCGTACAAAACCAACACTTTTCACAAGGGAATAACTGAGATCTGAGACGGTGTGTTTTCCACCAATGCAAACAATGTGAGCATTTTATTTATGTTTATTTTTTCTCTTCTGATTGGTACAGTCAAAATTCCATTTTACTTCCATCATCTGATTCGACCATTTGAATAAAGTGCTCACATTATTTGTAGTGTTGGAAAACACACTGTCTCAATATAAGGTGTTAAGAAACAAGCAACCCATATAGTGTTGTAAAACCCTCTGCAACTGAGATGAGACAATGTGTTTTCCAACTGTGCAAATAATGCAAGTAGTTTATTTGTTCCAATTAGGAGAAATCTAAATTCGTAAACAAAAAAACCTATGTATGTAACATGAGATCAAAATGACATTTCATTTTCCTCATTTGATTCGACCAAATAAATGCTCACATTATTTGTAGTGTTTAAAAACATACTATGTAGACATGTAAGGTGTTGAGAAACAAGCAACCCATATAGTGTTGTAAAACCCTCTACAACTGAGAGGATATTGTGTTTTTTCCAACTGTGCAAATAATTCGAGCAATTTATTTGCTCCAATCAGGAGAAAGCTAACTCGTAAACAAAAAGCTCCCATGTATGTTACATGAGATCAAAATGGCATTTCATTTTCCTCATCTGATTCGACCAAATAAATAATCACATTATTTGTAGTGTTGGAAAACACACTGCCTCCATATAAGGTGTTAAGAAACAAGCAACCCATATAGTGTTGTAAAACCCTCTGCAACTGAGAGGAGATAGTGTGTTTTCCGACCATGCAAGTTATGCGATCAATTCATTTGTTCCAGTTAGGAGAAAGCTAACTCATAAACAAAAAGCACCTATGTATGTAACATGAGATCAAAATGGAATTTCACTTCCATCATCTTATTCGACCAAATAAAATGCTCACATTATTTGTAGTGTTGGAAAACACACTATCTCCATATAAGGTGTTAAGAAACAACCCATATAGTGTTGTAAAACCCTCTACAACTGATAGGAGATAGTGTGTTTTCCAACTGTGCAAATAATGTGAGCAATTTATTTGTTCCAATCAGGAGAAAGCTAACTTGTATACAAAAAGCACCTATGTATACAACATGAGATGAAAATGGCATTTCACTTTCCTCATCTGATTTGACCAAATAAATGTTGATATTACTTGCAATGTTGTAAAACATAGTATCTCCATCCTTGGCTGCGTGTCCCTCCCCAGCCAACAAACTGCAAAATTAAAATGTGGAAAATGGTGATGCACTATGGCAAGGAATGCATTTGAGGGGTTTGTAGTGGTTTGGCTGCCTAAAACTCCATTTTCCTCCCCCATGCGTCCCTCACCACCCACCAAATTGGAAAATGAAACATGTGGAAAATGGTGAGGTTAGGTGTGTTTTGTCTATCTTTTTGACTTTAGACAAAAAAAAAATGTAACATGAGATCAAATTGGCATTTCACTTTCCTCATTTGATTCGACCAAATAAATGCTCACATTATTTATAGTGTTCAAAAACACACTATCTCCATATAAGCTTTTAAGAAACAATTAACCCATATAGTGTGGTAAAATCCTCTGCAACTGAGAGGACACAATGTGTTTTCCAACCGTGCAAATAATGCAAGCAATTTATTTGTTCCAATCAGGAGAAAGCTAACTCGTAAACAAAAATCAGCTATGTATGTAACATGAGATCGAAAGAAAATTTCACTCCCCTCATCTAATTCAACCAAATAAATGCTCACATTATTTGTAGTGCTGGAAAACAAATTGTCTCAATATAAGGTGTTATGAAACAAGCAACCCATATAGTGATGTAAAACCCTCTACAACTGACAGTAGACAGTGTGTTTTCCAACTATGCAAATAATGTGAGCAATTTATTTGTTCCAATGAGGAGAAAGCTAACTCGTAAACAAAAAGCACCTATGTATGTAACATGAGATTGAAATGACATTTCACTTCCCTCATCTAATTCAACCAAATAAATGCTCACATTATTTGTAGTGTTGGAAAACACATTGTCTCAATATAAGGTGTTAAGAAACAAGCAACCCACATAGTGTTGTAAAACTCTCTACAGTTGACAATAGAGAGTGTGTTTTAAAACTATTTAAATAATGATAGCAATTTATTTGTTCCAATGAGGAGAAAGCTAAATCGTAAACAAAAAGCACCTATGTATGTAACATGAGATCAAAATGGCATTTCATTTTCCTCATTTGATTCGACCAAATAAATGCTCACATTATTTGCAGTGTTGGAAAACACACTATCTCCATATAAGGTGTTAAGAAAAAAGCAACCCATATAGTGTTGTAAAACCTTCTACAACTAAGAGGAGACAATGTGTTTTCCAACTCTGCAAATAATGCAATAAATTTATTGTTCCAAACAGATAAAGAAAGAAAAATAACATTTGCACTATACCAAAGAGTTGTTCAAAAATTTGAAAGTGGAATTCATTACATTCTTGGAGCATATGAGCTAGCTAAATCCTTGACAAAAATGACCTATGTACTACAAAAATGCATGAAAAAAATATATAACAACATACATGGAAACATACATAACATGACGAGACGTCATAGTGCAGGGCTCGCTAGACGGGGGATCAAAGTGACTAAACCGGTAGATGGGATCAAACGTCCATGAAATGGTAGGCAGGACTTAACGGCGCTGTCAGGTCAGTTTTCCCACCAACTGAGAGAAGGCAGTGTGTTTTCCAACTTTGCAAATATTGCGAGCAATTTATTTGTTCCAATTAGATAAAGAAAGTCAAATGACATTTGGACTGTAGCAAAGAGTTGGTCAAAAAATTGAAAGTGGACTTCATTACATTCTTGGAGCATAATGAAATAAAATTCTTCATATCGAACTAACTGAAATGGGATAGTGTGTTTTCCAACACTACAAAACAATCTATAACAACATTGTGCCTTGTAGGTTTCATAATACCTACTATTTTCCAATTTCATTACATTCTTGGCACCTCATTTTGCTATTTACAAATAATGGTTTTGAATGCCACATTTTTTTGGGTTTTTGTCCATTCCAAAATATGATTTTGAAAATCCACTAGGGCTGACATGTTTTCCTAGCGATGGGATAGGCTACGGCAGGTCGAATTTAACGTTCGACCATCAAATATTTCCATCGATGCAATTTGTCCATCTAAACTTCTTTTCTATCAGGGCATTTTGTTCCAATCAGATAAAGAAAGTAAAATAACATTTTTGACTGTACCAAAGTAGACTATATCGACATACAGGACCAAACATCTAGGAAAGGTAGGTAGGAGTTGACTAACATAGGATAGTGTGTTTTCCAACACTGCAATCAATCTATAACACTGTGCCTTGCAGGTTTCATAATACCTACTTTTTTCCAATTTCATTACATTCCTACTATCTAAATCACAAAAGGTTCTCTAAACAATCACAAAACATACCAAATTGAGGTCAGGGGCGACTAACCAATTGGGTTGTTACTTCTAAAGAGTTTTAGAATAGTTAGATTAGGAGAAAGTGTGTTTTCCAAAACAACAGTGTATAAAATGGTGGCAAAAATGGGATATCGTCTGGGCTTTTTGCTATTTGCAAATTATGATTTTGAATGCCACATTTTGCACTTTTTCGTCCATTCCAAATAAGAATGTGAACAATGGCGACGTTTTGGGTTTTATGTGGTTTTCAAGATATATCATTTCATTTCAAAACCCACATTGCGCTTTCCAACCTCGAAATATATTCTGCATGGTTTCTGCTTTCTATAAATGTTATTCAATAATTTCACTTGTATTTCCACAATGGGTTGTCACTTATTTTATTTGGCAATGGAAAAATTCGAAAACTAGAATATGAGAGGAAAGGAAACAAAAATTAAAAAACCCTTGACACAAAAAAATATTAGTAGCCTTGCATTTCAAATAAATACCCCTTTTCCCAATGAAAAGCTTGCAAAATTCAAAATAAGAATGTGAACAATGGTGATGTTCTGGGCTTCATGTGGTTTTCACCATATACTATTTCATTGTAGAACCCCTGTTGCATTTTCCAACCTCATAATATATTTTGCATGGTTTCTAGTTTCTATAAACGCTTTTTAGTTATTTCACTCATATTTCCACAATGGGCTATCAGCTATTTTAATCGATAAGTCCAAAATTTCAAATCCAGTAGACAGGAGGAAACAGAAATTAAAAAACCCTCAACAGAAAATCACAAAACCATAAACCCGCAACAAATAGTCATTTGTTTCTTCAAAGTTCCTAGGTAGAATGACAAAATGGCAAATATTAGAAGTGGATATACATACCTGCTAGCTTTGAATGCCTACAACTCCTTCCTATTGCTCTCCACCAAAACGTCGCTGTAGAAAATGGGACCTCGTCTGGGCTTTTTGATATTTGCAAATAATGGTTGTGAATGCCACGTTTTTTGGGTTTTTTTCCATCCCAAAATATGATTTTGAAAACCCACCAGTGCTGACACATTTTCTTGGCCACAGGATATGCAACGACAGGATGGAGTTAACGTCTGACCGTCAAGTCTTTCTATTGAAGCTATTTGTCCATCTGACCACCTTTTCCATTGGAGCCATTTTTCCACCGAGTGGGATGGGGGATGGGCCCGGGTACAATATCATGTTAGATAAATAAGTACTTTTTGTCTAGGAGTTAGCTTTTTCCTTCTTATGTCATATAATATCCCATAGTTTGTTGATATTGTGGTCCTTCGGTTTGAAATTAGGTGAAAACATTATATTTCATAACATTTTAGACGACTGCAAGGGACTCAAATGATAACACAAAAGAACTATAACGCATTGCACGGATGTCTGCCTTCAACAATACTGTCTTATAATCAAATTGAATGGTTAAATACAACGACGTTTTATACGAGAGTAGCAATCGAATGAAAAAGTAAAGAAAAGCGGAGATTTATAACACCACATACCTAACTTATCGGCAAAGCTAGATTTCTGTGAACGTAATGTTAAATATGAAAGATGCAGGTCCCCACCCAAAACTCTTTATACTTTGTTTTGGAAACACAAAATACAGTCACATGTCATGGACGAGAGCCATTATCCTAAAAGGGATCTCATAACTACCTCGTTTCCACAATGTCTTTTGACTGGCTTGCGAGTATGAAAACATTACATCATGGACTTACACACTAAAATTCTCAAATCCAATCGAAGGGACACATAAATAATGGACAGAGAGACCCACTTTTTTTTTTTAATATATCTTATTTAACTAGGAAAATAGTACAATATTCACAAAATTTGATTGATGATATTTTTGATTTCACCCACCTCCTCGAATTTAGTTTAAGAGGGCTTTGAAGGTTTGATGAAGATGTGGAAGTGAAAAATACCAAAATTTGGATGATAGAAAATTTATGGGATTATAAATATAGATTTCAATTTAGATAAAAATGGATGTGAATGGATGTCAATAGGGGGTAAGAATTGGATGTGAAAATAATAAAAAAATATAATACTGCAAAGCATAGATATAGTATCATATCAAAATACATAATTTATATTTGAGGAAATTAGGTACAATATAGTTATATGATGTGGGTTGTTAGATATAATATAATAGTGATTACATAAAATGTGAAAGTAGAATGAAGACATATCAATAACACATGAAACATAAATTGAATTTGATTTTTAATAAGGTGAGTTAAAACAAATCATGAATTGATTAATAGGGATGGGTAAAATGAGAAATTAGGGTACATGGGAGAAAGAGTTTTACAATTCAGGAGCATAGCAAATTTTAGTTTTGGTTAGGGATATGCAACTTTTGTGGGTACAAGAAGAAGTTAGAATTTTTCTTTGGATGTATACGTCAAGTGAAATAAAAGTGGTACAAAGAGCAAGGAAAACAAAAGAAAGACAAGCCCACAACACATTATACAAACACAAAGAGAAATAGAAAAGAAAATTAGTATGTAGTGAATACACAACTAAAATTTCACATACGACTAATTAAAATGAGAGGACAAACTAAAAGCTTGAATGTGATTACATGTAACATAGTTATGGTACATGTTGTAAGTTAAAATTTGTGTATGTAGAAAGTGAACACCATAGCTTTCCTTGGTCATATATGCTTTTAGTCAAGCAGATCTCCTTTACTTTAAAAATGCATGCACTGTACAATTGAGTTCATATGTATTTTTATAGGCATGTGAATAGATACAATATCACCATCAATAAAAGGGAGACATTCAAATAATCCTAATAAGACTACCTTAAATATAAAAATAACTTGTTATGCAACATAAATTAATCACACAAACCTAGACTATCATAATCACTCTTGTTGTTTAGGTAAACACCATGTGATCCATAACTCAATTGATTAGTAAACATGAGGCAAATAGAGCCATTTGATATATGCTTTTAAGACTACTATAATCACTACCTCAAATCACATGAATAAGAAAAGCTATATCCAAAAGCCCAAAATTTCTAAATACAATTTTTTATCTAGTATACTTTTTTGGGTAACTTCTATTGATCACCATAATCCTTGAAACAAGGAACCTTGTCATCACTCAAATCCCAATAAATACTTGTGTCTCAAACATACTAGATCTATCAATTGATATAATCATTTTATTATAATAAAATGTTTCATTGTCAAGGTCAAAAATATTGACTCATAGTTACCTTAGTAATCATTTCAATCTAGACTATCCACACTGGAACAAGTGAACAAAAAAATCTCAGATGAAGAACATAGTTCATTAGCTTTCCCATTTGTTTCATAACCATTTCTACAATCCGCAACACATGAAATACTACTACAATTGGAATAACACATAATTTGATAACCAAGTTTCACCTCGTATCATGTTGAACCACACATCATCATTCTCTGTATCTAAACTCTCTCCTTTGATGTGCTTTGTGTAGTGACTAACAAATCTTACCCAAGGGAAAGAATCATCATATAAAGATACATCATCTTCATAATTATCATTGGCAACTCTCTCATCAAGATGAATACCCATGTTAGCATGCTTATCATGTTCGTGGAAATTCATCTTCTAGATGTGTTATACATATAATTTCTTAGTGTTTGACATTTCCAATAGTTAATATCTTATGGACACTAGCACGATGCATAGACATCCACACAATCCACTAACATCTTGTAACAATTTTTTATTTAGTGGTTATTTTCAAACATTTCAGGACCTATTGCCTACTTACATTGGTGATAACCACTCTAAAAAGAATATGAATGACTCTCCAATCCTCAGACTTTCCCATTTTCCCCTCCTACTTCTTATTTTTGAAGTCTATCTCCTTCATTCTCATCCATTCTAGCATTTTTTTATGCTCCCAAGCTCTTACTAGTAATTTTCTATCTTTCTACAACACTATTTAGCATTGTGGTCTTCATATGAGCACTCTAACATTGTATAACACTCTCCTTGAAGGTTTTTGTAGCATTCTTCAACAACTTTTTCTCTCGTCTTCTCCAAGAATTTGAGGTGACATTGTTTTGATTGTTTTGCTCCTTACTTTCTCATTTATTTCCTTCATTACTATTTAATCATTTTCTATTGCACTTGGCACCATTAGGTTTTTTATTTCTTTTCTATTACTCTCAGTTACACAGTAATTTTTCTCTATTGTTTTGGTCATTCATGAAGGTCGGGACCAAAATAAAGACTTGAATATTCATGCCAAGCTCCTAAATAACCCAACATTTCTTCTCTTCTCGACTTATAGAATTCATTTGATTTTTTCATAAAATGAGGCTACCCCAACATTGCCTCTCTTCTCAGCTCATAGGATTCATTTGAAGATGAGGCGCTGTCTCTCTAATTGAATGATTTTGAATACAACAAAAAATTCTAAATACAACCAACGCCCATCAAATTTATACTTTGGATCCGTTCATTTGATCCGTGATGGGCGGTTCATACACCTTTCTTGCATTCCTAAAATCTACTCCAGGTTCGCAAAAACTCTTATCCTTAACATATCTGCTCTATCTCGGCCGCGTGACCGGCCAATGCACTATGTCACTCCTGCTAAAAACTCATGATGGGCCCCTTGTCATCATTGTACCATCTATAATGACTGCAATCATGCTTTACAGTCTATCCAGATAGTCATATTGCCATTTTAAATATCAATTGGCGCTCCTCCATAAAATGCAGCTCAAGACTTAAGTTTTAATACCATGTGCCCCTATGCTACACAACACAGATACAAATCATGGTTCAATGAAAACCACTGCCAACCATGAATTGCGAAAAGCCTCCATAAGCTATGCGGGACTTCCATCATTCACGTTGGTGCTCAAAACATACCATGTACCCATTTTCATTTTAAAAAAAAGGTGGCCCATTCCTGCCACCAACCCACATGGGCAGAAAACTCACAGAAAAGTAAAGAAAAGCCAAGATTAATGGCACCACGGATATAACTCATCAGCATAACTAGAATGTCTATGAAAGTAATGCCAAATACGAAAGATGCACGTCCCCACCCAAAATTCGTTTTATACTTTGATTCGGACCCACAAGATACGTGGTGATGACGGTCACGTGACATGGACCTGAGCCATTATCCAAAAGGCATCTCCAGAACTACGTCGGGTCCACAGTGTTTTTGATTAGCTTGCGAGCATGAAAATACCAGGTCACGGACTTACACACGTCGCTCAGTAACGGTAGAGAAAGGTTCTCAGATCCGAACCAAATGGACTTGAGACACATAAATAATGGATTGGAGACCCACTTTTTTCGGAAATTGATTGATGAAAATTTTGCCTTGGGACCAAATATGTTGCGTGGATGCGAAGAAAGACCTACGCACTTCATCCTAATCCAATGTAACTTAAGAGGACTTTTGTGGTTTGGGGAAGACGTGGACGTTAAAAACACCAAGATTAAGCCTCTTTTGGATGGAAATGGAGAAATATTCAGATTTTTAGGCATTCTTTTTGGATTTTTCAAGTTTCTTCTGCTGTTCTTGATAAGCAGTTTTACTTAAAATCAAGAAGAAATTTGCATATTGGGTAATTAAATCCTTGATTCTAGCAAGAAAGTTTCATATTTGTTTTAAAATTCTTGCAGCAATTCATGTTTTGTGTTGTTTGTTGTTTGTTGTTTGTTTTTTTTTTTTGAAATTAGAAAAGTTTATTAGAGACTTTCTTTAGATTTCATTTGAGAATCATAGAGGTTTTCATCAAGTGGCATAAGAGTATTGTTGTTTGCCACACGATTGAGTTCTAGCTGTAGGAAAATTCACCACCAACAATTCACCGATGGAAAATTCACCACCAATAATTCACTGCAGGAAATTCTCTAAAATGACAAATTCACCCCAAGTAAAATTTACCACCATCAATTCACCGCCACAGAAAATTAACCGCATTAAACTTATAATTTTAATGCGGTTAATTTTCTGTGGCAGTGAATTGATGGTGGTGAATTTTGCTTGGGGTGAATTTGTCATGGAGGTGAATTTTCTCGCAGTGAATTGTTGGTGGTGAATTTTCCATATGCCTTGAGTTCTAGGTTTAATTTTCATTCAATGCTAAACTTGGTTGTATATGTCCAATGGATTTTGCTCAATTCTAGAAGGTAATAAGGCTTGAAATTTTTTAGTTTGTCACTATATTTTTTTTCTTTCAAAAGATAAACTTGGAAGGGAAGCATTTCACACCCTTCTTATATAATAAAAAGAACCTATTCAAATGTAAGAGACTTTTTTAATGAAAAATTATTTCAAGAGTTTGGGAAATTATGAATCATTGAATTCTTTGTAATGGCATTGGCTTTTACAATGGTCTCTCTATCAATCAACAACTATTTGCTAGTATCCTATTTTAAGCATCAAAATCATCCTCTTGCTAAGACCCCACTGGTTTGTGCTATGGGGATTTTTTAAAAAAGGGGTCAAGACCATCCCTAGCCTCTTTTCTAAGGTCACCGATTCTTTTAACCTGGCTTGATGTTAATGCAAAGTTTCATATTTCAAATTAGCATCATGAACATTTTGAAATTATTATTGATGTTATTCCTATAGACATGGTTCACAAAATTGGAACCTTCATGGAAAAATTAGAAATGGTATCCTAATACATCATTTCAGAATTACAAGGCTCATGAAGGGTACTCTTAGATTTTGCCTCATTTACCTATGACGTATATTTTGAATTAGAGATGACTTCTATAATCGTTAATAGTTCGACAACACAAATTCTATACCATTTGATATGTCATTTTGAGCCAAAGCTCACTCATTTTTTTGGATATATTCTTTTCCAAGGCCTTCCCATTAGTTCCATCTTAACCCACTTGGGGGTTATAGATCCTCAATGTCCTTTTTGTACTCATTATAGTCTCTTAAACATATTTTCTAGTTTATTCCTAGAGCTCAAACTACTTAGACCTAGATTCATGATTTCTTCAAGTATTTTCAACCCAAGCCTTTTTTTAGCATATTGTGGTATTAAGGGATTGGCCTAGAATACCTTCCAAGTATATAATTAGATTTGACATTCTTTAAAGTGAACATTCTCTTTAGCATTTGGAAAGGTAGAAATTATATTTTTAGATGTTCTAGTAATCATAATTTCTTGCTTTATTCTAAAGACATGACATGTTCTAATATGTTTATATATATTAAAGTGTAAGTGAATAAATTTGCACTTGAATTTTTCAAATTCTAAGTGTTGTTGGATCATTGGGGTAATCCCACATGTGTTTCTACAAAGGTTCCTCTGACCTCCACCTCTAATAATGGCCAGTATTCACCTCACATATGTCATCAATGACACAACCATTCTACTCATGGAAACTAAGATGCTCATTCTCTACCTCAAAAAGCATGGTCACAACCCAATTACCAACATTCTTCTTCTGCCCCAACTTTTGTTGGTGGGACTATTAATTGGAAACACTTTGACAAGTTCACTCAATTAGCTCTTTCTATTTCTTCTATTTGAGTTTCAATTAAGGATAAAAAAGGTGATAATGATGGTTGGGACTCTCTTGTTGACAATTTGAAGCCCATTGATCTATGGAAAAAATTAGATGGTTGAGACCCCCTCCTTCTCCCTCTGCTCTTGCTCTTGCTACATGTATAATAGAATTTTCAATTAGTTGTTTACTGATATGGGTTGTAGCTCCATTTGTAATTTCAAGGTGTGACTATTTCCATCCCCCTTTTTGTGTGAATGTATAATTATATCTTTTAGTTAGTAGTATAAGAACTTGTACCATAGAAAAATAGATCATTGACATTTGCATTGTCTTTTAGGTCTTTTTCTTGTGATGCTTGGTCTATTTTGCTTTGATTTAATGTTGTAATGTAACTTATGCATTCACATTAGGTATTAAACATTCAAATTATGATGTCTTGTGAAGGTATTGTGAAGTGTTGTAACACATTTCTACACTTTTCTAGATTCTTCTCATTACAATTTACCTAAAAATCACCTTTTCATCACTTTTCAAGTCTTATTTTAAAGTGTTGGAAAGTCTTGTAACAAGATTTCACTCTTTTCTAGGATTGTTATCACTATTTACACCTTTCTTATGCTTTATTTTACCCCATTATGCACTAATAAGACTTAATAAGTGTATTTTTTAATGTAAACCTGACAAACAACATTAAATACAACTTAATTCCCGACACCCATTTAGAAGCCCAAGGTGGAACCCATTCACCATGGGTGGCAAATGAGTCCCTCTTAGTTCAAAAATCAAAATAATTAAAATTTTCTTTCGGGCTTTTATTCAAAAAGAACTTATGTCAGCCTGTGATGAGGTATTGTTGGGTTATTAGGGCATAAGTATGTATAAGTAGGTGTTTTTACATCCATTCTAACCCCCATTCAATTGCATTCACTCATTCAAGCATTCAAGCACTTTGCATCATTCAATCAAGCATTTTGGAGCATCCATTGACATATCCTCAGATTTCTTCAACAAGGTTGTGGTGAGTTTAGGACATTTGCATGTTGTTTATTCATCATTCCTTGCATATTCCATTTCATTTCTTCATTAAGGGTTTGATTACCAAAGTGGGATTTGACCAAGGAAAATCCCTATACCTTAACCCTTAACCATTTTTCCCCTTTTGCATGTGTGTTTGCAAACTTTTGTATGCATATTTGTCAAGAAAATAGGTGTTGAAAGGTGGTTAACAAGTCAACAAAGTGTTTCAAGTCAACTAAACCCTATTTCAAGCTTGCAGACAACCCACTGTTTGTTTTCTATAGATTTGACTCCATCAACCCGACAAGAAAACAAGTGCAGATCATCTGGAGCTATAGGATTGACCTTTCATTTCATAGAATTTTGGAGGGGGATTGATTCACCATCAGTGGTGAATGAGTCCCACCTTAAGGCTGAAAAAGCTGATTTTGTCAGATTCCAGTTCTCGACTGTCAGAAAGTAGTTTTAGGTGTTTTTGTCAGTAGCAGGACTGATTTACCATCAATGGCGAATGAGTCCCACTGGTGATTTACATTGATTTCTACTAGATTTCATATTCCAGATTCATCATCTAATTCCCAGGCACACTCTGTTTGACCTTGTTCACTTCTGTTTGTATTAGTTTTCATCTTTATTGCATTTTTTGGATATCACATTGTGTTTAAAACATTTCATATTACATTAGTATTGCATTAATAATCAGTTTTTTATATCATTTAATTGAATTTACAATATTTCATTTAGTCTTAATTACATCATACAAACTTTTATTTGAGTGAGCCACTTCAATTTTGGGGTTCTATCTATCTCCTTTCAGGTGAAAGATCCTAAAAGTGCTAGAGAAGTCCATAAAACAACACTAAAAATTGTTGGTTCTATTGGCATATGGCTTCTAGTGTTTTCATTGGTGGTAATTGAAGTCATTGATCCGGTCCACACTATAGTCTTTGACTATACTAGAAGACAGAGTGAAGAATAGGGTATCTGGTTGAAGCTTGAATTTGTCAAGTGGTTTGCATTACTAGGTTATCAATTTTGGTTGTGGATCTCAGGAAAGGTCATTGGGAATATTAAATGTCTTACTCTCGAGTTTTGTGATGTCACATCAATTGGTGTTCGAGTTAGGAGATTCGGTTGATCAATTTTCTGTTTATCAGTAAATGAAGGCCGACTAAGTGAATGTTGGTGTTGTATATGTTTAAGATGGAATTGTTTAAAGTATTTTTGTGTTCGAATATATTTTTTTGGATTCTAGCTATGCTATGGCCAACTTTGGTGGATGCGCATTAAAAGTTACTCATGATTCGAGCTAACAATTGGAAGATATTTTCTATTTCATTGAAGCTAACATGTAGCGACTAAATTCTTGGTAGCGGATATATATGTGAGATCATTAATTCTTTTTGGTGTGTGTGTGTGAGTTTGATATATGTTGATGTGTGTGCGAATATCACAAGATCAGTTGAGCAATTTTTTAGTTGAGCAGAAGAGGATTTTTGTGAAGCAAATTAAAGAAGAGAAAAGTGAACTGCAGAATTAGACAGAAGGTCCAGAATCTGATCTATGAGCCTAACCAGAACTATAATTAAGCATTTGTAGATGCTATCTTCTTAGTTCAATCTTTTGTGTAATCAAAATCTCTTGTAAGGCAGTGAGCCTTCCTTATTTTGAGTAGTGAGCTCTAGGTAGTGTTCCTGAATGCAAGTGCATTCCCATTTTGTATAATACTATATTTGAGTACTCAAATTATGGATTGAGCTCCACTATGGTTTTTCCCCTAACAGGGTTTCCACATAAAAATCCCTTTGTTATGGTGTTGTGGCTTATTATTTCATGTTCATGCATCTTTCTTTTGATTGAATGTTTAAATAACTAAAAAGGACAGATCGATAAAGTCTAAAATTGCTCAACACTGATTCACCCCCCCTCTTAGTGTTGCTTGAGTCCAACAATTGGTATCAAAGTTGAGTTCCTTGGAAGAATTTTTATTGCTTACGGTAGATCTTGGAATGTAATGGACTCTAGTAGTCTTCAGAAACAACTTGTGGTGGCACTTGATGATCTTGATTAGTCTAAGGCAGAAATCCTAGAATTGAAAGGAAATCTTAAGGATCTTGAGAAATTCATTCAGAAACTGAAGGATCAGGTTATTAATTCTAGGGAAAGAAGAAGGGGCCTCTGTGATCAGATAAAGAAAAAAGAGAGCAAAATTATTGAAGAGAGCAAAAGGATGGATGATGATCATCTAAATCGAACCTTGAAGGAAATAAATGAAGAATGTGAAAAACTTGCTAGAGACAATGCTACCCTAAAGCATGAGATGGAATCTATGATGATGAAGCTTACTAAGGAGATTGAAGATAGAAAGAAGAAAGAGAAGAATCTTGCATATTCCCTAAAAGACAGATCTAATGAATGCAGTAGAATAAATGGAAAATTCATTTAGATGGAGATGGAACTACAACAATCTAGAGACAATGAAGAAGAGCTTGAAAAACAAATTGTTATTCTTAGATATGAACTAGCTACTGCAAATCAATACAATGAGAAGTTCAATATTAATTCTGTTAAGCTTGATAAGCTGACTCAAGGGAAAAAGAATGCAAATGAAAAGAAAGGACTTGGATATGAGAAAGGATAAAGTTCCAGATCTGGACAAAGGAATTTCAAGAAAGGAAATTTGATAGACAAAGAAAAAAGGTGTTTGGTAAGACAACCTAATGCTCAAAATTTTAATGGATATTGTTTTACTTGTAAAATTTTTGGTCATATGGCTGCTCAATGTAGAAGTAAAAGGAAATCAAGAGATTCATCATTTTTTGGTCATAATTCAATTGAATGCAAAAATTTGTCAAACAACTCTAGAAGGAATGTAGAATTTTATACCTGCACAAGATTTGGGCATATTGCTAATCAATGTAGATCAAGAAGAAATCAATGAAATGATTGGTCTGGACAAGGAAATGTTGTGTGTTTCAATTGCAACAAATATAGTCACATTGCTAGATTTTGCAGAAACAAGAATATGGATAGAAGAGGTTTGGTATACAAAAGCAAAAATATGTAGAGAAATGATAAAGGAAAAGGGAAAGTGAATATGGATGAAATAAGAAATCAAATGAAGAACACATGGGTAAAGAAGAGTTCCTCTATTGTAGAAAATGAGCCAACACCAGAACCTGCTCCCGATAATCTTTCTGGGAACTAGTCTTAGGCCTTTGGCCTAGGGGGAGCTGTCAAGAAAAATCTTTCAAACCCCCCTGCTAGTAATTGACACTAGGATATGGATGACTGTAGTGGTTAAATTTTTGGTGCTATGGAATCAAATGGAAAGGATATTATGCTGATTTGAAGGTCCATAGAATTTTTTGGTTGAAAACATGGTATCCGGATAAGTTAGGGAAAAAGCATTTATTAAAATAAAAGTTAGGTGCATGAGTTATTAAAAGGGAGTTGAAACCCTCATTTTCCACCTTGTGTCAAAGAAAAGAAGAATGAGAGCATTCCACATTAGAATTTTGAAAGCGTTTGGCGGTGTAACCCTAATTCATCAGGTACTTCAATTGCATTAAGAAATTTGGTGTATGGTTGAAGAATTTATTTGGTATTTCTGAGTACAATAGGTAAAATGGAACAATTCAAAGGAATGGTAAAATTAGATGAGTATAGCAGCGAGAAGATTAGAGCTAAAAGAAACATGTTGTCGCATGATGAATTGAAATGGTTGAATGAAACAAAGCACAAAATCCTAGATATTTGGAGTGAATTTCGTTATTTCAAAAATGCAGAAATTGTTGAGTTCATTCTGAACAGATTGAATGATGATATTCTAACTTTGGATAAACCCTACCATATCACAAAAGAAGTGATTGTAGCTGTAACTGGGTTATCCATGGTTGGGGAAGACCAAGGAAGAAATCAATTCATAATAATTAAGTCGAAACCCTAATAGGAGTAATTGGAGATCAAAGGGCATTGATAATATCCACAATCAAGAATTCATTGACAAGATACATTGTGCATAGAATATCTAACAAAACCTTTTTTCAGAAATAAAGAAGGTGCTACTTCGATAGGTGTAGTTTATATTTCTCACAAGATGATAATGGAAGATCAGGATTTTGACCTTTGTGGATTGTGGAAAGATCAACTGATGGAGAATGTGCAATTGGAAAAGGAGACAGGTTACCCTTTTAGGTTTGGTACTCTAGTTATATGCCTTATGATGTATTTTCTAAATTGTTTACCCCTGAACAACAATGTAATGTGGGAAGAGAGTGAACCAGTTTGTAAGAAAATTTACATATATTCTAAAAATTTGGCAAACTATGATCAAGAATATGAAAGTTTCTTTAAGGGTTTGCTAAGGAAGTTTGGTTCAACTGGCGTTTTCATTCCGGTAAGAGGACTCGAAGTTGGTTCATCCTCTGGTGAGATAGAGAGAAAGAAGAGAAGATCAAAGGAAATTGCCCCATCAACATACAAGACTATGAAAGTTGAAGGAAAAGGAAAAGAACAAGTTATTGTGGACATACTAGATGAGGAATCTGAGGACACCCTTGGAAAAGAATTGGAAATAGCTCATCCAGAACAAGGAAAGGAAATGGTAGAAGGAAGTGAAGAGGAAGGTGATCCAACCAAGGAAGATCTAATGCAACTTATTCATGAGGAAGATGGAATGCAGAAGATTATGAAAATGTGGTCTATCAGACCTTCATATGAACATGACATGATCTTAAGTGTACTAAGTGCTCATTTTGTGCATAATCATATCAAATTGGAGACTTTGCAGAACAATTTTCCAAAAGAGATGATTGAATGTATCAAGGAAATCATGGACTCAAAATCTCAAAATAAGGAAGAAGAAGAAGTGATTCTACACGTGAAGAAGCAGTATAGGTTATCACTTACCAGGCTGAAAAGGAACATGAATGAACTAAGACAATACATAAGCATTGCAAGCAACATTTATAACTATTTTCTTCGATGGCCTCGTGCAATCAACAAGTACAAAGAGAAGCTAGAACAAATTGAAATTGAGTTGAACAATATTGGTCAAAATCTTGACTTGTCTCAAGATAAAGATGGTGCAATCAGGAAAAGGATTCAGGCACTACAGTCAAAGCATACGAATGTTTAGAATACTAGGAACAAGATAGTTGACACTTTTTGGAAATTGAAAGACATAACCAAGTGCAGGTTGGAACAATTGATTGAAATACTGAGGAAGGGAGAAGTATTGGAAGATGTCTTCACCATTCCCAAATCCCTCATCAAAATAATCAACTAGACATTTGAGAACAACAACATGATCATAATCACCAGGATTGCAATGGAAGCATGGAAGAAGTTTCTTCCAGAGATGAAGGAGAAGCACAAAATAATCTTCTATTAGCAGCTGTATTTCTTCAACGTTTTGAATCAGTTTTTTCTCAAGTAAGTTTTGATTACACTTGTAACCTGGGGAGAAAGAAAAATATTTTATTATATTTTTGTCATTGACGTCAAAGGGGGAGAGAGAGCAGTGGCAAATGCTTTATCAAATTCAAGGGGAGTTACAGTGTCAGTTATGGGGAGAGATAGACTGTAGTGGAGAATGCAGTTTGTTGGTTCCAACACTTAGTCATTTTTCACTAAGTGTTCCCATAAATTCCAAAGGGGGAGATTGTTGGCATATGGCTTCTAGTGTTTTCACTGATGGCAACTGAAGTCATTGATCCGATCCACACTATAGTCTTTGACTATACCAAAAGACAGAGTGAAGAACAAGGTATCTGGTTGAAGCTTGAATCTATCAAGTGGTTTGCATTACCAGGTTATCAGTTTTGGTTTTGGATCTCAAGAAAGGTCATTGGGCATATGAAATGTCTTACTCTTATTTTTGTGTTGTCACACCAATTAGTCTACAAGTTAGGAGATCTGGTTGATCCATTTTTTTTTTATCAGTATATGAAGGCCGACTAAGCGAATGTTGGTGTTGCATATTTTTAAGATGGGATTGTTTAAAGTATTTTTGTGTTTGAATATTTTTTTTTGGGTCCTAGCTATTCTATGGCCGACTTTGGTGGATGCACATTAAAAGTTACTCATGATTTGAGCTAATAGTTGGAAGATATTTTCTATTTCATTGAAGCTAATATATAGCGACTAAATTCTTGGTAGCAGATATATATGTGAGATTGTTAATTCATTTTGGTGTGTGTGTGCGGACATCATAGTATTAGTTGAGCAATTTTTTAGTTGAGTAGAAGAGGATTTTTGTGAAGCAAATTAAAGTAGAGTAGAGTGAAGTGTAGAATCAGATAGAAGGTCCAAAATTTGATGTATGAGCCTAACCAGCATTGTAATCAACAATTTGTAGATGCTATCTTCTCAGTTCAATATTTTGTGTAATCCAAATCTCTTCTAAGGTAGTGAGCTTTCCTTATTTTGAGCAATGAGCTCTAGGTAGTGTGGTTGAATGGAAGTGCATTCCCATTTTCTATAACACTATATTTGAGTACTCAAATTGTAGATTGACCTCCACTGTAGTTTTTCCCCTAAGAAGGTTTCCACGTAAAAATCCCTGTGTTATGGTGTTGTGGCTTATTCTTTCATGTTCATGCATCTTTCTTTTGATTGAATGTTTAAAGCACTAAAAAATATAGATCAATAAAGTTTAAAATTTATCAACATTAATTCAACACCCCTCTCAGTGTTGCTTGAGTCCAACAAGTTCATTTTGGTGAACCTGCATATTGAATACTTCATCTTTCTCATCTCAATTGCATCTTGCATCCTAGGTTTCATTTGCATCAACATTCAATTAAGTTTTGGTTTGTTTTTGCATCCTAGGGTTTCTCTAATTGCATTAGTGAAAGACTCATATAGAATTCATTTTTGCATATCAAATCATAAAAAACCTAACAATTTGTATTTGCATCCTCATCCTGCATCTAAAAAGCATTGAAATCATTTTAAATTTTTTGAAAAACACAAAAAAATCTCATACCTGGACTCATTTGCCACCTTGGGCGAATCAGTCCACCCGCACGTTTTGAACTACATTTTTAGGCATTTGCTGGGTATTTCCTACATTATAGTTTCTTGTAGTTACTTTCTTTTATATTTTCCAAATTGTTTGTTTTCTCTTCTTTCTTACATCTTAGTTTACTTGCATTCATTATCATCATGGCTTTTCCTTTTAACAAGTTTTGGAATTCATTGAAATCCTCAATAGACATGTCAAATTGCTCCTTCCTAATGACCTTGACCTTCCTCATGCTCCTTCAACTCCTCATGGTTTTCCTCCTCATGATGTAGACATCATTGGAGAAGATGATGATAGCACAAACATGTTCTTAAGAAAATGTCTTGATAACCTTGA
Organism: Sequoia sempervirens; assembly: GCA_007258455.2. Classification (NCBI taxonomy): domain Eukaryota; kingdom Viridiplantae; phylum Streptophyta; class Pinopsida; order Cupressales; family Cupressaceae; genus Sequoia; species Sequoia sempervirens. Next base: position 82,872,961 of record VDFB02047397.1, read on the forward strand.
AGCCAATGCAACCTTTTACCCATCCATGAAGTCCCAAGATCTTCCTACTATTTCACCTCCTGACATGTTTGGTTACTTACATCCTGGAATCAATGAAGGACCTAAGTTACCCTCAATAGGTGGACCTAGTTCCTCTACATAAACACATCCTCACCCATTTTATGAGAACAAAGTTACAAACACACCAATGAACCTTGAAGAAACATATGGTAAAGCCTTTACTATCCTAAGCAAACAAGGATGTGATACCACAACTAAACATAACATTCACCAAATTTTAGAGCAAAGACCAGTAGAAGAAAACACAACAGGATTAGGATATCAAGATCCTCCTCATGTTACTAAGCCTCCTTTTGAATATTGGAGACTTCGCGATGATGGTACAGTGATCTTTGATTCTCCTCCTGACGTGAAAATTCTCCTTCCACGTGAACAAACATTACTTGATTCTAATGAAAAGGGTGCTAGAATCCCCATGGGTCCTCTTCCTCCTTCCATCCATGAAAAATGAGAAACTAGTAAACGAAAGTAGCCTTACAAATTGAAAAACCTCAAGTTTCCTATCCATCCACCACCTGAATATGAAAGGAGACTTCAACTGCTTTTAAGAAAAGGCTTATACTCTTACCACCTAAAAATAGGCTGGTCATATGTCCTAAAGACTCTAACATACCATATTGCAAATACCATCATCTTCTTGGACACTGAACTAAAGAATGTCGGACATTGAAGGACATACTGGACAAGTATCACTTCACTGATATCGACTGCTTTCCTATCATCCCTTAGAACCCAATCCCTTTATCATGCCATAGTTGTAGAAATTTCCATTCTCACTATTGCATGATCCTTCACATCACCTACCATGGCTCATTCTTGTCTTACACTCTATGGAGGTAAGAAGTTGTTAACCTTGTCCTTGTAATGCATTTGTCCTTTGTCTCTTAACGGTTTTATTCATCTTCTTCTTATACTACTTGAGATTGAGAAGGGCCAATAACTTGGTTAATGGTTGACTTTCATTTTCATTACTCCCCTTTGTGAATTTTTCTTTTGGTGTGGTTGTATGTGTGTCTCGTGTTCCCCTATAATGTGTGTTTAATGTTCTCTCTCTCTCTTTGTGCACTTCCTCTATTTGTACCTCTATTCTTCTATATGTTGTACATTTTGCATTTTCTTTTTCGCTTTTGTTTTGTGTTTTCCTTTTGGGGATGATGAAAATCATTGAGACACCCTATGTCTCTTCCATGTTGACCCAAATGGTCCCTTTTCCTTTTTTACTTTTATTTTTCTTGTGTTTTCCTTTTGGGGATGACGCAAGGCATTAAGACCGTAATGTCTCCATCATGTTGACCCAAAATCTTTTTCTTTTCATTTTCATTTTTATTTTCTTTTCACTTGTGTTTCTGCTTTTGGGGATGATGCAAAGCATTGAGACTACAATGTCTCTTCCATGTTGACCCAAAACAAACTTTATTTTTCTTTTGTTTCTGCTCTATTTGTGTCATTCTTCCAGTTCTATGTGCTTTGGGGAATGATGAAAATTCCAAGCACTTTAATAAAAAAATTGTAGCAATGATCATACTAACCCCAAATCCATAGATCCCTTATCTGTTTGGTGTGATCCTTTCTAGGGGGAAACCCTCCTTTCTTTTCTTTTCTTTTTCATTTACATGCAAAAACCTTACTTGGAAACATATGACTTGGCATAGGGGCTTTCCAAGTTGGCTCTCATGTCTTGTTTTCTTCTTGCATTTATTTTTCCTTTTCTACTTTAAAGTAATTGCTCACAGAATGGTGTGTAGCAATTTATTTAATGTGGGGGGCATACATTGGCATCATTTCATTTGCATTCTTCGTTCTTAGTGCAGCCTTGTCACTTCATACAATGTGTTCGTCACTTTGTGGATGACAATGGGAATGATGTCCTTCATAAGTGTGATCTATCTTAGAATATTACATTCCTCTTAGTGGCATGATACGATGCAATACACTCGCTAAGTTGTGAATATTCTATTCTTTGATTGGTCCTCTCTTGGAGACATTAGACACAATGTTCCATAAGTGATAGACCTTGCATGAACTTAACAAGACTCCTTTGAACATTTTTTACACTTTACAGTTTTGCATTTACCACCTTGAATAATGCATCTTGTGGTACCGTCTTCTTTGTTCACGAGTTCTAAGAATACAAATATTTGCTTGTATCATGAAGCATGAACCAACATTTTTCCATTATGGCACCTTATTAAAGTTATAAGGAGGTATAACTTTAGTATGGTTGACTGGGAAGCCCATTCAGTGGCACAACTTTCCCTTTAGCCACTTATGTGTTTGTGAGTGCATACCAACTAGTGTATGTATTTCACCTTTTGGGTCTTCTCACCCAGTGGACTGCCATGTGTTCCATTTCCCCAGAGTGAGTATGCATTTTATTTTTCAAACAAAAAACCTAGATCTGATTCACAACTAGCTGAACAAACGATCAAAGCTTCATTTGACTTTTCCTTTTTTCTCTCCCTTCTTTCTTTCCATTTCACATGTGTGTTCCTTTGTTCTTATGTTTAGTTTACCATGAGATCTTCATCTTGGGAGCTTGATCATCCCTCTTGATCATTGTTATTCCATCTTGCTAGCATAAGTTCATTTGGATCCCTCTCAGTATGCATGGCTACTTTAGTGTGAGTTTGAAGCAAGTTCATCCTCTCACTAAAGTGGGGGCTAAATGTACCATATAAAAATGGATCATTGACATTTTCATTGTCTTTTAGGTCTTTCTCTTGTGATTCTTGGTCTATTTTGCTTTGATTTAATGTTGTAATGTAACTTATGCATTCACATTAGGTCCTAAACATTCAAATTATGATGTCTTGTGAAGGTGTTGTGAAGTGTTGTAATACATTTCTACACTTTTCTAGATTCTCCTCATTACAATTCACCTAAAAGTCACATTTTCATCACTTATCAAGTCCTATTTTAAAGTGTTGTAAAGTCTTGTAATAAGATTTCACACTTTTCTAGGCTTGTTATCACTATTTACACCTTTCTTATGCTTTATTTGACCCCTTTATGCACTCATAAGATTTTATTAAGTTTATTTTTCAATGTAAACCCGACAAACAACATTAAATACAACTTGATTCCCGACACCCACTTACAAGCCCAAGGTGGGACCCATTCGCCATGGGTGGTGAATGAGTCCCTCTTGGTTCCAAAATCAAAATAATTCAAATATTCTTTTGGGTTTTTATTCAAAAATACCTTATGTCAACCTATGATGAGTATTATTGGGTTATTAGGACATAAGTGCACATAAATAGGTTTTTTTAATCCATTCTAACCCCCATTCAATTACATTTACTCATTCAACATCAATTAGCATTCAAGCACTTTGCATCATTCAATCAAGCATTCATCACGTATTTTGGAGCAACCATTGATATATCTTCAAATTTATTCAACAAGGTTGTGGTGAGTTTAAGACATTTGCATGTTGTTTATTTATCATTCCTTTCTTATTCCATTTAATTTTTTCATTAACGGTTTGATTACCAAAGTGGGATTTGACCAAGGCAAATCCCTATACCCTAACCCTTAACCACTTTCCCCCTTTTTCATGTGTGCTTGCATACTTTTTTATGTAGATTTGTGAAGAAAATAGGTGTTGAAAGGTGGTCAACAAGTCAACAAAGTGTTTCGAGCCAACTAAACCCTATATCAACCTTGGAGACAACCGACAGTCTATTTTATGAAGATTTGACTCTGTCAACCCATCAAGAAGACAAATGAAAATCTGGAGCTACATGATTAACCTTTGATTTCATAGAATTTTGGAGGAGGACTAATTTACCATTAGTGGTGAATGAGTCCCACCTTAAGGCTAAAAAATGTGATTTTGTTAGATTCCAGTTCCTGACTGTCGGAAAGTAGTTTCAAGTGTTTTTGTCAGTAGTAGGATTGATTCACCATCAGTGGCGAATGAGTCCCACTGGTGATTTACACTAATTTTTGAAAGATTTTAGAACATTCTAGATTCATCATCCAATTACCAGATGCACTTTGTTTGACCTTGTTTAATTATGTTTGCATTAGTTTTCATCTTTATTGCATTTTCTGTATATCACATTGTGCTTTCAAACATTGCATATTACATTAGTTTTTCATTAATAATTAGTCAATTATATCATTTAGTTGCATTTACAACATTGCATTTATTCTTAGTTACATCATACAAACCTTTATTTGAGTGAACCACCTCAATTTTGGGGTTCTATCCCTCTCCTTTTAGGTGAAAGATCCTAAGAGTACAAGAGAAGTCCATAGAACAACACTAAAAATTGTTGGTTCAGAACTATTGATAGAAAAACCAAAATTTGGATGTAAGGAAATTTAGGTGTGTATTATCAATGTAGCTTTCTGGATGCATATTTGATCATGTCTATTAATTAATAAAAAAATAAAATAATAATAGACATAATCAAATGTGCATTAAGATTTTTGGATAGATGTTGTCAGTTAGGGGATTACAAACATAGTAGATTTAGGTTTAGGTAAATATGGACATTAATAGGGGAAATAACTAGATGTGAAAACAATAAAAATCTTGATACTCTAAAAGATTAGATATAATATAAAATCAAAGGGTATAATTTAAGTTTGAGGAAGCATTGACACAATATACTCATAAGTTATGGGCTGTTAGACATAATACAATGGTGATCAATTATGGAAATTAGGCAGAATGCAAGCATAGAATAAAGGTGCATGTGTAGAAAATGGATTATGAATTGAGGTTTATCTGTAATAATTTTAAAAGTTAAAAAATTATAGATTGACTATCAGGGATGGGAAAAATGAAAATTTGTGGTACATAGGAGAAAACCATTTTTACAATTTAAGGGGTATAGCTAACATTGGCTTTACTTGGGGACATGCACCCCTTGTGCATGGGGTGCAATAAAAAGATAGAATTTTTCTGTAAGTGCATAGATGAAGTGAAACAAAAGTGGGATAGAATAGGGAAAAAAAGGAAAGACAAAAACACAACAAAATACTTGTATTTACAAAACGAGAAATAGAAAACAAATATATAGTATTTTACATATCCACAACTATAATTTCACATATAATCAACAGACATGAGAGTACAAACTAAAAACTTGAATGCCAATAATTTTAGTGTGGAGTCATGTTGTAACTTAAAAATTTCTAAGGAGAACCTATGGGCCATGACCACAGAGAAAGTGAAATACCATAACATTCCTTGGTCATAGATGCAGTTTTTAGTCTAGATCTCTTTTCATTTAAAAATGAGTACACTACACAACTAAGTTCACATATTTTTATTAAGATAGATAAATATATACAATTTCACTATCTATAAAAATAGAGATATTCAAATAGTCTTGATAACACTAGCTTAAATAAAAAAATAATTTATTATGCAAAATAAATGAATCAAAATTAACAAAACTATCATAATCATACTTAGTGTTTAGATCAACATCATTTTATTTACAACCGAATCAATTAGCAAACATGAGAACAAATAGATCCATATGATATATTCTTTCAATAATATTCTATTCACTACCTTTATAGAAAAGCTAGTATCAAGCTCAATTGTCTCGAAATCACATGACTACAAAAAGATATACCGAAAAGCACAAATTTTCAAAATACAAGTCCTCATGAAGTATATTTTTGGGTAAAATTTATTGATAATCAATACACTTGAAACAAGGAATCTCATATTCTTCATCATCGTCACTAAAATCCAACTAAATACTCATTTTCTCAAACTTACCAATTCTATCAATTGATATAACTATGTTATTATGATAAAATGTTTCATTGTCAAGGTTAAAAATATTGAATCAAGGTTACCTTAGGTGTGTGTGGACAAATATGGGGGACCAAATGGTAGCCACATCCACTTTTTATCCATAAAAGGAAAAATGTGAGCATGTTATAACACACTTGTGTTATACCTCTTAATAAAAAGAAAAAATATTAGAGGTTGACCTTATTTAAGTTTGATTCTATTTCTTCTAATTCCCAAATGTAAGAGAAGACAAGTGTGAGAATATTTAAAAATACTTTAAGTGGATTCAAGACAACATGATGCTACCATGATATTCACAAAGTAGAAGAGGTAAGGTTTTTAATCATTTAGAAATTTAAATTAAAATAAACTATTTTGATTTAATATTTTTTTATTTTTTTATGAATTAAAAATCGCTCAACACCCTCAAAACCTAATTAACTAAATTATATGCATGAGAAAAAACTATTGAAGAGAAGGTTGTTGAACATACACTAGAATACTGAGAGGGGGGCGAATCAATATCTATTAGATCTCAAAAAATTTAGAACAAAAGAAGCTTCAAACTCTACTACATAAGCAAGAACATGAAACATAGAAATAATGCACAAAACTAGAAGTACATGGGGAATCCCAAAGGGGAAAAACCACAGCGAGAAATGTTGCTAGGTGCTATTTTCCTAATCTAGTATCACAAATGAATAACAATCACAACTTTGATTTAGGGCTACAACCCAAGGAAGCTACTACTCCCTCAAAACAGGTTTTAGGGTCACTCCTAAGAAATCTACAACTCCCGACAGAATTGTTTTAGGGAAAAACCCAAGGAAGATACAACTCCCTGATCTGATTGCAATCTCAAGAATGATTACAGAATGAGAGTCCTTCCACTATTTGAAACTGACAATTGAGATCAATCCTTTTGATGATTGCAATTATGATTTGTCACTTTTGTAAATGTCTTCTCTGTAGCTTATTGGCTCACTACTTTCAAACTTCAAGAAGTTTTGAATATGCCTCACTACCTCCAACAAACAATTAAGCTCTTTCTTCACATCCCTTCTATCACAAAAATATGTTCAAGATGAAACCGGACAAGAACTTACACTTCTGCTCTTTCTCTTCTAGTCACTTATGCAATTGTCATCATGTCACACCTACACCACATCCTAGATCAACTAGGTTTACAATTTATACATGATATTACATTGATTACAATTTACATGTCAACCTACAATAGAAAATATTATATTTGCAAGTTGGCTAGAGATAAAATAATCAACATGAAATGTGTAGAGGGAAAGAACCAAAGCACTACATGCAACACCAAGAAGAGAAACATGCCTTGTAGATTCCAACACATGCTTATCCTAGTCCTAAAAATTCTTCATAGATTTTGTCTTCAATTGACATCATTTGCATGATTTGCACATTAAAATTAGGTTTTCCTTAAACAAGAAATTATGAAAGATAAAGTATGTCGACCTTCACAACATTAGTGGTGCACATGAATGATAAATAATTACTTGCAATTCTCCAAGATGAGTTAACATGACCCATACAATACCTTCAAAAAATAGTTGAACTCTGCACACACTTGAGCTTGTGGCACACATTCTCAACGTACCTTAGTCAGCTAGGAAAAATCATAACCCAACAAAACATTCATTCTAGACCACAACCAGTTTGTGAGAAGCCAAAAAACACATTGTAAAGAAACAATAAAAATTACATGATATTTAAAAACACTCTCATACATCCCTTTCACAACTTCTTGTAGCAACAAGTTGGTGCAAGCCAAAAAATGTTGAAACCAATCACTAGACAACATAGTCTTATACTTTATTACTTCAAACTTTCTTTGCAGAAGGACTAATGATATCAAAATTTGGATTTACCACCTTCACAACACACTAAACTTAATTTCTAAACTACACACCCATATTTGCAAATGAAGAGAAATGCAGAGCCAAAATAGTACACCTCTAAGATCTTCTTCGTAGAAACAACATAGTCCTCAAACTGTCACTTTCAAAAACACCTTTCTGGTAACCCAGAAGACTTGAAATTTAGATCACACATGCCCTGACACATGATCATGAAGCTATATTCTAAATTGCAGGAGCAAAGCATCACCAATGGAGAAATGTGAAGCATTTCTCAAAGACTCTAGCAACCAAATAACTAGACTGCAACTCTCTTTTGACATCAATGACAACTAAACTGCAAATATCTCCCCCTTTGTCATTGATGGTAAAACCATCCTCACACCAATTTTGGTACACAATCTCTCTTCACCTTTGACATCAAAGAAAAAAGGTCAAATGGACTTTCTCTCCCCTTTTCAAGCACAATTTCTCCTCTTTAAACCCCCCCCCCCCTTTGATGTAAATTCTCTCCTTCTTGAAGCAACTTATAGGCTCCCCCTATTAGCAGTAACCACTACCTACTCCCCCTTGAGAGGAAGGCACCATCAGTCTAGAAATAAAGATATGACTTCAATTACTCCCCCTAGAAAGACGCACCAACTATTCATCTAGCAAGAAGGAGGGGCAATTAACCCTAACTTCACCTGAGATATTCAAATGTATCCTTTGAAAGGGACTTAGTGAAAATATTTGCAGTCTGATCCTTTGTGGATACATACCCCAACTTGACTTCTTTCTCTATAAACTTCTCTCTCAGAAAGTGATACCTAATTGATATGTGCTTGGTTCTAGAAAGCACACTGGATTATTGAAAATATTGATAGTACTTATGTTATCACATAGAATAAGAATAGGCTCATCATACTTTATATTGATATCCTTCAATGTTTGCTTCATTTGAAATGCTTGAGTACAACAAGATGTTGCATCAATATACTCTACTTTTTCTATTGATAAAGATAGTAAATCTTGTTTCTTACTATGCCATAAACCAATATTCTTCCTAAAAAGAAAGCACCACTAATGGTACTCCTTCTATCATCAACACAACCAGCCCAATTAACATCAATGTAAGTACTTAGATAAAATTCATTACCTTTTGGATAACATAATCCATTTAATCCAAAGTGCTCTTTGTTGAAATGACAAGACAACTGCTCGAGGGGGGATGAATTAGTTGTAGAAAATTAAACCTTCAAAAATCCTCAATAGTAACCAAATCTACAAGCATCCATTAAACCCTTATTATATTAGAATGATTAAACATGAAATTGCAGATAACAGAAATTGGAATCACAATACCATACACATGAGAACACCAGATTTACATGGAAAACCCAATGAGGGAAAAAACATGGTAAGGATTAGCTCACAATATAAGTAATAGTAAAACCAGTAAAAAGGGGCTCACTACCAAAATATGACACACTATCCAAAAAGGTTTATAGTCATGGTCACTTCCATAGAAAGAAAACAAGAAGATAAAAGAAGAAAGTTACACAGAGAAAGAATTTCTCAATGCAAGGAGTCCACCACAATTTCTCACACACTTTCACAGTCTCATATGAAAGATATTGGATGCCTTCAACTCACTACCTTTAGGAACCCTAACATGAAGTTTGCACTACTCTACTTATTTTTTTATCACACACATCACTTGAAACAATCTTGCATCTATATTTATTCTTATTCATTTTACCCTCTTACATAAACACCAAACATATTTATATCAAGCTTAACCTCAAATACTTTCTCTAATGTCAGCCACTAGTTGTTATACATTCAAATTCAAAATAGGTCAGCACCTAAACATTCATGCGATGGATAGAAATGAAATGAAACCTACACAAATCCTTAATTAGGACCCCAATATATCCTAATACACTTCAAGATGCTTCCAAAAGCCTTGCATGTAGTGTTAAACACAAGGTCAGACAAAACCCATGCAAAACACCATAGACATTAAGTACACACTTCCTCAGATCAAGTTGAAAGTTTCCAAAAACATAATGTAATTGAACTAAATCTAGAACAATCCATGAACTACATAAGATTCATCAAACACTTCATTCAATCTTGCATCAATAAATACTTCAATTTGAGACAACTAATAACCATTAATTGCATACTAATAAATGAAACTCTCACTGTACTATACCAAATCAAGTAAAAACTTGAATATAGAAAGATAAAAACATTATAAGAAACCTCTTAAATTTGCACAACTTGAAACCAAACAGCGGAGAAACACAGAGAAAATACATTTCTCCCAAACCACAAAAGACATAATTGAACAATTGGTTCACACACTTATGAAAATATCTTGCACTATACAACGATCCAAAAACACAAATTTTGAATATAGCAACCTCTATCAACCTTAAATAATTTGTAAGATCCACACAAGCATAGCATCAACACAAAAAGAACACATAGTACAATATCAAAGCACATTATGAACATTTGCACAACACAATTTACTCTTTTTATTAAATTTTGTCAAAATCACTTGGAGACCAAGTACCAGAGACATCATCTCAACTCATTACTTCATTCCAACTCATGGGTATATGTAGGATCATGTGATGGGAAAAAAAGTGGCAATATGATGGGTATGTGGCTGACAATTTTTTTTTACTCAAAATTGATGAAATGAAAAGGGTTTCTAAAGGAGATTCTCATCTTTCCACCAATATAAATTATGCTTTACTTTGAATTTAATAAGTAATTATTATTCATTTTTCTATTCAAATTACAACTAAAGTGCTAATTGATAGACTGATTGAAAAAAAAAATGAATTTCATGAAGTTTTGACCAAGTTAAGGTGGTCAGACATACGAGTTTGTTGTATTTTTTAAAAGTTGTAATAAAAAAATCATAATTAATTATTTACTTGGAAAAAAATTACAAAAAAATATGCATCACATCGGGACATGAGTCCTCTACTTATATTTAAAATCTTATAAAAAAAATATTATCATTGTATTGTGGTTAGGGTGGTCAGACAAATGGTTCACCTACTTCTTATTTTTTCCCTGAAATTTAAGTACACGCATTGAAATTTCAAATTTTCACCAAATATTTTTTTCTTTTTAAAAAAACCTAGTAGTTTAGAAAATAAATTCAATTTTCTACAAATTCTATTCTTACATATTTTTGAAATAATATAGATAACTTATTCAAATTTTTATGTCAAGTTGCCTAAGTCTTTTTTTCTATTTTTTTTCCATTTAAGAGCCTGTTTTTTCCATGATGATCCTGCACATAACCTCATCTTCAAAATTTTGCAATAAAATAATAGCTCCATGTACTCACAACACTTCCTTAAGGTCTTAACTACACATGCACAACCCGTTTTACTCTTTTCCACAATTTTCTCAATATCCTCAACATCTTCATCCCATAGTTGACATCAATGACAAGACCACTCAATAGAATTCCTATTGAAATCAATGAAAACACCATCATTCTTGCAAAAATATCCCCCTTTGTCATTGATGGCAACAAAAGATGTGAAAAGACACCAAAGACCACACAACAATTCTGAACACTTTCTCTTTCTTTTCTTTTTTTCAGATTAGATAACCTAGACAACATTCTTGATTTTCTCTCCATGAGTAGATAAGTTATTTTTCACATGATTCTTTCTACCCCTTTGACATCTAATGGAAAAGGACAAAATTTTGTACTGTTCTCCCTCTTTGAAACTTAACCAAAATTTCTTTCTTTGAATACTCCCCCTTAGGATTACACCCAACTCAATCAGCAAAACAATGACAACACATGATACTACCTACTCCCCTTGATAGGTAGCCACCAAAATCAGTCCAGAAAAGAGATAGATCCATAGATCCACTTGACTAATGCACCTTCATATGGATATAGTTCAAGAAAAGAAGGGAAATAACCCCCAACTTCTCTTAAAGATACTCAAAAGTATCCTTAGGAAGAGCCTTAGTAAATATATATCAGCAATATGATCTTTTGTAGGAACATACTCAAGCTTCACTTCATTCTCCATAAACTTCTCTCTCAAAAAGTGATACCTGATAGATATATGATTTGTCCTTGAATGCATCACTAGATTCATTGAAATGTTTATTTCACTTTTATTATCACAAAAGAAAGATATAGGTTCATCAAATACAACTCTAATATCCTTCAATGTTTGTCTCATGCATAATACCTATGTACATCATGTGATGTTGTTGCAATATACTCAGCCTTTGCAATCGATAAAGAAATTGAATCCTATTTCTTACTCATCCATGACACCAATCTACATCCAAGAAATAATGCACCACCATTTGTACTTTTCCTGTCATCAACACAACCAACCCAATCTGCATCTGTATAAGCATTTAATGTGAAATCAAAATCCTTAGGATACCACAAACCTTAATCTAATGTGCCTCTTAAATATATGAATATTCTCTTCACTATTGCAACATGTTTTTCTTTAGGATCTTCTTGAAATCTAGCAACAAGAAAAATTGCATGCATGATGTCTAGTCTAGTAACAATCAAATATAATATTCCACCAATCATAGATGTATACTTGCTCTGATCAGTCTTAGGTAAATCATCATCTTTGCTTAATTTACAACCAGTCACCATGGGAGTACATATTGGTTTGGATTCATCCATTCCAAACTTCTTCAACATCTCTTTGACATACTTAGACTATGAAATGAAAATTCCTTTATCTATTTGATTGATTTGTAGCCCAAGAAATAAATTCATCTCCCCAAACATTGAAATCTCAAATTATTTATGCATTTCTTCAATAAATTTCTTACACATAGCCACATTTTTACCAAAGATAATATCATCCACATAGAAAACTACTATCAAGATTTTGTCTTCCTTAATTTAAAAGTAAATATTACTATATGTGGAGACCTTACTAAATCCTTGTTATATCAAGCACCTTTCAAATCTTGCATACCAAGCTTTAGGAGCTTGCTTGAAACCATATAGTTCCATCTTCAACTTAGATACCATATCTGGTTTATATAACAACTGAAAAAAGTTATGGTTGTTCCATGTAAACCTCTTCTTCTGGAAATTCTCCATTTAGAAAAGTAAACTTCATATCCACCTGATAGACCTTAAAATGTTTATGTGTTGTAAATTCCAAAAACAGTCTGATAGCTTCCATTCTAGCCACAAGAGAAAAAGTATCCTCAAAATCTATACCGTCTACTTGTGACTAACCCTTACACACAAGTATTTCCTTTTTTCTTACTACTTCTCCATTCTCATCTAGCTTGTTCCCGAATACCCATTTAGTTCCAATTATGTTTTTGTTTTCCGATCTAGGGACCAATTCCCAAGTCTAATTTTTCTCTATCTCCACAAGTTCTTCTTCCATTTCCTTCATCCAATGCTCATCCTTACATGCTTCACTCACTAATTTAGGTTTCACTTTAGAAAATAAACATAAATTTACCTCAAATTTGACATCTTTGCTTCTTGTCAATACACCTTTCCTCTTATCTCCAATGATTTTATCTTCAGAATGATTATTTTACACATACTTAGGGGTTTTAGGGATCTTCTCTAGAGCTTCTTCTTCTTCATTCTACACTTCTTTTTTATCAACTATTTATTCTACTTCTCTAACATCAGGTTCATCTAACACATATCCATCTACTACAGTGGAGCTCTGCAAGTTTTCATCAAATTTAACATTTGCACTTTTAATTATCTTTCTCAACCTTTTGTTGTAATATTTGTAAGCTTTTCTTCTACTAGAATATCCAAGGAAGATACCTTCATCAGACGTTTCATCAAACTTTCCTAAGTTTTCTTCTTCTCTTTTGATGTAACATTTGCTTTCAAACACTCTAAAGTACTTCACAGTAGGAATCCTTCCATACCATAGCTCATAAGGAGTCTTTGTGTTATTAGCTTTTGCTTAAACTCTATTATGTATGTAAAAAATAGTATGAATAGATTCTCTCTAGTAGACTTGTAGTAGATTTTCATCTTTCATCATAGTCCTTGCAGCTTCTTGAATATTTTTGTTTAAATTCTTTTCAACAACTCCATTTTGCTGAGGAGTTCTAGGGGTAGGAAAATGCCTCTTTATTCCATGAAATTCACAAAACATGTGAAACTCGTTGGAGGTGAATTCACTACCTCTGTCAGAATTCAAAAAATTTATTTTCAAATCCATTTCATTCTCAACCATAGCTTTAAATGCCTTGAATTTATCTAATGCATTGGATTTCTCTCTAAGAAAAGTAACCCATGTCATTAGAGAGTAATCATCAATCAAAATCATAAAGTACCTATCACCTTGTAGAATTCTCACCCTTGTAGGACCACAAAGATATGTATGCACTAATCCCAGCAGTCTAGTAGTAGATTGTTCATTTCCCTTAAAGCTACTCCTTGTTTGTTTTCCAAATTGACAACTCTCACAAAACAACATTGATAAGTTTTATGATTTTAGGTAAATCTCTCACAATATTAATCAAACTAATTCTTTCCAAATTATTAAAATTCATGTGACACATCCATTGGTGCCATAACCAACTATCATTAATTAGTGACATAAAGCAATGACCATCAAAACCCTTAAGCTGATATATGTTTCCATCTATTCTCTTACCAACAACAATCATAGTTCTGAAACCTTTCCAGATCTCACATTCTTCATCCTTAAATACAAGATTATACCCTTTGATACACATTTTTCCAACACTCAAGAAATTATGTCTTAAGCCCTTAACATAGTAAACATTGTTAGTATTATGCTTTCCATCAAAACCGATTGAACCTACTAGTATGTGCAGGATAATCATGGAAAAAATAGGCCCTTAAGTGGTGATAAAATTCAGAAAAATCATAGTTAGGAAACTTGACGTAAAAATTTGAATAAGTTATCTATATTATTTCAAAAATATGTAAGAATAGAATCTGTAGAAAATTGAATGTAGTTTCTAAAATACTATATTTATTTTTTTTTTAAATCTATTTGGTGAAAATTTGAAATTTCAATGCAGTAGCACTTAAATTTTAGGGAAAAAAAAGAAGAAGTAGGTGTCGACCTGAACACCCTAACCACAATAAAATGATAATATTTTTTTATAAGATTTTAGATATAAGTAGAGGACACATCTCCCAATATGATGCATATTTTTTTGTAAATTTTTTCCAAGTAAATAATTAATTATGAATTTTTTTATTACAACTTTAAAAAAATATAAAAACTCGTATGTCTGACCACCTTCACTTGGTCAAAACTTCATGAAATTCATTGTTTCTAATCCTATAGTGCATGAAGCATAGAATGTGACACATGTTTCAGATTTAAAAAATGTGATACCATTTGAAAGCTATAGATGTTTTTCAATCATCCTATCAATTAGGATTTTAGTCGTAATTCAACTAGAAAATAAATAATAATTATTTATTAAATTCAAAGTAAAGCATAATTTATATTGATGGAAAGCTGATAATATCCTTTAAGAACTCTTTTCGTTTTATCAATTTGGGGTAAAAAAAAAGTCGTCATCCACATACCCTACACATACCCATCATATCACACACTTTTTGGCCCATCATGATCTTGCAAATACCCCTATTCCACAAATATTAGCTCCAAATCATCTCCAAATTTAACTAATCCTCTGTCATACTTTTCAAGTTTAACAAACTTACTTTTTTCTCTAGTCATATGATTAGGGCATCCACTATCAACAACCCAATAATTCTTATCTTCTTTGACATGAAAAGTAGATACCAAAGTACCTTCAACCTTATCCTTCATCTTCGAAACACTTTCCTTCACACAAATTTTAGGGTTAGCAGAACTAAATTCTTCTTTTATAGCCAAAAATAGACATTCATTATCATGAAAATCTCCATAATCATATTCATCATTAGAAATATCAACATCTTCTTTCTTATAGTAAGCTTTCTTAATCATCTTCCCTTTATTTTCCTTGTTCTTATTGTTTAGAGCTCTCTTTGGAAATCTAGAAGCATAATGACCTATACCACCACAACTAAAAAATTTGAAAGGTAATTTACCTTGATACTTACCAGTGCCATTTTTCATAATCCTTCTCACAAAGTTAGCTTCCAAATCATCAAGATCTTCATCACCTAAATCTTCAACCTTCTCTGATTTACCAGCCTTGAAATCAATCTCTACATTTATACTTTTCTTCAGTTTCTAATCTCAAATGCAATAAAAGTACCAATCAACTTATCTTTGGAATAATTATCAAAATCAACTATTTCTTCAATAGTAGATACCTTCTCACTATAGCAATCCAAAAGAGATTTGATATCCTTGTTCACCACTTTAGATTCCTTAATTGTTTCACCAAGTCCTCTCATATTACTCACTAATTCATCAACTCTCTGAATGTAGCCTTTAATTATTTCATATTTAGACATATGCATCATTTCAAACCGTGTCTTCAAGTTTTGCAACTTTTTTTACTTGGTCTTCAGATCTCCTTCATAAATTATTTCTAAATTATCCCAAACTTCTTTAGCAATTTTCAAACTCATAACTTTAACTAATTCAGTATTTGGAAGACTATTCACAATAATGTACCTTGCTCTAGCATTGAACTCATGTGCCTTGATTTCTGCACTTATACTCAGACCGTTTAGAGGTGGAATGTATGTATTCTGATAAGCCTTCTCGAACTCATATCCCTGAGCACACAAATATCCTTCCATCTATGTTTTCCAAAATACATAATATGAGCCATTGAACCTAGGATATTCCAAAGGAATCTAGTTCGCCATCCCAAATCTACCTCAAGTGGTTAAGCTCTTCTTAAAGGAATGAAGCTTTGATACCACTTCTTGAAATGAACAAGACAACTGAGAGGGGGGTTGAATCAGTTGTAGCAAATTAAACCTTCAAAAACCCTCAATAGTAATTAGATCGACAAGTATTCATTAAACCCTTATTTGTTAGAATTCAATTAAACATGAAATGAAAATAATAGAAACTAAAATCACAACACCATACACATGAGAACACTGGATTTACATGGAAAAAACAATGAGGTAAAAATCACGGTGAGGATTAGATCACAATATAAATAGTAGCAAAATCTATACAAAGGGGATCATTACTAGAATAGCACACACTATCTAAAAAGGTTCACAACCGGGGCTCACTGCCACAGAAAGAAAATAATAATATAGAAGAATAAAGTTACACATAGAAAACACTTCTTAATATGACAAGGAGTCCACCACAATTTCTTTCACACTTTCATAGTCTCATATGAAAGATATTGGATGCCTTCATCTCACTTCCTTCAGGACCCCTAACATGAAGTTCATAGTGCTCTGCTTAATTTTGCATCACACACATCACTTGCAACAATATTGCATCTATCTTTCTTCTTACTCTTTCCATCCTCTTGCATCAACACCATACATATTTATATCAATCTCAACCTCAAAAAATTTCTCTAGAATGTTGGCCACTAGTCATTATACATTCAAATTTAAAATAGGTCAGAACCTAAACATCCCTGTGGTGGATAGGAATGAAAGGAGACCTACAAAAATCATTAATTAGGACCAAAATTGATCCCAACAAACTTCAACATGCTTCCACTAACCTTGCATGTAGTGTTAAACACAAGGTCGGCCAACACTCGTGCAAAACACCATAGACATTATGTACATGCTTCCTTAGATCAAGCTGAAATTTTTAGATAACATAATTTACTTGAATTCAATCTAGAAAAACCCATGAACTACATAAGATTCATCAGACACTTCATTCAAGCTCGCATGACAAAATACTTCAACTCGATAACCATTAATTGCATATTGATAAATGAAACTCACACTGTACTATACCAAATCAAGTAATAACTTGAATACAAAAAGATAAAAATATTATAAGCAACTTCCCAAATCTGCACAACCTAAAACCAAACAATAGAGGATCATGGAGAAAATACATTTCTCCCAGACCACATAAAACATCACTAAACAATGAGTTCACGCACTAGTGAAAATATCTCACATTGTAAAATGATCCAAAAACCCAAATTCTAAATATAGCAACCTATGTCAACCTCAAATAACCTATAAGATCTGTACATGCATAGCATTAACACATAAAGAACATGAAGCATAATATCAGAGCATATTATGAACATTTTCACAACACAGTTTGCTTTGTTTATTAAATTTTCTCAAAAGTACTTGGAGACAAAGTACGAGAGGCATCATCTTAGCTCCATGTACTCACAACACTTCCTCAAGGTCGCAACTACACATGCACAACCTATTTTCCTCTTTTCCACAATTTTCTCAATATCTTCAACATCTTCATCCCATAGTTGACATCAATGACAACACCAGCCAGTAGACTTTCTATTGACATCAATGACAACACCATCATTCTTTTAACACTCTTTAGATATTTTAAGATTCTCTTGACTTCCTTCACATGCATTTCTTTAGGATTAGCTTGAAATCTTGCAACCAAACATACCACATATATAATAAAAGGTATTGAAGTAGTTAAGTACAACAAAATTCCAATCAGAGCTATATAGATTTTGATAAACCAAGAGATATTCATCATCTTTGATCAAATGACAATTGGTTACCATAGGGGTACTCATAGGTTTGCAATCTTCCATACCAAATTTCTTCAACATCTCCTTGACATACTTTGCTTAAGAAATAAAGATACCATCATCGGGTTGAGAAATTTGAAGACCAAGAAAGAAGGAAAACTCACCTATCATAGACATTTCAAACTCCTACATTTCTTCAACAAACTTCTTGCACATTTCATCATTTCAACCAAATATTATATCATCAACATATACAACAACTATCAAAATTCTTTCATCCTCAATTTTGAATTAAAGGTTAATATATATGGTACCTTTCTTGAAATCTTGTTGAAGCAAGTACTTGTCCAACCTTGCATACCAATCCCTAGAAGCTTTCTTTAGACCATATAATTCCTTTTTGAGTCTGCATACCATGTTTGGTTCTTTTGATAACCATAATCCATCAAGTTTCTCTATTTAGACTTCTTCTTCCAAACCTCCATTCAAGAAAGCTGATTTGGCATCCATCTGATATACCTTGTAGTTCTTATGGAATAAAAAAGAAAGAAACATTTTGATTGCTTCTATTATTACTACCAAAAAAAATCCTCAAAATCAATTCCTTCTACCTATGAATAGCCTTTACATACCATTATTTCTTTGTTTCTTACAACTTCTCCATCTTCATTCAACTTATTCCTGAATACCCACTTTGTTCCTATCACATTTTTGTGCGTAGGTCATGGAAACAATTCCCAAGTTTGATTCTTCTCAATCTGATTCAATTATTCTTCCATTGGTTGCATCAAAAAAATATTTTGGTTCTACCTTTGATAATATTTGCAAGCCTTTTTTTGGTCAACACTCAATTCTTATCTTCAATAATTTGATCCTCTGAACGATTCCTTTGAACATACTTGGAAGGATTCTTACAATTCTTTTCTACTGTTTCTTCTTTCTCGTCAACTTCTTCTACTTCTTCTTCTTCTTCTAAGTAGGGAGTTGCATTAGATCTCTAGTCCTCAATTTCATACCTACTCTAATGTAGATCTTCATCAACCTTGACATTTGTACTTTCAACTATTCTTCCCAAACTTTTGTTGTAGCCCCTGTATTCTTTACTCTCAGATGAATATCCCAAAAAGATACCTTCATTAGCTCTTGAATCAAACATTCCCAATGTATCTTCATCTCTTCTAATATAGCATTTTCTTCCAAAGACTCTAAAGTACTTGATAATTTTTGGTCTTCCATACCATAACTCATATGGGGTCTTAGTGTTTTTCATCCTTAACAATCCTTTGTTAAGAATCTAAACTATAGTATGAATTGCATCTCTCCAATTAACATCAAACATATTTTCTTCCATCAACATGGTCCTTGTTATCTCATGAGCAGTCCTATTTTTCCTTTCCATTACTCCATTCTAGTGAGGAGTTCTAGCAACAAATAGATGCCTATTTATTCCATGTTTTTCAAAAAAACCATTGAACTCATTTGAAGTGAACTCACCTCCTCTATCAAACCTCAAGAACTTAATTTTTTCATTCATTTCATTCTCAACCATTGATTTGAAAATCTTGAAAGTACTAAAAGCATCAAATTTATCTTTCAAGAAAGTAACCCATGTCATCCCAGAGAAATCATCAATAAAAAGAATAAAATGCTTTATCCTTTTATACTTTTTGTTTTGGTAGGTCCACACAAATTATTTTGTACAAAATCCAATGGTCTAAAGGAATACTACTCTTTGGACTTGAAACTTATCTTTTTATGCTTTCCAAACTGGCATTCCTTGCAGGATGGATTATTTTAGGCATATCTCTTACCATATGTAATGAGATGACCTTCACAAGATTCTCAAAGTTAATGTGTCCCATTCTCCTATACCAAAGCCAAAAATAACTTTCTTGTCTAAGAAGACACATTCTCCCATTGACATCCCTTAGACTGTATATGTCACCATTTTTCCTAGATCTTTTTGCAATTAATTTTCTAGACCTTTCTTTTTTGAATGTGATATTTTCTCCATTTCTATACATCTAACTCACACTAATAAGATTGTGTGTGAGACCTTTGACATAAAAAAAATATTTTATCTTGTACTTTCCATCAATAATAATTGTACCTTTTCTGCTTATCTACATTGAAGTATCATGTCCAAGCTTGAATATGCCTCCATTCCAATTCACAAGCTTGATCAAATTGCTTCTATCTCTTGTCATGAGGTTAGAACAACCACTATCAATCACCCATGAGTTTGTTTCATATTTTTCATGAAAGGAAGTACACACAACACTTGAATCTTTAGTTTTATCTTTATTCTTAGTAGCCAAAAACAAGACTTCATCTTCATTATCCAGACCACTACATTCGTCATCCTTTCAAGAGCAATAATATTCTTTGGAGTAGATACTCCTCTTCAAATTTCTTTTTTTAGGCTTTTTTTTTCTCTTTTTAGTGTTGGAAACAAGCAACACTTAGAGGGGGGGTGAATCAGTCTTATGCAAAAATCAATTCTTTTATCTTGACTCTTAATCTTGACTTAACCCATTTAATCAGAATCAATATGTAGAAACAGAAAACAAGAAACCACACGATCATAACACAAGGATTTTTACGTGGAAACCCAAGGTATGTGCGGGATCATCATGGAAAAAACAGGCCCTTAAGTGGCAAAAAATTCAAAAAAATCAAAGTTAGGCAACTTGACGTAAAAATTTGAGTAAGTTATCTTTATTATTTCAAAAATATATAAGAATAGATTCCATAGAAAATTGAATGTAGTTTCTAAACTACTAGGTTTGTTTATAAAGAAAAAATCTATTTGGTGAAATTTTAAATTTCAATGTAGTGGTACTCAAATTTCAAGGAAAAAAATAAGTAGGTGTCTGTCTGACCACCCTAACCACAATAAAATGATAATATTTTTTTATAAGATTTTAGATATAAGTAGAGGACTCATGCTCTGATGTGTCACATATTTTTTTGAGTAAATAATTAATTATGAATTTTTATTACAACTTAAAAAAACTCGTATGTTTGACCACCTTAACTTGGTCAAAACTTCGTGAAATTCAATTTTTTATTTTTTTCATCCTATAGTATGTGAAGCATAGAATGTGACACATGTTTTGGATTAAAAAAATGTGATACCGTTTGAAAGCTATAGATGTTTTTCAATCAGCCTATTGATCAAGACTTTATTCGTAATTTGAATAGAAAATGAATAATAATTACTTATTAAATTGAAAGTAAATCATAATTTATATCAATGGAATTCTAAGAATCTTCTTTAAAAACCCTTTTTGTTTCATCAATTTTGGGTAAAAAAATAGTCGTCAGCCACATACCCATCATATTGCCACTTTTTGGCCCATCATGATCCTACACATACCCCCCCAGTAAACAAAAAAACCATGGTGGATGGCCAATCCACAATAAATTATGAGTATACTCAAAAGAAGTATTACAAAATGGGAATGCACTTGCATTTAGGCTCACTGCCTAGAGTTCACTGCTCAAAATGGGGCTTACTGCCCTTACAAAATTTTGGAATAGATCCAAAAGAAAATGAACTGAGATAATAGAATCTACCAATGCTTGATTATAGTTCCAGTTTAGCTCTGATGTTGACTGATGAAGAACTTATGCTCTGTTCTACTCAAGTTCACACACCAAATCTTTATGTGCAAGTGAAACTACACATGATATTGCTCAAATACAACTTAGACATTCACAACATACATATACACAACTTCTACATACATCAAAATTATATGACCGATCATCTAAATATATTTTCTCACAAGGAATCAATCGCCATAGGTTGGCTTCAACAAAACTTAATAAAATTCTCAACTAGTCGGCCCAATTGATAGAAAATTTTGATTTGGATCTGAAAAAGTCAACTAAACAATAGCTAGGACCAATAATTAAACATTTGAACTCAAAGATAATTAAAACAATTCAACTTTACACATCCACTACACATTAGTACCATTGAGTCGACTTTATCGAGCAAATAGACAGAAGATGTACAACTAGACCTACTCAACCATATAGCCACAAAAACAACTTCACGAGATTCAATAATAATATGTTCCATGTGCCTGAGAAACAAATTCATCAATCAACAACCCAAAATGGTGATCCGGTGAAGCTATCAAATTGGATTCCCTATTCTGTCAGTAACACTGTCGATAACACACAATTTTCATTTCCTCTGTCAGTGCAATTGAATGCATAAATGTGGACCAAAAAGGTGACTTTAGTTGCCATCAATGACAACACTAGAAGCCAAAAATCACATCCAGTTACATCATATGCCAACAATCTCCCCCTTTGGCATTGATGGCAACACTTAGTGAAAAATGACTAATTGTTGAGATTAACATACTGTTGGTATACAAAATACTAAATAATTTACCACTGCAAAATATTACTCCCCCTAAGAGTATTAAGACATTTTTCACTACACTCTCTCTCCCCCTTTGACATCAATGAAAAAATTTATATGAGTATTATCCAAATACTTACAATAATTGGAAAATATATTCAAAGACCTTTTTCAATTCACTAAGGGTGGAGTCCCAAATACTCTTCAAAATTTCCAAAATGGTTATGTGACCATAGAGAAGATAGCATAAATTTTTTGCTGCTTCCAAACTTACCAGATCAGGGGTAGTTACAACACTTTTTGTTTCTTGTAAAGCATTTTCCATCATCTCAATTTTTGTACTAATCAGTCCCCTTAAGTCACTTACTCTGCTAATGATTCTTTCATTTTCAAATTTAAAATTCTTTATTTGGTCAAGCAAGGATATTACCAGACAATCTTGAAGAAACACACTACCAGCCAAGGGATCAAGGTTGTTGGAAATGATAGCCAGTTGTTGCTTAATGTATTTTATCTTATTTTCATTGTAGTTGTAAATTTTGGCAGGATTAAGAAAGTTTTGTACACATTTCCTCCTTTGGTTATATCACCTTGAGTGTGCTGAATGCAAGTTCCTAGCGACTTCCTATCTCTGGAGATTAACTTGATTAGGCTGCCAAGTCTTTCCTCCTTAAATTCCTTTCTCACTTTAACCATGGCTAAGTCCTCAAAGGATTTGAAATTAGAATCAAAAGAGTTTATCAATCCTTTTAACTCACTGGAGGTGGAGCCCGATGGGTCCAAAGCATGCATAGGCAGCAGTTTCTGGAGAACTCCAGAGGAAAGTTTTAACAACTCACTATCTTCAATGTGGGATTTCAATATTTTCTCATTTTCTTTGTCTTGAGCTATTTTGGTGAATTTCAACATCTGAATTGGAGATAAAGTAGATAAATTGATTGAATTCTCATCAAATTCAGAATCTGATTCTATGTGCTGCTCCAATAGGGATTCATTTGCTTTATTTGGGTTGATTTTAGGCTGCTTACCCTTTTTAGATTCAGACTGAACTTTCAAAATGGCTTTTGGTACATCCTTTTCTTTAGCAATCTACTCACTTTGGTCATTAGATACTAAAGGAGTCTTAGTATTTTCAATAATAGGAGTCAGAGTATCCTCAAATACCAGAGAATCAAATATATTTATATTTTCTCCATTCTCATTTTCTTCTCCTAACACCTCTACTTCCTCATCTTCATTCTCTTCCTTCACTACTTCATATGCATTACCTTCTTTTGATTTATTTACTTCCACATTTGTTTCTTCAAGACCTTCAGTTTGTTTAGTATTGACTTCTTCAATATTTTCCTTTTCTTTTGACAAAAATTCTTCCAGAATTGCCTTTGTCTCATTCAACACAACTTCGATGTTGCCAATCATTATTTTTTTTATTCTTGATTTGGTTCAAAATTTCTATTTGAATCTTAGAAGAAGTGATCGTCCATTTCTTCAATCCCCATCTTAGGACATAGATAAAAAAGAACCCTTTTTCTCAAGTTCTCTTCCTTAGTTCTTGCAGTTTCCCTTCTTGACTCCAAAGCTTTATATAGGCTTGTAGGCAAGCTAGACATAATCTCAACAAGATTTTTATTGAAAGCATTTAAATGCTTAACTGCAGCTTCTTCAAGAATCCTTTTACCAGAATCATCAAAAGTCTCAAATAGATCACAGAGAGGTTTGAGATTACCATTAGCTACTGCTACATTTTCAACTTCTTCCATAGACATGCAAGGCTTGAAGATTTTGGGCTTCTTGTGAGCTTCTACACTTTTCCCAGAAGGCTTCCTCTTGTTGAGCTTGACTGCATGAGTCCCAGTAGCCTTCAATTCTCTTACTATCTCTTCTGATTCTATCTCTTTTTATTCTTTTGTGGATGCAACTTTGTAAGTTCTTGAGCTTTTGCTCTTCTTCTTTCTTTTGGAGGCTTATGCTTTGCTTGATTGAGTAGCAGGGGAACTCCTGGTTAGTTTGGCTGAAGATGTTCCCTGATCAGTTGTTTTTTCCTTTTATTTCCCCTTTGCTGCTTCAGCTTCAACTTCATCCCTTTGTCTTCTTATTTCTTTCAGTTTTTCAACTAGAATACCCATATTCTCTGCAAAGACTTTAATTTCCTTACTTTTCTAATGACCACTAGTTTCCTTCAATCTGAGTAAAATTGTAGACTTTTCTTAGCATATGTACCGAACCTTTCTTCATTAGGATCTAGAGGTGAGCTTAACAAATGTTCTACATACATCTTTAAAATATTTCCATCTACCTCATATCCCATCGACATGATCCAAACTGACCTAGGATCAACAACTTCCATGTAACACTGATCAATATCAATCATGAAGCATATGGAGTCCTTGTACTCTTCTACTACAACTTTAGGTATCCTTTCTCTGTTATGACATCAATTTTTAAACTTTTTGAAGTGACCCCAAAAAATTGTGTTGTGAGTCTCCTGGTTTCCAAGATTGCATAGTATATCCTAGATCTGTACTACTACTAGAGTATCATTCCTCCACTGAATTTTTCCAAAACCTAGTACTTCGCCTGAGAAGTAAAAATACATACAAATTAATAGGTTTCTAAACTTGAAAACATTCTTTTTTTCCTTTCTGATCTTTTTCAAATTTTCCAGAAGTTGTCCTCTGATCACTTCGCATAAATCATAATCTACATTTTTCTTAATCATCTCATAGCCTGTATAGATGGTAGTTCCAGATACTAAATTTTCTCAACTCTAATGATAGATCTTATACCCTATGATCATGGATGCAAATTTAACATCTATTTCGGCAATATCATCTATGGTCATTTCCCTTCTATCCCAATGAGAGCCAATTACTTTAGTGACATCATCATTCTTTATGGATTTCAGTACAAGGAGTCTATTGGAAGAGTTTAAACCCGATACTGCACAGATAGCTTCCTTGAAGATTATAAATGGTATATCTAGCACATGAATTCATCATGCACTCTACTCAGAATGTACTAAACCCACTCATCCTCAAATATGGAAAACTTCGCATATTGCACAAAGTTCTTGTCCACTAGGGTTTGAAATTCAGGTTTCACCGAGAAATCATCTTGCAATATGTGTTTAGAGTATAATTCCAGCAACTGAGCACTACCCAAATATTCAATGTTCACATGCACATATGCCCTAATATCCTCAATGTGCAGAGCATCATATAGTACAAAGGAAAATGCACCTAGGGGCTTAGTGTCTACTAATTTGTATGGATGCTACTTAACTTTGGATGTGGCCTATCTTTGAATTCAACCAACAATGGGGTAGACATGATTGAAAGTACACAGATTTACAGGTTTTTGCTATAAATACCTTTTGGAGACAAAATCGAGGTCAATTCATAGATTCCTTTTTGAGCTTGAATCTCCTTTCTGCTTTAGCAAGGGTTACGTTAGAGTGCTTCAAACTTCTTTCACTTGAACACAATGTGACAAATGAGAGTGAAAACAGTTCTTTTATTTTCATCAAAATTAACTTTGTACTTTTAAAATAAATGCTCTTTCCCTAATTTTGTATGTTTTTAGGATTTTCTTTTTAATATTTCAGGACAAAGAATTCTTTATGCGGACCATCAATAATCCTTGTTGATGTCTTAGCTTCATTTCATAACATATGAAAAATAACCAATTTCCTACTGGACTTATCTGAATTCCAGTGCCAACCACTTGCATGGGATTTAGAAGATTTTCTTGATAGCTCCCCCTATGGCAGAGACCTACAATTAGTTTCTAGAGGCATTAGTAGAAGAGACATCTAGTGTGGATCCATTTGTGTCTATAGAGGGGTTCTTCCTCACCCATTTCTTTTGCATCTACTTCTTGATTTCATCCATTGTGATATTTCTTTTCCCTTAACATTTGGTTGCATGTCTTGTTTTACCGGACCTCTTATGTTCCAACAAAATTTGGAGGTGTGACCAAGTTTATTGCAATTGTAGCAAACAAAATTCCTTTGTCTAATCCAATTGTTCCACTGGCTTTGTCTTGATCTACATTGGTTAGCAACATGTCCAAATCTATTGCATGCATAACATTTGATGTCTCTATGTAAACTATGCATCATAATTCTACACTCACTTGACTTATTACCATACTTGTAGCAATTAAAACATTGACCTAAAAATGATGGTCTACTTGTGTTCATCTTAATCCTACACTAGGAAGACATATGACCAAATTTGTTACAAGCATAATAGTAGCCATTAAATCTTTAAGCATTGGTTTTCCTTACCAGATTCCTCCTGAATTCATTCACCTGGTTTCCTTGTTTGAATTTTATTTGTCCATAATTCTTCTGATCAGATCTCCTTTGTCCAGATCTAGAGCTTTCTCCTTCTTCATATCCAAGACCTCGTTTATCACCATCAATTCTTTGACCTTTGATGAGTTCATCAAGCTTGGCTGAGATTTCTTTGAATTTTTTCCTTAAACTCATTTGTTGTAGCGAGTTCATCTCTAAGATCATCAAGCTATTTTTCAAGCTCCTCTTCATTATTATTGGTTTGTTCCAGCTCATCTTCTAGTTTGCTGCATTGTTCAGACTTCTCTCTCAAGGATTGTGTAAGATTTTCTTCATTTTTCTTTCTATCCTCTAACTCCTTGGTCATCTTCATCATGATGGATTTTGTTTCATGCTTCTAGGTAGCATTCTCTTGGGAAAATTTTTGACATTATTCTATTTTCTCCTTTAGGGATTGACTGAGTTGTTCATCTTCACTAGTTTTGTTCTTTTACTTGAGCTGACCACATAATTCCTTTCTTTTCTCTGTTGATTCATTGATTTTGTCTTCCAATGACTATATAAATTTTTCTACATTTACAATATTTTCTTGTAGTTCCCGGATCTTAGATTTTGATTGGTCAAGATCATCCAAGGCTACCATGAGTTACTATTAAAGAGTACTTGTATGCATTGAATATACTTTCCAAGATATCCCCAAGCTATTATACTTCTTTCAAGGAACAAGCTCTGATACCAATTGTTGGAAACAAGAAACACTAAGAGGGGGGTGAATTAGTGTTCTGCAAAAATCAATTATTTTATCTTGACTCTTAATCAACTTAACACATTTAATCATAATCAATATGTAGAAACAAAAAAAACAAACCACACAATCATAACACAAGGATTTTTATGTGGAAACCTTGTAAAGGGAAAAACCATGGTGGATGGCCAATAAATAATAAGTTCCGAGTATACTCAAAAGAAGTATTACAAAATGGGAATGCACTTGCATTCAGGCTCACTGCCTAGGGCTCACTGCTCAAAATGGGGCTCACTACCCTTACAAAATTTTTGAATAGATCCAAAAGAAAATGAACTAATATAATAGCATCTACCAATGCTTGATTACAGTTCCAGTTTAGCTATGATGTTGAACTTCTGTCCTTATGACTGATGAAGAAATTTTTCTCTACTCTACTCAAGTTTGCACACCAAATCTTTATGCACAAGTGAAACTGCACATGATATCACTCAAATACAACTTATAAATTCACAACATACATATACACAATTCTACATACATCAAAATGATATGACTGATCACCTAAATATATCCGCTAACAAGGAATCAATCGCCACAAGTCGGCTTCAACAAAACGTAATAAAATTCTCAAGTAGTTGGCCCAATTGACGGAAAATTTTGATCTGGATCCAAACAAGTCAGCTAAAAAATATCTAGGACCAATAATTAAACATTTGAGCTTGAAGATAATTAAAATAATTCAGCTTTACACATCCACTACACATTATTACCACTGAGTCAGCTTTATCGAGCAAATAGATAGAAGATGTCCAACCAGACCTAATCAACCATATAGCCACAAAAAAAACTTCACATGATTCAATAATAATATGTTCCACATGTCTGAGAATCAAATTCATTGATCCACAACCCAAAATGGTGATCCAGTGAAGCTATCAAACCAGATGCCCTATTTTGTCGATAACACTGTCAATAACACATAGTTTTCATTTCCTCTGCCGGTGCAACTGAATGCATAACTGTGGAAAAAAAAGGTGAATTTATTTTCCATCAATGCAAACACTAGAAGCCAAAAATAACATCCACTTACATCATATTCCAACATTTATAATATTTCAAGGGACATTTAGAGGAAAATTGACCAACTTCATGTTTAAAACATTTGAAATTTAGCTTACCTTTTTACTTTCTAGTACCCCTCTTAAATTTTTTTACAAAGTGATGCAGAGCAAGTCTTATTATATCATCACAACCTCAATTACACAAAATTTTCAATTCAAGAGCCTTAACTTGGTGATTCTCTCCCAAATCATTCTATTCTCCTGGTAATACTTGAAACATGGGTTTTTCAACATAAATTTTAGAGAATATATCTAAACCAAGATTTTAACACCATTATAGATACCCTTTATAACCCTTATAAACATATCAAATTTTTAGATATGGTTGTTTTCAAACAAAACCCTCAAATTTGGACTACTACACTCTAATTAGGCCTAATTAGGCTAGTTCAATAAGGCAACTTTGGGTTCTACAATCTCCACACTTCAGTTCTTCATTCCACATATTTTAACATGCCACATGGGGTATGTATATGAAAATTTTATCCATTGGAACAATCTTCAAACAACCTTTCTACAAAACCCTAATGTCTACCTATCTCCTAAGCCTAATTCATGGTGATATTAGGCTAGGGATGCATCAAACTTGGCCCTAACTCCATCCCCTATTCCTGCAAACACTAATAAAATTAAAAAAACCCTATCTACCTCCATTCCACTGATTATCAAGCTTTTCCACTAGTGAAATGGATCAAAAACTCATTTTCTTTAATCAAACTCTCTTTGGATAGGTTTCCTGGCTGTTTATAACAAAATTGCTCTAATTCTCTTCTAACTCAATGAAAATGAACGAAATCAATTGAAAATATGAGAAGACTCAACCCCAAATCAATTCAAATGCAATTTAGAACATTTGCAGGCCATACAGAGCTATACTAACTTTTGTAGCAACAAAAACATCAAGGAAAACATAGAAAACAAAGTATGCTTTATTATTTAATCTCTAAAAACAACACTAGAAGATTGCCTCAAGCTTTCCAAGGCATATTTAAACCTTTACAAAACAAAATAAACCATTGGAAAACTACCTTTTGAATTCCAACAGTTCAACTTCCCTTACAAATCAAAAATGCAAAGTTGCATAAGCAACTTTTAAAAAACTTGATATCTTGTTACAAAATTGACCCCACATGATCAAAAACATGAAACATGGTCTTGATGGACCTTATTAGAAACAAAATTGACTCAAAATCATAAAAAATAACATATTTACCCCTATTTACAAAAATACCCATGTGCCCCTGCACCATACTCCCGGGGATAACAAATCTCAAGTTCCACTTGAAAGCATATCTTCAACTATTGCACCATGATTTTTGATGTCTTCCTCTATCATCCAAGTGGCATCCTCCATAGGAAGGCCTTTCCACTTCACCAAATATTGTTAGTACACTTTATTTCTTGTATTTTTAGCTGCTTTGGTGTCCAAAATGCACTCTAGCTTCAATGGTTGACTTGGTGGAAATATTTGATCCAATCTTCATCTAGAACCTTTGATGTACCTACAATCATAGCCCATTTTAAAGGGTATAAGTCAAAAACATTAAAAATGGGAGAGATAGCAACTCCAGGAGGGAGTTCATCTCATAGGAATTTGCGGACCACCCTACATGGCCCTATCTTCTTCATCTACAACTTTGAGTACTTCCCTTTATGGAGTCTTTCTTTCCTCAAATGAGCTAAGACCAAGTCCCCCACTTTGAAATGAACCTCTCTCCTTTTCAAATCTGCATGTTGTTTATATTAATCAACACTCTTTTGAAGGTTCTCTCTGACCTACTGATGTATTTCTTTCATGGAAACTATAAACTCTTCTCCTTCAACACTCCTCTCCATTCCACTCAAATCTATGAGTTCAAACAAGCCTCTAGGCTGTAATCCATACACAATCTCAAATGGGCTTTTACCAAAACTCTTGTTCATAGAATCATTATATGCAAACTCAGCTTGGGGTATGATTAGATCCTATTGTGTTGAGTGTTCTTTTTCAAGCATCTAAAGATATTTCCAAGACTTCTATTCACTACTTCATTCTTCCCAGTCATTTGGGGATGATAGGTAGAGCTATAAGTCAAATTTGTGCCTAGCTTCTTCCAGAGGGTTCTCCAAAAGTGACCCAAAAATTTATTGTCTTTTTTTGAAACAATGGTTAATGGTGACCCATGGATCTTGAACACCTTAAAAAACAATCTTTCAATGTATGAAGCATCATTTGTACTTTTACATTGTATAAAATGTGTCATTTTACTAAATCAGTCTACCACAAAAAACACTAAATCAAATCCTCTTTGAGTTTTGGGAAACCCCAACACAAACTTCATGTTGATGGACTCCCATGGTCTATTTGGGATTGGAAATTGTTGATAGAGACCTACATTTTTAATAAAACCCTTGGATTTTTGACAAACAACACACTTTTCCACAAATTTTCTCAAATCACTTTACATTTTGGGCCAATATTAATGCCTTCTTACCTTTTCCAAAGTTTTTTCCACACCAAAGTGACCTGCTAAGCTACCACTATGCTTCTCTGAAATCAAATTATCTCTCATAGAGAATTTGGGAATACAAAGTTGAGCACTATTAAACAGTAAACCTTCTTGAATCAAGAAATCTTAATTCTCTTTATGAAAAGTGCCATTGAATTGACTACAAGAATCATAAATTTGTTTGAAATCATCATCCTCTACATACATACATTTTAAAGCATCAATCCCTACACTCTGCAACTTATTCTTGGACCAACAATGTTCTTTTCTTCAAATCATTTTTCACCTTGTTCAAATGCCCCTTTTTGTGTTTGATGGTGAGGGTGTAACCTTGTTGGTACTCTACCCACTTCACATGTCTATGCCTGAGTTTGTCTTGGTTGTTTAAGAGCCGCAAAGCATGATTGTCAATAAAAACTATAAATTCCTTAGGTAGGAGATAGTGTATCCACTTCTTCAATGATTGTACCATAGCATATAACACTAAGTCATAAGAGGAATTTTCCTCATTGACCTTCTCACTAAAGAAAGCAACAAGCCTGCCCTCTTGGCTCAATACTGCCCCAATTGCATACCCACTTGCATCACATTCAATTGTGAAAACCTTCTTAAAGTCAAGATATGCTAGGATAGGATGTTGTGGTACCCTTTGTTTCAAATATTGGACTCTTTTCTACCTCATTAGACCATAAAAATTTATTTATTTTATCCCCTTTGATTGTGTCAATGATTGGAGAGCATATATGATTGAAATTCTTCAGAAATTTCTATAAAAACTGGCTAGGCCTTGGAAACCTCTTACCTCACTTACTGATGTTGGAGTAGGCCAATTCAGAATTGCTTCCACCTTGTTGGGGTCCATCTTCAAAGATCCTTTTGAGATCACAAATCCAAGATGGAACAATTCTTCCTTCAAGAATTCACACTTCTTCAAATTTATCATCAGTTTTTCTTTATTTAATCTCTTCAAAACCAAGTCTAAATTTTGCAAGTGTTCCTCTTTATTCTTAATAAAAACAAGAATATCATCCAAATAGACAACCATAAACTTACCTATGAAGGGTTTCAGAACTTCATTCATTAATCTCATAAAAGTACTTGGTGCATTTGAAAGCCCAAATGGCATAACAAACCATTCATATAACCCCTCACTTTTTTGAAGGAATTTTTTCACTCATCCCCCTCTCTAATTATAATTTGGTGGTAGCCACTTTTTAGGTCTATCTTAGAAGAATAACATGCCCCTCCTAAAAAATCCATCAAGTCTTCCATTCTTGGTATGGGGAACCTATATCTTATGGTGATCTTGTTAATTGCTCTTGAACCAGTGCACATTCTCAAATCTCCTCCCTTCTTTGGTGCCAAAATAGTAGGAACAACACATGGGCTAAGACTCTCACTCATTAGGCCTTTGTCAAGAAACTCTTGGATTTGTCTCCTAATCTCTTAATTCTGTTTTGGAGTCATTTTATATGCAGCTTTGTTAGGTAGGTTTGCCCCTGGTATGAAATCGATATGGTGACTCACATCTCTTATTGGTGGTAAAGAGGTAGGAAGTTCATCTACCACAATGTCCTTATACTTTTTTAACACTGTTTGGACCTCTTTAGGTACATCATCAAGCTTTGTTGTTGTAGTCATCATAGGCTTTGGTCTGATCACAATGGAAAAACCTTGTCCACCCTCTTCTTGCATGGTTTTCAAAAGATCCTTTTCTCCCACCAACATTACACTAGACCCAACTTGTGTATCTAGACCTTCATCTTGCAATGGATTAAGATTGAATGAGATCCCATCCTTCTCTATCACATTAGTGTTCTTTTTCCCATCATGTTTAGCCTTCGTATGATATTGTTAGGGTCTCCCTAAAAGAAGATGACAAACATCCATTGGGATGATGTCACACAATATTTTGTCTTTACACCCTCCTATGTTAAATTCCACTCAAGTTTTCTCATTAACTACGACCTGTTGTCCCTTGTTCAACCAGGAGACCTTGTAAGGTGTAGGATGTGGGAATCTTTTCATTTTAAACTTTTCTACCATGTCTAGAGAAACTAAGTTATCTATGCTACCTAAATCAACGAATTTACAAACCTTACCTTGAGAATTGCAGGTGGTTATAAAGAGGAATTTTATTTGTGGAGGATCTTTCACCATAGGAACTTTGATTAATGTTCTCCTCATCATTAGAGATTCACCAATTTTTGGAGCAACATGCTGTGATGGAGAGTTTACACTCTAATTATCTTCTTATTGCACCAATTGAGTTCTTCTTTCACCTCCATGTGAATTTCAAGGTTTCTTATCTGGACATTGCCAAGCTTGATGGCCAATATTGTTACAATGATAACACCTTCCTATGAATCATTTGATCCTCTTCCTTGACCTCCAAATCTACCCCTACTATTTGATCTCCTACCTCTGAAACTGTCTCTTGATCCTGAGCTTTGCTCTTGATGACTAGTTGTCTCTCCTTGTGGTTTTTGGGACTATCCTCTTCCTCCAAATGTTCCTCTACCTCTAAAGCTTCTTCCTCTTCCCATGCCTTGCTTCTCTTTCCTTCTCTTTAACTTTTCTTTTTCCTTGAATTTTAATTGAAAGCATTCTTCCACCATTCTAGGGGTGGTAAGACTTAACTCATCTTCTATATTGATCCTAAACCCATTTAGGTACCTTGCTAATTTCTCTACCTCATCCTCCACATGATCAACTGTTATACATAGATTTTGAAACTCCTTTGTATAAGCCATCACATCCATATCCTTTTGTTTGTGGTTTTGTAGCCTTCTAAATGTTTGAATTACATAACCACCAGGTAGAAATTGGCTCTTGATTTTAGTTAGCCACCATTCTATCCAAATAATTGATTTTTGAATTTCCCTTCTTCACCCTCTCTTCCTACACATAATTCCACCAAGTTAAGGTAGGGCCTTTCAATTTTGTTTTGGAAAATTTCACTATTTTCTCTTCTATTACCTCTTCATACTCATAATAGTTATCAAGTGCATCAATCCAACCTAGCACCTCTTCACCTTAGGAGTGTCTCCTTTTATGTCCTTTAGAAAATTTTCAATTCTCAATTCATTAGATTCCATCTCTTCCTCTTAGACTCCTCCTTGATGTTTTTCATTCTCAGCCTCTTCCTCTTCGTATTGATCACTCTTGTCTCCACTAACCACACCTCTCCTTTTATTTGATTCAAGTGCTACAAGTCTAGCTAGGACAACTTCTTGATACTCCTTTACCTATCTCAAATCCTTCACATGCTTTTCCTTCTCTCACTTCTTTGGTCATTGGATTACTTTTAGGAGGCATCTTTGCTTCTTTCAAACTTCAACCTTTTCCTCTTATTGACCAAAACATATGCTCTGATACCAATTGATGTAGAAAAGGGTGCATTATATCAACGTGACCTCAATTACACAAAATTTTCAATTCAAGAGCCTTAACTTGGTGATTCTCTCCCAAATCCTTCTATTCTCCTAGTAGTACTTGAAATAGGGGTTTTTCAACATAACTTTTAGAGATGATTTCACACCCAAAATTTGAACACCATTGTAGATACCCTTTATGGCCATTAGAAACATATCAAATTTGCAAATATGGATGTTTTGAAACAAAACCCTCAAATTTGGATTGCTACGCTCTAATTAGGTCTAATTAGGCTAGTTCAACAAGGAAACTTTGGGGTTTACAATCTCCACACTTCAATTCTTCATTCCAAAAATTTTAAAATGTCACATGGGGTCTGTATATGTAACTTTTATGAACTAGAACAATCTTAAAACAACCTTTCTACAAAACCCTAATGTCTACCTATCTCTCAAGCCTAATACATGGTGATATTAGGCTAGGGTTGCATCAAACTTGGCCCTAACTCCATCCCCTACTCCTGAAAACACTAAAAAAATTAAAAACACCCTATCTACCTCCATTCCACCAATTACCAGGCTTTTCCACTGATGGAATGGATCAAAAACTCATTTTCTTCAATCAAACCCTCTTTGGCTAGGTTTGCTGGCTGTTTATAACAAAATTGCTATAACTCTCTTCTAACTCAATGAAAATGAATGAAATCAATTGAAAATGTGAGAAAACTCAACCGCACATCAATTCCAATGTAATTTATAACATTTGTAGGTTGTACGGGGCTGTACTAACTTCTGTAGCAACAAAAACACAAAGGAAAACGTAGAAAATAGAGTATGCTTTATTGTATTATCTCCAAAATCAACACCAGAAGACCTCAAGCTTTCCAAGGCACATTTAAACTTTACAAACCAAAATCAATCTTTTTCCAACTACCTTTTGAATTCCAATGGTTCAACTTCACCTACACTTCAAAAATGCAAAGTTGCTTATACAACTTTTGCAAAACTTGACATGTTTTTACAAAATTGACCCTGCATGACCAAAAACATGAAACATGGTCTTGATGGACCTTATTACAAAAAAAATTGAATCAACATCGCAAAAAATAAAATTTTGACCCCTATTTACAAAAATACCCAGGTTTCCTTGCACCACAAAGTTTGCTTCTTTTTCATCAACGTCACTATCTGGATCAGATGCTTCATATATTTCCTTCTTACTGGTTTTGAAAGCTACTTCTTTATTTAGATCTTCTTTCACAAAAAATTTAATTTTAAATGCAGTGAGGGCACCATATAAGTGATTCATTGATACTTTATCTAAATCTCTAGTGTCCTCAATAGAAGATACTTTAGGACTATAAGCTTTAGGAAGATATCTCACTACCTTTTTGAACACCACTGATTCTTTTAGTTCTTCACCAAATCCTCTGATTGCATTGACCACTTCATCAACCTGAAGCAAATATCCTACAATATCTTCATCCTCTAACATTTTTATGTTCTCAAACTTGCCTCTATAGATCTACAACTTGGATTATTTTACTTTGATGTCTCCTTCATAGATGCCAATAAGCTTTTCCTAGAAATTCTTTGCTATCTTACAAAGCATTACCTTTAAAAGATCAAAATCAAGTAGCCCACTCAAGATAGAATTCTTAGCTTTTCCATTGTTCTCATAGGCCCTAATCTTTGTTGGATCAGTTGGAGGAGTAACAAGAATAGTATAACCATCCTTTCAAGAATAATTCTCAAACAAAAAAACCTAAAGAGGATAGATAGGATTCCATCCTAAATCACTAAAAAGAAAAATTTATTCCATCAAACCTAGGAACCTTGTGAGATCCTTCTTGAGCCATCCCATATCTTCCTCAAGCTATTAGAATTCTTCTAAGGAACTAGGCTTTTATACCAATTGTTGAACATAAACCAGAATACTGAGAGGGGGGTTTTGTTGAACACCTAGAATATTGAGAGGGAGGTGAATCGGTATTCACTAAAACTCATTAACTTCATCAATTTAAACATCCATTAAAAAAACATATTAAACCTGAGGTAATGTAAAGGAACATATAAATCATGCATCATATCAAGGAACACAAGAACACAAGATTTATGTGGAAAACCATTGAAATGGAAAAACCAAAATGAGGATTAGATCATAATATATTATAACTAGTTACAGTAGAGATTACAGAATGGTGGACTCACTATCCAAGGACCCACTGTCCAGAAAGAAAGAATGGATCACTGCCCAGAATAGAAAGATATAGAAAAAAGGGTGGCTCACTACCAAAATGAACTACTAATAAAGCATCAACAACATGTCGAAGATATAGTTCCAATTAATCTTTTAAAATTGACTTAACATGCTTCATCCTTCACCGCTACACCTTTCAAACTTCACACTAAATCAAATTTCACATACACCTCTCACCTCATCATCTCTTCACAATGAATTGACCTTGCATATATATCACAACCAACCAAAACATCAATTAGATTAGCCTAATTGCATGAACCATGTACCACATAATTTGTAGTCTAAAAAAATTAACACACAAACATTTTGAAATAAATAAAAACATGTACACCTCCAAAATAGGTTAACATGACTTGTAATTATTCCCATAAATCCACTCCTTACATACTTCAACTCCATATAACCCCAAAATCCTTAGGTCAACACCACATAACAAAGCTAGTGAAGAAATAATTGAATGAACCAATTGTTTATTCACAACTCAACCTATGGACCAAGAAAACACTTGCCACTTTGAGCACACATACTTCTAACATTTGTAAACACTTCCTCAAAACCAAATAGAAAAATATTCATGCACAATGGAATGCAGAGCATTCCAATATGCACTCTGTACCAATAACATTAACATTATAAAGCTAATACTTTTCCAACATTATCTTCAACTACAAAAGACATACAACCTTGAAAATTTGGATATGAACACCTACAATACACATCACCAACACCTCCAAACCAAATGACAAGATATTGCATAGCGGAGCAATGCAGAGCACATAACTGGTTCACTGTAACACTAAAATTGAACTCTAAGACTTAGCCAATTATCAACATCATTTGGTCTTCTTCAAACCAACACTTCTATATTTCTACAATGGGTTTACATCAAGGGAAACACAATACACCATTCATGTATCATCATTCTTTTTAGCATACAATATTCTCATTTGTCATCGATGGCAACACATTCTCACTCTCAAAACTGCTCAAAATTTTGCCAAAACATTCCCCCCCTTTGAAATCAAGGGTAAAGGGCACCTATATCAATCTCCCTAACTGATATATATATACATGAGAGTATCTCCCTCTTTTTTCTTCTCTCATATACTCAACATTCTTCTTTAACAATCTATCCCATAGGTAATATCTACATCAAAATGGATCCCCCTAACAATGTTATTTACCAAAAAATGACTAAAAGTATACAACACCATCAACTACTTCCACATATAAACACTAAAATAAAAAAAATTACATATACAAAAAAAAATGTACACCTTCAACTAGCAGAGGGTAAAGTACCCTTACAAAACACCTTCAGTTTGGCAAGGAGTGCCTCTCAATCTCTCTTAGCTACTCCCTAATCCTTCTTGTCCAAGGCAAGCAAGGAATTCTAACTTTCATATTGCACATGGAGGTCTTATCCTTCTTCCAAAGAACTGCACACCAAATCCTTTTGTGTCACCTTCTCTGCACTAGCTAAAACTTTAGTTAATGATGTAAGTCTTGCACTTACCAAATCTTCGAGCTAGTTGTACTACATTATGATCTTCTCTTTTTGTTCTTGTAGTAGGAAGAATTGACCATGTATATTTTCAATTACTTCCCTTGTTGCACCATCTGCATCATTTATTGGATCATATGCATTAGAGGCCTGAGAAATTTGACTCAATTGAGTCCATTTGATCTTTTATGCTCCTTTTAGAATTAGACCATTTCAAACAAAACTGAAACAATACTTTAGAATCTTCCAAGCATTTCTTTACTTCCTTCAGGTTACCTTGTAACTTGCCATGTGTTGTACTGCATTTATCAAAAATCTTATTCAATCTCTTATCGTTGACCTTATTTTCCATTTCCTTCTCCAATTTTTCCTCTAGACCAATAGAATATTCCTTAAAGCAATCTAACAACTTCAAATTTTGTACATGAGATAGGGAATTATCAATAGTTGCTCTAGGAATGTTGTCCTATAACACCTTTGCTACTTCTTCTACCTTTTTTGCACTCTTTTGGTGTGTTTCAAGTATTTGCTTGTGGAGGCATGGAAAGCATCACCAAGTTGTAACTTATGCAGGGGAGAAATCTTATCCATAGCTACCTATCCTTGTTGTATTGGAATCTCCAATAGCTATGTAGAAACCACTGGTTCAAACTGTAGCTGTATGTCTAATAAATCCTTCAAAGAATCTCCAAAAGCTCCAAAGGATTCACCAATAGTTTTACCTATTTCTCCTTCCTTATTCTCACTCTTCTCCTTATCTCCACTAGTAGAAAATTCTTTCACATTCTTTTCTTCTTCTGCAAACTTCTAATCATCTAGAGGAGGTAAATATTCTTCTTTTTGAGATTCTATCTTCTTTGGGTCTTCTTTTTTATCTTCTTCTCTCTACTCAACATCTTTCTCTATATCCAAAGGGGGGAAATTCTAATCATTTTTAGCTTCATCTTTTTTTGGGAAATTTTGTTTATCATCTTACTTTTCTTTTTCAACAACATTCTCCACATTCAGAGGGGTATCATCTATTACCATGTCTTCTTGGCCATCCTCATGCTCAAGTACATGCTCATGTTGTGCAATATTAGGTTCATTGATTTCTAAAATAGATGTGTCATGCTACATTTGATATTCACTATCTGGAAGGACTCCCAACCCATTAGCAAGTTCTTCAACCTTCTATAGTTTCTCTTTCCTTAGCCTCTCAATATCCTCTTTATCTCTACTCATAAGAGTGTTAACTCTTTGTTTTGTCCTGAGTTCTTGTTATATAACTTAGAAAACTTGCATCCATCTTCTTGTGTCAAAGAAGAATCAATATTCTCCAAGGAAAATTCCTTATCTTTGCATTTTCTCCAATGACCTATTGCCTTCTTGAAATTAATAAATTTTTTATATCATTAGGAAATTGATCCTCAGTCTTATCTAGGTTGGTATCAAATGCTACCATACACTTGAAAATAGCTTCTTCTATTGTTTCCTTGTCTACATCATTTTCTTCCAAAAACATTTTAGTAGTTTCCTTCAACAACCCAAACTCTATAATGTTACTAAACAAAGCATCAAATTTCATTGGATTGTGCTCCCTAACCAGAGGGGTCTTTTCTTTCTTCTTTTCCTTACCTCTAGTTGATTCTCCCTTTTCTCTTGGATTAGAGGTCTTTTCTCTTATGTGGAAAACAAAACCTTTCTTTTATTTCTCTACTTCACTTTCAGTGTCAACTATATTAACTTTTGTTCTCTTTGCATTGGTCTCTTCTTTAGAGTCTTGAGATCTTCTTTTCTAGAAAAAATAGGGTCCTTCTTCTTCTTCTTCATAGCTAATATACTTCTCCCTAGTATCCTTTTCTCTTCTTCTCCTCTTAGGATTATTCTATGCTTGAAGGGTGCTATATGTAACTTTCTTCTTAGAACTCCTTGTAGACTATGTTTCAAAGGACTTAGGAACACCAAGAGAGGGGGAAAAGGTCCTGAATGACTTTCTTTTACTTGGAGTACTCTACGACATAGTAGTAGTGGCTTTGGACTTCTCTGCAAAAACCTTGAATGGGTTCACCATCTTTCCCAAATATGATTTCATCTTCTCAACATTCTTCTCAATGTCTTTCTTCTTCTCTTCTAGATTCACCTAACTAGATTTCTTTGCACATGTGCCAAATCTATCCATAGATGGGTCTCTTGGTTTTCTCAATATAACTTATGCAGAACTAGTAAGCTTTTCTTTAGTTACCTCATATCTAAGCTCCAAACTCAAACTTTTCTAGGTTCAACTACTTCCATAAGGAAGTAATATTTGCTAACCATGAAGGTTATATTACTTTCAAACTTTTCAACTACACTTGCCAAAATATCGTACCTTTCTTGCATTCTACCCTAAAATGTCTTAAAGAAACCCCACAAAATAGAATTTTTGGTTTCTAGGTTTCCCAAACTTCTCAAATGATATCTTATTTTCACAACAACAAGAATGTTATCTAACAATACAATGTTCTTTGCTCAAGGTACTTCTGTAAGAAAGTAAAATAGAAAATAGATAACTAGGGTACCATACCCAAATGGGTACCTTGATTCTTTGGTCTTCTATAGGTTCTCCATCAACTATTGTCTTAGGAGCTCACATAAATCAAAATTTTCACCTTTTTTCACCATTTTGTGAGCTATGTGGATTGTGGTGGCCAACATAGAGTTCTCTTTGTTTGTATAGATTTTTTTTTTTATCCAATCATCATAGATGCATACTTCACCACCATATCATCTATATCATTCACCATTAGGGCTCATTTGTCAAAATTTTCTCCAAGAAGCTTCATTACCACCTCATTCTTTATGATCTTCATTATTGAAACTAGTCTATTAGAGAACAACCCTATAACTATTGGCAAAAAAAGGACAGGCAACTAAGAGGGGGGGTGAATTAGTTGTCACAAAATATTTGAACTTTTTCAAACTTAAATTAACTTAATCTCAGATTTGATGAATGAACAATAAACCATAAACAATCAACACATTAGAAGCATAGATAACACCAAAAATTTTATGTGGAAACC
This sequence comes from Sequoia sempervirens, assembly GCA_007258455.2. Lineage (NCBI taxonomy): Eukaryota > Viridiplantae > Streptophyta > Pinopsida > Cupressales > Cupressaceae > Sequoia > Sequoia sempervirens. The sequence continues at coordinate 82,914,515 of VDFB02047397.1, forward strand.
ATATTAGGGGAAAAACCATAGTGGATGTTAGTCCACAATATTATACCTTGTTAAAAGTATAATGAGAAATAATGGGAATGCACATGCATTCAGGCACACTGCCTAGAGCTCATTGCTCAAATACAAGAGGGATCACTGCCCAACAATACACAATAATAGGGATTAGATCCATAGAATATGAACTGACGAAATAGCTTCTTGACAAGCCTGATTACAGTTCTAGTGAAGCACAAAAAACCTTCTTCACACTTCGCTCAAACTTCTTCTCACTCTTCTCTGCAATCGAATGATTTGAACACTATTCACACATCTGCACTTTCTTTGGAATACATTTGCTCTTATGCACACACTATCTTCACTCAAACAATCAATCTTATATATCTGTAATGTGAAATTACATCAACAACTTATTAGGCAAAAACTATATAACATATTTTCAATGTCAGCCCAAATTTACAAACAAATTTTCAATGTGGATCAAACACCATCGGCCAATACCATGATATGCAACCCAAAAAAATATCCTTGAGCATGCCAAACATTGAAAATTAAATATTCAAGGATCTGCAACATGTTACAACCATCATGTCGGCCAAGAACACAAAAATGAAACATATCAAGAAAATATTCAACCACAAGCACACCGATCAATGCAGACATGCAACAAATATAGAGCATGATCTAGAAGCATCCACGAGCACCAAGAAACAATAGAGAAACATCCAAAACAACTATAATTACCAAAATTATACCAAATTTAATCAATAACACTGAAAAAGACCACAAAAACACTATCAGAACATAGATCTTCATAACTCAAACAAATCTACACACGGACCCCTAAAATTTCCAGAGGATGGACTAGATACATTGATGCCGGAGCATCCAGTGGTGTAAGGGCAATCTTGCATCACCCAAAAATAGTTAAATTTCAAGTTTCTCAATTTTTAGATGTTTTTAAATTTTTGGATACCCTTTTCGTCATAATGAAATTCCCAATTTACGGTTTTCATTTTCTATTCCTGGGTGGAAAGATATTGCAGTTTTAGTTTCCCATATTTGCACCTGAAAATCTTTCAAGTTAGATTTGAGGCACTTAGAGTTCTTGGATCGGCCCTAAAAATTGCTAAAATTGATGTAGCATATTTTGAGTGCGTTATTGACTTTGTGACCTTTCCAACGGTTCAAATGGTTCGCAAATCAGAGTCCCGGATCAAAAGTTATGGCCCCGGGAAGCTGGCACACTTTCTAGAAGATACAATTGCAAATGCTCTTTTGAAATTTGAACTTCATGTTGTAAATTTTTGGCACCAAACCACCTAAACTCAAATTTGAATGTTGTTTTGGCTCCAAACTAAAGAGGATCTCTATTTATGGGTGGGTTTCTAATTTTTGGGTAACTTTTTGGGGACAAGCTCGCATATTGTGAAAGGGTTATTTTGTAGCTTTCTGTAACTTGCATGTGTTGTAGAACTTGGGGATTTGAGATCCTCTGCATATAAGAAGCTCCATTTTCTGAATAACAAAATTATTCTCTTGTTTGTGGGTTATTTTCTAAGTCTCGGGCTGCGCCCTCATCAAGTGGTATCAGAGCAGGTTTTCTTGAGCGTGTGGATAGATCGCCGATCTTGAGGCAGTTCACACTAGGACCATGGTTGTGGGTTGAGGTCAAGAAAGATGCCTCTAAGAGTGATTCCTATTAGGCATGGTGGTGCCAGAGGTGGTCGAGGTGGCAGCAATGCTAGTGGAAGAGATGCACTGGCAGCCCTCCAAAGACAGATTGATGCATTACAAGAGCAGTTGAGAAGAGGGTTAAACCTGAGGGAGGAAAATGAGGTTGAAGGAGAGGAAGAAGGTTCAAATGTAGAAGAGGAAGAAGAAGCAATTGATCAATACCAAATGTGGCTAATAAGGGTCATTTCGAAGATCGGGAAAAGACCTAGAGCAAAAGTCCCCATTTATTCCGGAAGTCTGAACCCGAAAGAGTTGATCAACTAGATCAATGAGCTAGAAGAATATTTTGAGTATGAGGAAATAGAAGACCCAGATCAGGTTAAGTTTGCAAAAATGAAGCTGAAGGTCCATGCCAATATTTGGTGGAAAGTGGTCCTATTGGAAAGAAATCGAAGAGGAAAAGGAAATATCACCAGATGGGATCACATGGTAGAGAAACTGAAGAAGCAGTTCATACCAGTGGACTACGAGTTAGATCTGTTGAAGAAATTGCAAGGGTTGAAGTAAGGAAGCAGATCTGTGAAAGAATATAATGAAGATTTTCACAAGATAATCATTAGAACAGCCCACATAGAGGCCAATAAGAAGAAGGTAGCCCGATATCTTAATGGGTTATGACCGAGCATTCAAGAGGAGTTAAGGCTAGTGATGACCACCATTGAGGATGTGTATCGTTTGTTCAAGGTGGAAGAGAAGTTGAACAAAAGATTTGATGGCAAGAAAAAAGGGACGAGGGAGGTCAAAGTGGAAGGTGGAAGACCTTCGGAAGCGAAATGATGATGAAAAGAAAAGTGAAGATGTGGGTACTAGCCGAAGCCAAAGGAATGACAAATTCTATCATGATCAAAATAGTGGTGATCAAAGAGCTAGAGGGCGAGGGAGATATGGACAAGGATCGGAAGAGGTGGTTTCAAAGGAACGTGTTTCCAGTGTGGTGAAGAAGGGCATCGAGCCTATGAATGTCCACAAAACCAAGGAAGGGCAGACAAAAGGCCAGAAGGTCATGGAAGGGTTGCACATGTAGATGAGGAGGCCCAATCTGAACATTCAGATGATGCTGAAAGGGGAGAAGCCCTAGTGATTAGGAGAGCCCTGGTGACTGAGGAAAAGGAACCAGAACAAAGGAAGAATATGTTTCGCACAAGGTGCAATTGTGAAGGAAAATGTTGTGATGTCATTATTGATGGTGGGAGCACCAATAATCTAGCATTAGAAGAGATGGTCACAAAGTTGAGGCTAAAGAGGGAAAGGCACCCGCATCCATATCAGATTACCTAGTTGCAGAAAGACCACAAAGTTTTGGTCAATGAGCAATGCCTAGTAAAGTTCAAGATCAGGAGCTACCATGATGAGGTACTTTGTGATATCATCCCCATGGATGCATGTTACATGTTGTTGGGGAGGCCATGGCAGTTCGATAGGTGAGCTATACATGATGGCCATGCAAACACTTATTCCTTGACAAAGGATGGGGTTCGTCACAAGTTGAAACCCCTGAAGGAGACCGAAGAAAAGGTATGTAGTAGTGCTAGAATTTGTTATGTAGATGGAAGAAATCTTTTAGAAGGTATGACCCATGAGTGTGTGTGTTATGCATTGATTCCTAGAGTGAGTAAGGAGGATAGTGAGAAGGTTCCAAAATAATTTTCTGGGATGTTGGATGAGTTTCAGGATATTGTTTTTGATAATGTACTTAAGGGTTTACCACCAATAAGGAAGACCAGTCATCAGATTGACTTGATTCCTAGAGCTTGTTTGCCAAATAAGGAAGCTCATAGAATGATTCCAGCAGAAAATGAGGAGTTGAATAAACAAGTTCAAGAGTTGTTGAGAAAGGGTTTGATACGAGAGAGTTTGAATCCATGTGCAGTACCTACAGTACTAGCACCAAAAAAGGATGGGGAGTGGAGGATGTGTACAAATTCCCAAGCCATAAACAAGATAACAATCAAGTATAGATTTCCCCTGCCAAGGATGGATGACCTGATGGACTGTTTGAGTGGAGCTCAGTACTTCACAAAGATTGATCTGAAGAGTGGATATCACTAGATCCGGATTCGAGAGGGAGATGAATGGAAGACTGCCTTTAAGACCAAAGAGGGCCTGCGAGTGGTTAGTCATGCCTTTTGGGCTAACCAATGCACCGAGCACATTCATGTGGCTCATGAATGAGGTACTAAAAGAATTTCAGGAAGTTTTTGTTATATATTTAGATGATATTTTGATTTTCAGTAAGACATTGGATGAGCATCTGATGCATATTCAGAGAGCCTTTGAGAAGCTAAGAGAAGAGAAATTGTTGATTAATCTGAAGAAGTGCAATTTTGTGAAGAGGGAGTTAGTGTACTTGGGGTTTGTTGTCTCAGCAGAAGGTCTCAAGATGGACCCAGAGAAGGTGAAGGCTATTTTGGAATGGCCTACCCCAAGAACTACTACCACGTGAGATCTTTCCATGGTTTGGCTAGTTTTTATAGAAAGTTCATTAAAAACTTCAGTAGTATTTATGGACCCCTGACTGAAACAATGAGAGGGGATAGAAAAGAATTCAAGTGGAGCACTAGAGTGGCAAAGAGTTTTGAACTATTAAAGTAGAAGGTAACAGAGCAACCCATTCTAGCCCTCCTAGATTTCAACAAAGTGTTTCAGGTGGATTGTGATGCTAATGGTTGTGCCATTGGAGCAGTGTTGAGCCAAGAAGGTAAGCCCATTGCCTATTTCAGTGAAAAGTTAAATGATTCCAAGAGAAAGTATTTTGTATATGATCAGGAATTTTATGCAATAGTTCAAGCATTAAAGAAATGGAGACATTATTTGTTGCCGAAGGAATTTGTTCTATATACTGATCATCAGGCCTTGTAGTACCTAAATAGTTAGGGAATATTAAATTAGAGGCATTTGAAATGGGTAGAGTTTTTGCAGAGTTATACCTTTGTTTTCAAACATAGGATCGGGAAGTCAAATAGGGTTGCAAATTCCTTAAGTAGGAGGCATACATTGATGACAAAGATGTAGATTGAAGTGGTTGGATTCAATGAACTCAAGACATTGTATGCAAAAGATCTTGATTTTGTAGAGGCTTGGAAAGCTTGCAAGGAACCTGTTACAGTGGATAGGACAAGGTGGATGGATTTCATAATCCAGGATGGCATGTTATTTAAGGGAAGTCAATAATGTATCCCAAGGATTTCCATGAGAGAGAACCTGGTAAAGGAGAAGCATAGTGGAGGAATGGCAGGACATTTTGGTCGCGATAAGACCATTGCCATTATCAGTGAGCATTATTATTGGCCTCAGTTGTCATAGGATGTGAAGAATTTTGTACAAAGCTATAGGGTATGTCAGATGACTAAAGGAGTGAGCCAGAATACAGGCTTATATCATCCCTTACCTATACTAGAAAGGCCATGGAAGGATATAAGTATGGACTTTGTTATTGGTTTTCCAAGGACACGAGGGAATGATTCAGTCTTTGTGGCGGTTGATAGGTTTTCGAAGATGGCACATTTCATTCCATGTCAGAAGACCCATGATGCAGTCCACATTGCTGACTTGTTCTTCAAAGAGGTGGTGAGGCTACATGGTCTGCCAAAATGTATTGTTTCAGATCGTGACACCAAATTTGTGGGGTACTTTTGGAGGACCTTGTGGAAGAAGTTGAAGAAAGAGTTGAAGTTTAGTTATGCACACCATCCACAAATAGATGGGCAGATAGAGGTTGTTAACAAGAGTCTAGGTAACCTACTGAGATGTTTGGTAGGAGACAAACCCAAGGGATGGGACTTGATCTTACCCTAGGCAGAATTTTCCTACAACAATTTTGTCAACAGAAGCACTGGTAGATCACCATTCCAGATTGTGTATGGAGGTAGCCCCAGAACAACTCCAGAATTGAGGAAGATGGACCAAGAGAAGAAAATAAGTGCTGAAGCTGAAGATTTTGCAGAACACATCAAGGATATACATGAGAAGGTAAGAGAACATATTAAAAAGATGAATATGCAGTATAAGGCTAAGGCAGATAAGAAGAGGAGGTATAAGGAGTTTCAGATTGGTGATGAAGTGATGGTCCACTTGAGGAAAGAAAGGTTTCCAGTGGGAACATATAACAAATTGAAGATGAGGAAGTTCGGTCCCTGTAAAATTTTGAAGAGGCATGATTCAGGGAGTGCATATGAGGTAGAGTTGTCAGATGGATTCAAAATTTCCCCTGTGTTCAACATTTCAGATTTGACAGAGTATCATGAAGGTGGCGCAGAGGAAGTACCAATGATGGAACAGTGTGGGATTCCAACACCTACTTAAGAAAAGGAGGAGATTGAAGAAATCCTGGATAGTCGTATGGGAAGGAGTACCAGGAACAGGCAGTATGAATAATATCTGGTGAAATGGAAAGGAAGGCCTGTTGAAGATTCATCCTAGTTGCCTAAGGTAGAGGTTGACTATTTGGATTTTTCCTCCACTATCTGAGACGTGACAGGGTCACTTCTCAAATTACCCTGGGTGTCTGATGGAGGAGCATCCAGTGGTGTAAGGGCAATCTTGCATCACCCAAAAATAGTTAAATTTCAAGTTTCTCTATTTTTAGATGTTTTTAAATTTTTGGATACCCTTTTCGTCATAATGAAATTCCCAATTTACGGTTTTTATTTTGTATTCATGGGTGGAAAGATATTGTAGTTTTAGTTTCCCAAATTTTCACCTAAAAATCTTCTGAGTTAGATTTGAGGCACTTAGAGTTCCCAGTTCGGCCCCGAAACTTGCTAAAATTGGTGTAGCGGATTTCAAGCGTGTTATTGACTTTGTGACCTTTCCAACAGTTCAAACGGTTCGTGAATCGGAGTCCCGGATCAAAAGTTATGGCCCCGGGAAGTTGGCACACTTTCTAGAAGAGACAATTGCAAATGCTCTTTTGAAATTTGAACTTCATGTTGTAAATTTTTGGCACCAATCCGCCTAAACTCAAATTTGAATGTTGTTTTGGCTCCAAACTAAAGAGGATCTCTATTTATGGGCAGGTTTCTAATTTTTGGGTAACTTTTTGGGGACAAGCTCGCATATTGTGAAAGGGTTATTCTGTAGCTTTCTGTAACTTGCATGTGTTGTAGAACTTGGGGATTTGAGATCCTCTGCATGTAAGAAGCTCCATTTTCTGAATAATAAAATTATTCTCTTGTTTGTGGGTTATTTTCTAAGTCTCGAAAATGCTCTTATGAAATTTGAACTTCATGTTGTAAATTTTTGCACCAAACCACCTAAAATCAAATTTGAATGTTGTTTTGGCTCCAAACTAAAGAGGAGCTCTATTTATGGGCGGGTTTCTAATTTTTGGGTAACTTTTTGGGGACAAGCTCGCATATTGTGAAAGGGTTATTCTATAGCTTTCTATAACTTGCATGTGTTGTAGAACTTGGGGATTTGAGATCCTCTACATGTAAGAAGCTCCATTTTCTGAATAATAAAATTATTCTCTTGTTTGTGGGTTATTTTCTAAGTCTCGAGCTGCGCCCTCATCATACACTTCGAAATAAACCATTTAGTCCATAGTAGTTGATCTTCAATGTATAGAACAAGACACCTTCATGACCTTCACAGTTTCATTGGGAACCTGTAATACTTTCTTTAACAATTTTCTTAGTATCCTCGACATATACAACCTTCAATACATCAAATGCTAATAGTGTTGAAATCAATGACAACCACATATCAGCAGCACAATCACAACATCAAACAATAACAGACCTAATTGATTCCTTGTTTATCATGTGCGACATATCCACCTACATGAATTTGTAGTGAATTCAGCTTGACTCGTTTTTATCCCACTCATCCTCATGGAAAGAATTGGGAAATTTATTCCATAAATCCAATTTCTTCTTCATTTAGCTCTCGTATTCGGGTTTTAGTTCAAAATCATCTCTAGTCAAAACATTCACCCAATATTTTTCTATCTTCAAATGATCATACTCTTCCATTTTAGTATGAATATAGATTCACACATCCTTTGTGTGCATTACACCGTATGGAACCCTTGAAAATGCACCTTTAAGATTTGATTCCATATATTTGAATGGATGCTTCTTAAATTTAGGTCTTTTCCAATCCAAAATATTAATTACTTAGGTAACAAACATTTTGAATCTTCACTGAACAAAGGGTTTACAATTTTTTTTTGATAAATACCTCTAGAGTTCACTGGTAGGGTTTCAAACAACACTTCAAAATTGCTTCAAATCATCTTTTATTTTCTCTCAACTTTTATTGCTCAGTTAAAAATGACTTTAACATATGCTAAATTACATATAAAGTCTTTTCTAGTGACCTAATATGTATTGATTAGAATAGATAAAATTAGATCAAAAAAGAGGCAAAATTTCATTGTGTCATCACAAGCAACTTCAATCATTCTGCAAATCTCTACAATAGGATATTTCACACTAGAGATAACACCAAAAAATCAACCATGTCAATCTACACATGTACCAATGTGTTGAAGGCATCAACACTGCATAGTTTGTGGGAGAATTGAATGGCTTTTGTTAAAAATCCCCTTGAGCCAAAGCTCTTTATCTAGTTTCAAGAGGAAACATCTACACTAGGGGTTAGCACAAACTCACTCTTCACTTCATTCTCTTCCTCTTTCTTCCAAGTCTTGTTCATTGCCTTCATCTCAACAAATCAGCCTTCTTTATCAAATCAGTCTTCTTCTATGAAGCAAGAGGTTTCACATTCTTGCTTCTACAAAAATTAGTTGTGTCTTGGTTTATTGCATTTATTAAATATGACACCTTTTTCTTGAATAGACTTAATTCTTGCCATTATTGTAACCATTCATCATCTGACTTCTAAATTCACTAGCTTTAAATGACCAAATCTATTGCATGTGTAAAACATTGACCAAGAAAGAATTGAATATTCTGATTCATTCTACTTATACACTCTACAACTCTATGTCCAAATTTATTGAAAGAGTAATAGTAACCATTAGAAGACGAATACCTTTATGTAGCAAGTTTTCTAATAGGAGGTATTTTGAAATATTTATTCTAGTTCTAGACATGTTTAAAATTTCTCTTCTTATCATTCTTATTTTCAAAATTGTTTGAAGTTTGATTCTCCTTTGAAATTTCTCCTTTTCAAACCCTAGTCCTTCTTTTTCCTTAGAATCCTTTTGATTTGCAATCATTTCATCAAGCAAGGTAGAGATCTTCTTTAATTTGTCTTCTTGAATCTTTTCTTTCACCAGATTTGATATCAAAGTCATAATCTTTAGTTCAAACTTTGAAAATTCTTCAAATTTATCTTTCAATTTAGCATTCAAGTAGTCTTAAACTCTTTTTCCTTCTTCAACTTGCACTTTCAAATTGGTTATTGTCTCATTTGATTGCTTGAGCTTCTCATTTTTTTCCTTGAATCTTTCTTTATCTTTCTTGTGTTGTTACCTCAACTTTTTGATACAATCACCTACATCCTTAATATTCTCTTTTAATTCTTTTTTCTCTCATTTAGCTTTATCCTGATCATCCATAACTAATTTGAGTTCTCCTTCCATATTAACTTCACATTCTTCTTCAGTAAACCCTTCTAAGATTATCTCTTCTAGAGGAATAGGATACTTCATTATAGCCATGTGTTTAACCTCCAAGATCTAACTCAGTGATAAAGCCAACAAAAGGATCCAAGCTCTAATACCAATGGTTGAACACCTGAAATACTGAGAGGGGGGGTGAATCAATATTCACTGAAATTCATTAACTTCATCAATTTAAACATCCATTCAAAACATCACATTAACCTTGAGGTAATGGAAAGAAACATATTGTGCCATAGAAAAATGGCCCCCTATCATTTTCATGGCATTTTAAGTCTTGTTTCATGGTATTTGATATATTTTGCTTTGATTTTATGTTGCAACATGGCTTGAACATGCATATTTAGGTACTAAAATTCAAAGAACAACATCTTGTGAAGGTGTTGTGAAGTGTTGTAAGACATTTCTACATTCTTCTTGACTCTGCATTACAATTCACCTAAAAATCACCTTTTTACACATCATCAAGTCTTATTTTGAAGTGTTGTAAAGTCTTGTAACAAGATTTCATGCTTTTCTAGGCACAACTTCACTATTTTCCCTTTCTTATGACTTATTTGACTCCTTTATGCCCTCATATTTCTTAATTAAGTGTATTTTTTAATATTGTCCTGACAAACAACATCAAATACAACATATTTCTTGACACTTGTTTCTAGGTCCTAGGTGGGACCCATTCGCCATGGGTGGTGAATGAGTCCCCCTTGGCCCCAAATTCAATTTTTTTAAATTTTCTTTTTGGTTTTTTATTCAAAAACCTCATTTTACATCCTCCTCACTCATTCAAGAACTCTCATTCACACATCTAAGCATTCAATCATCTTACAACATCAATTCAAAGCAATATTCAAGCACTTTGGAGCATCCATTGACACTACTTCAGACTTGCATTATCAACCTAGTTTGGTAAGTTGATAGTATTTACATGTTATTAGTTTTTCATTCTCTTTCCTTTCATTATTTTATTAAGGGTTTGATTACCAAAGTGGGGTTTGACCAAGGAAAACCCCTATTTGTTAACCCTCAACCATTTTTCCCTATTGCATGTGTGTTTACAGACTTAGAATTGACTTCGATAACTCGACATTCAGTGATTTCCAGATCTGGTGTTGTAGAGTTGTCTCCTAATTTTCTAGAATTTTGGCAGAGGAATGATTCACCACCAGTGGCAAATGAGTCCCACCTTAGGACTAAAAATCTAAGTTTTGTCAGATTCTAGATCTCAACTGTCATAAATTAATTTCTGACACTATTTTACCAAGAGTAGGACTAATTTGCCACCCTGGGCGAATGAGTCCCACTGTGAAAAATTATTGATTTCAACCAACATCCACAATATTCCAGATTCATCAAATTTCACCCAAGTGCACTCAGATTCATCCCTTTTCTTTATTTTTGCATATTTTCTTCATTTAGTTCATTGTTGCATTACATAATGTGTTTTCAAACATAGCTTTAATCTCACTTTTGCATTTATTTTAATTCATTTAAATTATTCAATTTAATTTAGTTTACTTCATTTAGGTTAGACAACATTACACAATACATAATTTTAATGAACCATTAGCATTTTTGCTCTCATCTCTCTCCTTTTAGGTGAAAAATCTTAAAAGTTTTAGAAAGTCCTAGAGAGCCAAAAATCAATGGTTCATTTTGGTGAACCTACATTTTGAACACTTTGCACTTCTAATTTCATTTAACATATTGCATCTTAGTTTACATTTGCATCAACATTCAATTAGGTCATTGCTTTGTTTTTGCATTCTAGAACTTTTCATATTGCATTAGTGAAAACTTCATTTATACTTCATTTTTTCCTTACATCTCATTGAAAAAACAAAAAGTTTGCATTCTGCCACTAACTCATTTGACTGCAAAATACGACAAAATTTTCCAATGAAAGATGTATAATTTGATATATTGTCAGGTACTTGTGATATTTAATGTGTAATTTTCAATTTTTTAAAATTTAATCTCTGACATTTGTCAAAATTTCGACGAAGATTTTTCATCGAAATTTTGATGAACATGCAAAATCAGAAAAAATCAAATTGTGTCTAACATAAATAAAAGTGAGTTCGCCTATTTGTTTTGACAATGTTTTGCTATACTTGTGACAGTTTGTGGAGAACTAAGGATGATTTTCTTGGGAAAAATAAAAAAAATTCAAGAAGATATCGTGAGGTTGAGGGTAGTCATTGTATTTTTCCAGAATTCATTTGTGAAGTCAGATTTGTACATCCAGGTTTGAAAATCATATTTCATTTTTAGACTTGTGCATTTTTAGAATTTCATTTCCAGATTTTGTTGTGCAAGTTCAATATTTTAATTTTAGGAGTCTATCAGTTGGAAATCATAGTAAAATCAGAATTTAATAAGTTCTAGAATTAGCATTTTAAAGTTTTTTTGGGTTCATTAACTTTAGACTATCTTCTATTTTGCAAGGGTGGTTGCATGCCAAATTTTTTTAGTGCAAAATATCATAATTTTTAGATTTTCTTACCTGTCTATGATTAAAAATTATTGGAGTTTGAGTTTGATATTTTTTGAAGATCTAAATATTCAAGCTTGGTAAAGAAAAATTATGTCAGATAATATTAGTGTAGAACAAAATGAACAAACACTTGCTAGATTGTGAGCTAGATTGAAAAGAAAGGGTGATGGGAAATGTTATTGTCCTTACAATAATTGGAAGGGATTAAAGACAAGAAGAATTTTAATCACAATAGCTGAGAAACATTGTAGGTAGCATGGTCACGTTGAAGGGGGGCATGATTATCATCCATTGGTAAGTTGTTCATTATATGTCTTTATATTGATTGAATTTGTAAATGTTTATATCATTTTAACATTTTTTATATATATAAAAAATCACTTGATCATGATCATGGTTTATTTGTGTCGATCATTATTATAAAGGTGGGGCACCCTAGGGCACAAGATATGGATTATCACACCCTGGAGAATGTGGTTTTGCAAGAGGAGGAACATAGAGCTGTGAATATCAAAGATGAAGTTAATGATCCTATGGAATAAGATGATCATGCACCAGAAAACACAATTAAAGATGATGGTACAAATACATTGATCCATGACACATTTAGTGGCGCAGCTAATCATGATGATTGAGACGAATTTGATGATGTTCATGATTTACCTCTACTTGAGAAGGCACCCGAGCCCCTTTATGAAGGCTCTGAAACAACTCTTCTCTCTGTTTCTCATGGATGTTAAGGTATGTCATCCATTTTCATCTATTTTAATTGTTGTTAGTTCATCACTAGTAAATAAAGGATGAAATATGTACCATTAATATTCTTTATATTAACAAATTATTTTTTTTGTTGTAGATTGATAGGTGAATTTTTGTTACCACCATCTAATATTTTACCTCACTCATACCAAGATTTATCTAGCATTATGAAATATATTGGAATGGGGTATCAAGCAATAAATGGATGTCCCAATGATCATATTATATATCATAAACAACATGAATTTGCAACAGAATGCCTGGAATGCCATATTAGTAGATATCAAACAAATCAACTAACAAAAAAGGTGCCTCACAAGGTTCTTCATTATATTCCCATTATTCCATGTATGTAACAATTATTTAGGTGAAAAATCTTAGTGCAATTTATGGATTACCATACATGAAATAGAAGTGGAGATGACATTCTTCGAATGTCTACAGATGGTTCTACATTTAGGGACATGGAGGAAAAATGGCCATACTCTAAAGAAGAACCTCATAATCTAAGGATTTCATTGGCAGTGGATGGTGTTAATCCATTTGGAGAGCTGAGATCTATTTACTCGGCATGGCTTGTTTTTGTTATCAACAATAAAATTCCTCCATGGATGTCAATAAAGAGGGAGCACATAATGTTGGAAATGATTGTTCCAAGTATTTGTTTACATCAATTTTCTTTAATGTAGTAGCATCTCATTTGTCTTATTTGTTGCATAATGACTTATATTTTTTTCATTTAATAGTCATGTACATTAATTTATATATATTGCAGTAAAATGATTATAATAATTATGTAATGTTTATGTTCATTCAATTAGGTAAGTACCAAATTAAAGATATGAATGTATATATTGAGCCTCTTATCGATGAGTTACTAAAGTTATGGAATGGCATCACTATGTATGACGTCTCTAGACCAATATGACAAAGTCAATTTCAATTCCATGCAATGCTTGTATGGACAATTGATGATGCCCCAGGGCTAACACATTTTTGTGGTATGTTATAAAGCTCGACTACACTTTAATGATATTTAATTTTATGAAGTAGATATCATGGATGTTTTTTAAATAATCTATTCATTATATATATAATTATAAAAATTGGAATATTTAATCCAATTATATATAATCTTGTAGGTCTTCAAACAAAGGGAAAATTTGCATGTCCAATTTGTGGTCCAAAGATGAAATCTCGTCATTCAAAAAGTTTAGGAAAGCTTGTGTTTGATGAGTATAGGCACTTCCTCCACAAAAATCATAAGTATCGAACTACTGAAAAACATATTTTCAATGGGAAAGAAGAGACTACATAAAAACCATGAAGAATGGCACCTCACCTATGGAAGTTAGAATATAATAGAATTAATCATCAAGGTTATGTGCATCGGATCAAATTGTTTATCTATCATATATGATATGTTTGGAATTTATATTTTTATATTATTTTTTGTTTACTCATGATGTAATTGAAAATGATTGTCATTGTTAATTTGTTTAACTTATATCCTTCATGAAGGTCATCAAGGCATTAATGGTCGGCTTCCATAGGGAAAGAATATAACTGAAACGTTATGGAAAATATTGGATGGAAGGCATGACAAAGAAAAAATTATCAAAATTTGTAGTGACATTCAGGAAGCCAATCATGGAATGAAAAATGTCATTCAATTAAATAGTGATGGAGACCAAATTAGTGTAAGTGCCCTTCCTTGGTTATTAACGAAGCATCAAAGCAATACTATAAAAGGAGTCATATGAAAAATTCGATTTCCCACAAGATTTGTTGCAAACATAAACAATATCATAACAAAGAAAGGTGAATTTGGGCCAAGGATGAAAATGCATGATTGAAATACCTTCATTAAGGTAATTATTTTGGTATATTATATATATATATATTTGTTTATTGCATGTAATTTTCAGTGTATTATGTTTACTAATTTTGGAAAAATAATGAAAAGATCATTTTATAATTGTTGCAATACGTTCTACCTCTATCTCTCCCAGACAACTTTGACAACAATGTCAAGCAAGTTATATATGATCTTGGGAAATACATGAGATAAGTAGCAATATTTGTTCAATTCGTTGTATAGATCTTATAATTTCCATTTGTTTTACTTGTTATGTAATATATTGTATTTTTTTTAAATCTTGTTAATATATTTGCACCTCGAATCACTTGTAGATGGTTGTCATCTAAAGAAATCCATAAATAAGATATAAATTATTGGAAGAGAAAAATTCCTCATCTAATGTGTTAAATGAAAAAGTGTCTACCTTCGACATTTTTCAATGCACAAGAACACTACCTCATACACCAAGTTGAGGAGATTGAATTGTGTGGACTTGTACACACAAGGTCAATGTGGATGGTTGAGAGGCATTTGAAATTTTTGAAGGCTTTGGTTAGACAAAGAGGACATCATGAGGGTTCTATGGTGGAGGGATATATGGTATACTATACCATGGTTTACATTACTGAATATCTTCCTAAGTTTGCAGCAAAGATCCATGTAGATCACATTTGGGATCCCAACTCCATTAACAAATTTGAAGGGGAGTACTTGATGCGGAAAGGTAGATTGAGGAAAGTGAGAGGTAATTATAAGATGGTCATGGAGATTAATTAGAATACATTTTTTATTTGGTTTTTATGTATATTGTACTTATTTAATTATTAATCTTCAATATACATCAATTATAAATTAAGGTCATAGAATGTGGTAATTAACTAATTGGTGTAGACCTGGGAGGCTCAACTCAACTAACCTATCAAAATGCCTTTAATATTCTTCAAACAAGTTTAAAATGAAAAATTTAAACAATCCAAACAACTCTTAAAGCCTGAAAAAAAACATAAGTCATATTTCACACTTTAACTCCTTAAATCCTTGTAGCAGTGCAAACCTAGTTTTTCCCAATAACTCAAAAATTTCCCAAAATGACAGAAAAATATTTCATCATTTTAGACACCTATTTTGACATTATTAAACATAACTCAAGGGAAATTACAAGTCCTTTGGATCAAATCACCAAAATCACCCTTTGTAGGTTGTGTTGATTAGGTTGATTAGGCCTATTTTACAAAACAACTAGCCTTTAAACTTGTCATATGCCCATGAAATCTTGGGGAAGAAATTTTTATGCCTCCAAACCTCCAAATCCACAAAAATATTCCACTTGTATGTCCGGATTCTTTCCAAACCCAAAAACCCTTGTTTTAGGCCAAAATCATGAGGGTTTATTGAATCTCCTACTTCCACGACCTCCCAGACCTCAAAAACAACTCAGAAACAACCCATTAGGTCTTAACATGGATAAAAATTCATAAAATCATATCTCCCATACATATTTTGTTGAAACCTAGGCTTTAACCTCTCATTTCAGATGCTTTTCTTCACAAAACTCTTGAGGACAACAACTATACCTTCTTTATTTCTCATCCTACGCCCTATTCATGCATCCTAAAATTAAAAAAGTATCCATGGGGCCTCTTACAGAAGCTAAAGTAATCACAAAAAGTGTAAGAGCCCCTTTATATCATGTTTAGACTACAAAACCCTCAAAAACAGGGTAACTAGGTTGTATGCAAAGAAATGAAGCTTTCTAACTCAAATCAATGCCTTAAATCCTCAAATCAGATTAAAATAAAATATAACACATATATTAATGATATGGAATTTATTTCACATCAAAATATGGCTATATGTGATTGTACGGTGATGCAAAATAGGAAAAATATAGAAAATCTGAAGAAAAACATAGATTTTTGAATGTCAAGATCTTGTATTTTGAATCCTCAACCATCAAAAACCTTTACAATGATCACTTTATGCCTTTTAAATTCCATTACACGTCAACTACCAAACAACCACCTCTACAACTGAGTTTTTAATCTTTTATGATCACATGAAACATAAAACACACTAATTTTAAGGTTGTTAACATCACTATTGAAATGTTTTAATTTTTGACCTGTCAAATGTATTGAAACTCCTAGGACACCTCTAAGACCATGCTATTGGATTGATAATAGCCTTATTATTAAAATGACACTAACCTTGCACCCTTTTACATGTAAATTCTCCAATTTTCCTTAAAAAGGCTACCAAACTCTTTAGTGCAAGACTCAAACTCATAACTCAAAACTTCACCTAGAACATGTCTAATGGTCTTAATTTCCCTTACTCAAGACAAAAACATCCAAAATACTCACTCTATCTATTAACCATCTATCCACCTTCAAGTAATCACAAGTTGAGAATGAGGTATAGGTGCTCCTGCACCACTAATTATACGTCATTTGTGAATTTCAAATTTTTTTGATACAGTTGGTCGAGAGTGGGATGCACTACATTTTTTACATTGCAAAAAATCTTGATTGGATGACGGTATGGATTGAACGATGTCAACAATCTGGTCACACATTAACATGGGAAGGTGTGGCTTCATTGGTTAAAGAAGCTCATCATAATGGAAACTCCAATGGTACACCAAGGGAAATTGATTTAGCATATGGTTTAAGAGATAAACATGTATGTATAAATATATTAATCACCTATATTATTTAATTATTTTCAATTATATTGATGTATATATGTTTATATTTTTTTCTTTGCATACATTCGGCCAAGAACAAATATGTTTATCAACTGATGATGTTGCAATAATTTTTACATGTTTGACATATTGCAGGTGAAACACCACAAGACTATGTGGTGCAATGGTCATAAATTTCAAATCAAAATTTTGGATGACACGAAGAAAACTTGTGATTCTAGGATAATTACAGTCTTTCAAGTGACTAATGTTTCATCTAAAAGCAACATACATCTAGAAGTCTCAGAAAATTGATACTATGGGATTTTGGATGATATACTTGAGTGTGACTTTAAGTCCTTCAAATTAGTTATGTTCGTCGTCCTATGGTATAGGCTACAATTGAATGAAAATGATCCTGAGAGAACTATTATTGAACATGATAATGGATTTACCATGGTTAATGCAAGGTCAATCAGGCGAGCTGGAAATGAGCCCTATGTTCTTCCAAGCCAATGTGAGCAGGTATTTTACTCAAAGGTTCTAGGTAAACTAGGTTGGTCATTTTTTGTTAGACATGATCCAAGAGGAAGGCCGGTAAAGTATAATGTGGTGGAAGAAGATACCAAAGAACTAGAAGATGATGTAGATGATGATTAGGATCAATAGGTAGTTGATGATGTTCCTAATGAAGATGTTGAAGAAGAGGAACTAGAACATGATTATGTAGGAGTTAATGTTCATGAAGATCTATGTGGATGATGACATTATCAAAACTGATATCAATGACAATGATGATGATATGACCAATCTTTACAATGTTGAATCTGGATCAGATGATATAGACAAAGAGTTGGATGAAGAAGAAGATCAATGAAATTGAAATGTATGAGTTATGCGATTATATTATCTATTTGATATTAATTTTTTGATAGAATTATATTTGACTGATGTGGTTACATAATTAATTCATGATGTTTTTAATTTTTATGCCATTACATAATTAATTCATGATTTACTTTTTAATGTTTAATTTTAATTCATGATGTTACAACTATTGTAGCTCTCCTATAAATTTCCATATGATCATAATGAATAGTTTTTTGGGAAATTTCATGAAAGATGGCACATTTATCGTAGTAGTGAAATAATTGCAAATTCTTTTAGATTTTTTAGACCAATCACCCTTCGCAATGTCATTTTTAGGATCATCTCCAATTTGATTACTAGGACACATAAGGTAGGATTTGATTGGCTTATCTTGGAGGAACATTGTGGCTTTGTGTAATGTGAGCAAATTTTGGATGGGTAGTTTCTATTGCTAAGGTGGATCACTCCTTTCTATGAAGGCCATACACTTATGGTTGGGTGAAGTATTCTTTTCTTTAGAAAATTCTTATTTCCTTTTTGATAGCTTATGATTTGATTAGATGTGTTATGAAGCAATTATTTCAAGTAATTTATGTCTATTTTAAGTTGTAATTTATTAAATTCGAACACATCCAAAATCATGTCCCTTGCTTTAATTGGTTATTATGTTATTTAATTATTAACTCAAATGACACCTCCAATTTAACTATATCTAATTGAATTTATCTAAAGTGTTGAACATTTTTAGACCAAATTTAGTAATTAACTAAAAAAAAAATTCCAATTTAAGTAAATATCTTTTAGGATATTAAACAAATATGATTTCTGAAAGAAGTATATTGGCGTGAAATTAAATATGATTTGTATTCCAATGTAAAAACTACAAAGAATGGAAACAATTCTTTCAACACAAACTATTATGTAGTAGTCAATTAAAATGAAAAAACTTACTCTATATTAGTTAGGATACACAACTAAGAAAATGATCTAAATAGTCTAATAATTTGACCATTAGCATATAGAAATTTCTATAGAGTTGTAGACCTCTTCCATTTCAAAAACACAACATTATTAGGTAGATAATCAAACATCTTTCATTTCTACAGTGACTTATTTATCCTAGAGGAACTAAGTATATAGTATACAAAGAAAACCAACAAACCCACAACTACCTCTATTTTTAAGGAGTTTAGTTTTCTCCCCTTCTTGATCTCCCTAATATTGTCTAATTATTTAAAGAGATCAAGGGTCATAACACAACTTTATTCAACCCACTAAATAGTTTGGTTAATGAAACTTGACAAAAGCAACAAAACAATTGCTACATTTGGAATTTCATGTGGAATGAAGAGTGGTGACAATAATCTAATTATAGTTTAATGAAACACTATTTTTCGAAGGCTTGACATTAGAAATATAAGTGTTACTTTTAGATATTTTACATGAGTTTCCTAGGGAAACCCATATGTAGAAAGGGAGAGAGAGAAGAAGATAGGGGAGAGAGGGAGAGATAGCTCAATATATATAGAGGGAGAGGGAGAGACATAGAAAGGGGGTGAAATAGAGAGATAGAGAGGGATGGTGAAAGAGAGAGAGATAGAGAGATATGGGAAGAGAAAGAAAGATGGAGATATATGGGAAGAGAAAGGAAGTGAGGTGGAGATAAAGAGTCGATGGATAGGGGGATAGGGAGGGAGAGATGGTGAGAGATAGAGAGGGGGAGGGAGAGAAAGGGATATAGATAGGTAGAGGAGGAGAGATAGAGAATAGGGGGAGAAAAGGAGAGATAGGTTGAAGAGGAAGAGAGAGAATAGAGGGAGATATATAGGTAGAAAAGGGAAAGAAAGAATAGGGTGAGAGGGAGATCGATATGTAGAAAGGGAGAGAGAGAAGAAGATAGGGGAGAGAGGGAGAGATAGCTCAACATATATAGAGGGAGAGGGAGAGACATAGAAAGGGGGTAATATAGAGAGATAGAGGGGGATGGTGAAAGAGATAGAGAGATCATGATAGAGGTAGAGAAAGATATGGATAGAAATATATAGAGAGAGGAGTGAGAGGGAGATAAAAAGAGAAATAGAGGTAGAGATATAGAGTAGAAGAGATGGAGGGAGAGATGGAGTGAATGAGAGAGAAAGGGGGAGGAGGGAGAGATAGCTCAATTGATACAGGGGGAAGATGGAGTGACATAGATAGTGGGAAATATAGAGAGATAGAGAGTGACAAGGAGAGATATATCAATCACCCTCCCTATATCTATATCTATTCATCCTTATCTCTTTATCTCTTTACCTCTCTCTAACTCTTTGTCTCCCTTTCTATTTGTATGTTTCTCATTATCTCCCTCTCTCTCTATATTTTCTTCCCTCTATCTATATTTGTCTCCTTAAGTGTGCAATGGGTACATTGAAGAGGTCTTAAAGGAGAATTATCATATCTTTAATCAAATGGCATGCTACCTTGAGCATAACTCCCCAAGGACACATGCCATCCTTGGATTGTTGACATGAAACAACCAATCAAAATTTAGTTTATCTTTTCCCTCTCTCTCTTTTCCTTTGTATATCCTATATTTCTCTCTCTCATGCTTGCTCTCTCTCTCTCTCTCTCTCTCTCTCTCTCTCTCTCTCTCTCTCTCTCTTTCTCTCTCTCTCCCTATCTATCTAAGTTCATATCTTTCTCTCATTCTCTATCTTTTTAGTTTCTATCTCTCATTGTATTAGCTAATAGGCTACATATATTGTGAGATTTGAGCTTGAAACAAATCTCATGTCTGGAAACCACTATTGTGTCATTGGAAAACAAGTTTCAACTGCCATTTAATCGTAAACCAGCTATAGTGTAATGGTAAAATCCTCTAAAATATTAGGTAAAAGCCTATATATACTATTATATAATAATAAATATAATTATATTATATATATTTTAATCTAATATTAATATTATATTAAATATATATTACATTAATTATATTTTGTATTATATAAAAATATACTTATTATTAATTATAATAATTTTATATGTAATTAATAATTTTGTTAAAGAATATAATATATAATTATAATAACTCGAATAATTATATAATTTATTATGTAAAATATAGCTAATATATACTTAACTATATTGTAGAATATTAAACCTAGCTAAATGGAGCCATAATTTTCAATTTAATTAACATACTCTAAAACCTAATGAAACCATATTGTAGCTCATCAAATTGGAGAAGTGAAAGGTCAATACCAGTGCCAAGGAAGAGTTTTGAGCACTGAAAACAAGGTCAATACCAGCGCCGAGGATTAGGTTGAGGGCACTCAGGGAAAATCCACGACCAAGGGACAATGAGTACTGTAAGTTTGGCACCCCCATTCTCTTTAACCTGCATTTTTCATGCCTAGTTTCCAAAGATTTTCTCATGCATTGACACCCCATTCTCATAAAATGGTATAAGATAAGACAAAAAATAAAATAGCTTAGTCTTTCACATTTTTATCAACCAGCCTCAGGTCTTGGAAAAACTCCCATAATCTACCCACATCTTGGTTGAAGTCTAGGATTTCATCACACATAGCCTTCATTGTATGAGTCTAAAGTAATTGTAGACTTAGCCCTCTCTACAAGCTTAGTGAATTTGACCACTTTATCTTTATTTTTCCTCCAATATTTATGTTTGTCCCTCCCCTTTCAATTATCTTGCACAACTTGAACTTATAGTTTCCTTTTCTTATTGATCCTTCAAATGCTCATGTCAATCTAGCTATTTGACCACCTAGTTACCCCCAACATCCTCCATGTTAAGCTTAATTCCTCCCACCTCCTCCAAAAGATTGACATTGTCATCATTCTCATCTAGAACTCATAATTAAGTCCCACTAACTTTAGAGGTTCAATTTTTTGGTGGGAACATGTTATTATTTGTGTATGACCTACCTCAAATCTTATGTACACAAAGTTGCTAAAAACATAAAACAATAAGAGAAAATTCGAAGGTACAACTAAAAAGGGGTTATTTCCTTTTGGCCTCCTCCACCTCTTACATTTCAACATAGCATGGAATTACACTTACATAATATAAACACAAACATATGGAAGTTTATAGGGGCAAAGGAGCCCAATTATATGCTAGTCTAAGCTAGATCTAATGAATGTAAATAGAGGCATACAATTCTTCTTTAATACCTCCACCACAAACATATGCAAGGAAAGGTCTCCTCCCTTCTTGGTAGTGATCATCTCCTCCACACACAACCCTTAAAAATTATGAATATAGGAATATAATCTTTGAAGAACTCAAAGTTGATTCTCTCCTACTTTATGCAATTAGTCATTTTATCCTTACAAATATTTATAGTGATTACTAGAGGAACATAGACCAATTCTTCATAATAGAAGAATTTTATAATACTTTTCCAATGATGGCATTATGAGAAAACCTTAGGTTAAATGAATAATTCCTAGCTAAGTTCTTTAAATCATGTCCAACCATATAAGAGAAGACTGCTGCTATGTGTACTTGGATACCATGGAGAAAGGCTCTTTGGGCTCTTTCATCAATCAAGGTATTGTTAAATTTTAACACCTAAAAGTGAGAATGAAGAATATTTCCTACGATGGTGGCCAATTATGCTTCTCAACACCTAGATTACAAAATTTTTGTCAATATCATTGCCATCACAATTAAACCTATTGCTTGAGATATAGTCATACAAGTAAACAAATTGGATTTCTTGATAGTAGATACATTCTAGAAAATTCAATCCTTGCATTAGAGATTGTTGAATGGGCCCAACAAACTACTCATGATTCCCTTACTATTAAGTTAAAACTTTAACAAGGCATATGATTGCATCAAATGTCCTTTCATGACCTTTGAATGAAGAACCTTTATTAAAAAATGATGCCATGTCAAGACTTTCAAATGAAGGTATATTTTATTTTAAATATTTCATGTCCAAAATTCTTTATAAAAGGAACCTTTGCATGAAGGACCTTCAAATCAAGACCTTAATTCAAAGCCCCTTCATTAGAAGATCCTTCATATGAAGGTTCCTTTAATTCCATCCCATTATAGCTCTTAAAGTTGTTAGAGATATTTTTGTTTTGAATTATAGATTGGACCATCAAATAGTGTCACCATAACTCTACCAAGACATCCATCAAATTGAAAAAACCTAACTTAACAACCACAAATTCACAAGAAAATTTCCCCTGTTAGCCCTAGGGTATCACTTCAATTCCAAGTTTCTTGCTTTAACAAAACCCTAAATGCAATGAACCTCTATCATACCATTTTTCACACCAATCCATTGAGTTATAGTTCGAAGACAGTGGGTGGATTGGTGGATGTCATTTCTATTTAGCCCTCAAACCCTTACACAGGAAAAATAGGGAAGTCCCTGTATTTGATTGTTTTCTCCCACAAAACAGTGATTTAGCACTTCAAAACAAATGCAAATGAAAGGGAATGCATATATTTATCTACACCAATGATCTCAAAGAATTTCAAGCTTGTACAAATCCATACAACACAAAAGAACTTCAGAAAAATAGTAAAAAAACAAAAAAATGCTTCAAGAACGTGGTATTTGATATGAAATTTTGGTATCAACTCCTCCAACAACCTTTTCTTGTGCTTTGGAAGGATTTTTAAATCATCTTAGACCCCAACTACCTTCAACCAATGTCTATAACTGACTTAGAAACACTTAACAACCCATTACTTTACAAAATTGCAATTTTGACAAATTTTAATGTCAACAATTGCAATGGGATGGGAATACAATATGATAGAAGTGGGATAATAAATGCATCATTTGAAGCATCAAACCAATATGCAAAGATGAAAGAAAGTGCTAACCCCATAAACTGAAAAAGTTTCTTTTAACTTTAAGTTTTTTGGGTAGCCAATTCTTTTAAGTTATAAAATCCTACCATCATACATAATCAAAATGTTGTTTCAAATGACTATGAGCACTAACTTTCATTATTTGAAGATGTTGAAACCTTGTCATAGAGAACTAGAAAATTGATGCAACCACTCATCCTACCTTAAAACATACCAAAATTCTCCTAGCAATTAGACATATGAATATTTAAGATGACTTAAACAATTTTTATTGCCAAAGCTTAAACTTATGATGACTTAACCAGTCCCAATACATGCTCCCTCCCCGTTAGCCACTTAGACATATGGATTTTATCAGTGGACATCTAAACCACCTCACACATGCACCTAAATTATTTCTATAAGTGTTCTAATTCATATTTTTCAAGAAAACTTAAACCAAAATATTATGTATAGTGAAACTACTCTTCTGCACAATACATTTGAGGCCTTGGTTGTGTAACTGGTGAACCATAGTCACATTTAACACTTGTTACAAAGTTTGGGAGTTAAAACGTTAAGTAGAAGTCTAGTAAATAAAATAACTTGGATTAAGACTGTGAGACTATGAGACTAATAATGATTATCATTCATTACCTTTTCCCCTCAATTTTCATGCAAAAATCCTAGGAACATTGCCATACATTGTTCATGTAGGAAAATTCATCACTGAGTCTAGGTTTTTCAAGTTTCCATAGCCTCATCTACTGTGAATTTCATCTCCCAGACTCCATGTTTGTGTTAGGTTGTAAAATAATGACATTTTAAATTCATTAATTGCAAGGGAAAGTATCCTTCATACATTGATTTGATTTGTGATGCACACATTTGGATGGTAGTAACAATAACTTGCAATCTATCAAGACTTGATTACCTTATAACCTATCAAATTCTAACAATGGAATGATAGATTATTCATAATTTCACCTTGGGATCACATCACCATGAAATAACTTCATCCAACATCCTTATGAGTGTAGATACCACCAAATAGGTATTTGTCAGATCTATCTTCCTCGAGCGAGGGAAATTCAAGAAGAGAAGAGGAAAGCGAGACATGTAGTAGGTCTAAAAGAGGGAGATCAACTAGAGGTCAAAAGATTAGAAGAAAATTCCGTAAATGCATGGAATTTTTTCTTGTTGAAAGGGGGTCATGTTCTTATAATGATGAGAGAATAGGCGACATCGAGGTACAAACATCTACGAAAACAATGGGTACCCAAGGAACTTCCTCCAATAAACATTGGTTTTTGCATCAATGAGAGGATATATCGCATATCACCATCATCATTACATGGTTTGGGCCTATTTTTCATGGACAACATAAAGGTCTGTTACAAAAAAGTTACTTAATTGATAGAGTATGTCAGACCCTGTTACAGTTACAAAGATTGGATGCAGTTGGTTCGATATACACAAAGTATGTGTAGGTATGCACTTCAGCAAATTATATACAGCTAAAAGATAAAGATCAAAATAAACGAGTGGCTATGTACATTGACAGAAGGCCAAAAGCATCAGGGAATATTGTAGGGTTTATAAATAGTACATGACTTGGGTTAACAAATTAGCAACCCAATTGCATATTCGAGGTATGCGAGGGAAATTATGTATTTTCATGTGCAATAAAATCAATAATTACATGGGAAGAGTTTCTAATCGATTACAATTTGAATAGCTTAGATACAAACATAGTTACTATGGGGGTGGTACATACTATATACCATTTTACCCAACCTCCAATTAATGACTCCAATATACCATTTTATTATTATGTTTTTTTCGTAAGTCTATTGGTTTCATTTCGGCAATGCTTTTTTATATTTAATTTTTGTCACAGCATGACATTGATTGTACGGGGAAGGCTCTAGCCCAGACCATAGATCGCGATGCATCTTCAGGTACTTCTACCCAATAGATTTACCTCATTGTAATTGTACAAATTAGATATGAGAAAAATGTTTTAATATTATGTTTTTTTCATAAGTTTATTAGGTTAATTTCAATAATGTTTTTAATATTCTTGTTGTAGTTGGCTGATCGGGGAAAGGAGCCAACAGTAGAGGAGAGCATCCATAGGGAGGTTTCATCATTGTTATGTGATGATGACATCACATATTCAACAAACCCTCTCGATATGATAAGGAAGACACAAAAAAATGCAATGAAGAAATCCTTCAATTGTTATTCATAGTGCCTCAAATAGATGAGATAAGAGAGGGTTAAAATATTGACTAAGAGAGCACAAAACTTTCAAGTAAGCTATCATGAGGTCTTTAATTATAACATAAGTTCATTCATGGTTTTATATAAATTGTACTCTTTTATGTCATGAACTAAAATATGTGTTGTTTTTATAGGATTTTTTGCATCCTCGTGATGTTGATGGCCATGATCATGGTACTACAAGTGTTTCCCGCAGAGTAGAGGTTAGTACAAGTGTCCATCCTGATTTTCCTATACATACATCACATCATTTGACCCAATCATTCATGTGTATATTATCAACTGAAATGTCGGTAACACATAGCATGTAGGCATCGAGTAGTGCACCCTCTGGCAACGAACACATGCTATAACATGCGTCAGGACATGTACCTAGGGATGAAGAGGCCACTAGTGCTAGTGATGTTTTAGTAGCATCTCCTGGATCTTCTCATATTACTACTACAGGAACATTTCCAGTCACATTTGTGGTGACCAAGGATTTCATTCCCATAAAGATAGAGAAGGTCCCAAGTACTTTAAAATGTTTTAATTATTATTTTATATAATCCAATTGAAATTTACTTATTGATCACTCTTTTTAGACTAATGATCCCATGATCATTTTGCAAGAAATGATGTTTTTTTATAAACATCTAAGTGATATTACATTGGAGCTCTTCGGGCCCACCATACATAGATGATGGAATTCCCAAAATCAAGATTTAAAAGATGAGCTCAATAACCATTTAGTTGTGTTGTTTAGTGATAAAACATTCAACAAAACCAAGGTCCTTAAGAAAGTTGGTACTTATCTAAAGTATGTGAGGGACCAATATAGGCCACATTTAGAGAAGAACAAAAAGTACGAGTGCCCCCCCATGATTCTGGAGAGGGAGTGGAAGGTCCTGGTGTCAGATGGAAAGGAGAAGGATGAAAAGAAAAAAGGAAAGACACCATTGGTCCAAGGAAGGTATGTGATACTATCAACAATGTAATTATATACTGATTACTCTTTCTTTTTACATAATCTAATTTATTTCAAAATTTTCATAGGCTGCCCGACACATCAAAGGCAACAAAGGAAAGACTAGAAAAACACGGGCAACACAAACTTTCCTTTGGTGGTTATATGAAAGTAGCTACAGGAATTGTAAGTATTAATAAATGAAATATTGCATCCAAATAATAAATTACAAACAATTTTGGTTTTATCACACCATAGAAGAAAAATTCATAATCTTATGCAAAAATGTAGGGCTCTGAATTCAACAGAGTGCCCACAGAAAAGGACCTGAAGATTGCCTTCGAGCAAGGCTATGGAGTTGTGGTAAAACACCTAAGAGTCTTGATTGGGAAAACACAATCTTCCACTACATCTAACATGTATGTAAATGAACTCAATAAGTTTTATTTAAAATTGAATACTTGTACAATCTATTCAATATTAATTTCCACCATAAAGTAATTATGTGCCTATTTGATTTAAATAGACAAGCAATGATAATACTGCACATGACATTGGAATGCAGCCTAGTGAGGGTGCAGCACAACATGCAGATGAAGGTCATGGTGTGCATCCCGGTACTAGATGTATTCATGTTCTATACAAAACATAGTATATATTAATGCAATTAAACATCTTTAATTGCAATTGGTGTATTAATTAATGTAACCTTTTGTGTTTCAACTTTAGAGTACATAGAGCGTGATCAACATGTTCAGCATGATAAAACTAGAGAAGATCAAGAACATGATGTGGCCCCATCAAGTAAAGACGACCACTCTAATATTCTTTTAAACATATTTAATTGCAATTGGTATATTAATTAATGTAACCTTTCATGTTTCAACTCTAGATCAAGATGTAGAGGGTGTTCAACATGTTGAGCATGAGGCTATAAGACAAGATCAAGAACATGATGTGGCCCCATCAAGTAAAGAGCACCACTCTAATGTTATTTTAATTAATTAAATACTTGTAACAATAATAATAAAACATATCAATTTAACATTTCTTTGTTATTGTAGCAGACCCCCCCTTGCAATGGCCTCCATGTTGTGATCAGTACATGACTAGGCTTACATTAAGATCATGAGAAGAGGGTAGAAAAAATGAAGGGGGGACAAATGATTTAGAAAATGATACTCCACTTCATCTTTTTTTACCTTCAAAAAAGAAACAGAAAAAAAGTGATTGTAATCATATTATGACAACCATATTTTTGATAATATGTAAAAACTGAAAGAATGAATGTTATATGTTAATAAATGAATGTGAATATGTTAATGAATGAATGTGAATATGTTAATGAATGAATGTTATATGTTATTAATGAATGAATGAATGAATTTTATATGTTATTAATGGATGAATGAATGATTAATGTTATATGATCAGGTATGGGGAATTGAGAGTGATGTGAGGGGAGAAAGGGGCCAAATGAGCTTCCACCATCACATGGTTGGCTCTGTTAAGTAGAGAATATTAAACTATTCTTGAAACAAAGAGAATCCAATAAGGTAATGCACTTTTCAATATAAGAAATGCATCATTTGAAGCATCAAACCGATATGCAAAGATGAAAGAAATTGCTAAATTTTCACTATGGTGTCAGAAAAATGATTCTTTATACCCTGATGCCTTCATTTTCTAGGCCAATTTCTCTTGTTTTGCATAGCTCTGCCATGTTTGTGGATGTGATATGACTCCTACACAAAAAACATGTACCAGTTTACGGCCTTCAATCCAACTACATCCAATTATATTTTTAATTACTCTATCTTTCATTAATCTCTTTACTATTTGAACCTAATACAAATGTTTTAGATGAAGAACCCATTATTGTGAAATGTGCCTCCAATTGAGTAAATTGAATCCATGCTTTGCATCATAATTTGAAGTTGTTTCCATTCTAATGTTTTGAGTTTAGTAACTTGTTTGTATGGATTTGTATGAATACCACATTGTGTTGTGTGTGGATTTGGTTTCAAATATTTGTTTCTTTTGTTATTAGTGGTGATATAACTCTAAAATTAGACTTTTGCGCATAATAGGTTAATGGAAAAATTGACAGCTCTTAAGGGTTTAGAGGCTAGATTGAGATAGATACATGGATATTTGAATCTTGTTATTGATGGGAGGATTCCATTTAACCATGAAATTTTGTACCATCTATAGGTATGCAAAAAATTCTCTACTTACATTCATTCAACTTACTATCTTCCTTACCAAAATCTACCCTTGTTAAGCCACAACCATAACTAGCACACTATCATAATGCTTCAATCTCAGTCATTAATATTTGTCTTAACAAAAAGGATAATATTCATTAATACATCACTAAGGGTAAACATATTTCATAAAGACCTATGGAGGATAAACCATAGTCCACCAATCCATTAGAGACTCACAATGCATAAAACTATTGAAAATACATCACAATAATAACCTTTGCTAAGGGCATAGGATAGTCTTTTGGATTGTTTAAAAATTCATATCTATGATCCATTTCGATGTCTTAAAATTTAGCATGTAAAACCTAAGACGCATGTCCTCATATGCTTTGTGCCTCCAAGTCTATCCACAAAAAATTTCATGGCACAAGTTTTTCCACAAAAAACTTCATGCTCTATGATTCCTACTCTATGATCTATTTTCCTGCCTTTTTTTCTCAATACTATTCCTTTTGTATGTCATTTCATCAAAAAACTTATTAGAGAACCATTCACATCCTCTACTTTACAACATCAAAACTAGATTAGAGAACCATTCACATCCTTTACGTTACATCATATCAATCTGCATTGCAATTGTATCTCTTCAAGGAAAAATAATCAAACACCTATACCAAATCACCAAGGCACATTAACAACCATCTATACCTTCTCACTATAACCAATTATCAGACCTTCAAGACAATAGGTTCATCATTTTTCGAAAGAAATAATCAATCACCTTCTTCACAACTCTATCCATTGCAACTTACTGTCCTTTTTGTAGTCAAGTCATCATTCATGCATATTAGATTCACCATACCTAAATCATTAAAAACAACATACACTACCTTCTATACCTTATCCTAAACTTTGAAACATATTTTTCAAGATGAATACAATAGTTTTCAACCACTAACAATTCCTTTTGTCACTATTTTATCATATTACCATTATCCATCCAAACAAGCACCACTTCTTAAATAGGCTTCCATACCCTAAAGTGGGTGAATCCCACAAACCAATGTCAAATCCCAAAAGCCAAATACAAATTAAAAGACCTATTACTGTCCATATCAACATAGTAAAATATTTCAATATTCTACTTTAAAGAAATCATCAGGTTCTTACACTATGTGCTGCTAAAAGACTACTAAAGTAGGCCTATTTTACAAAGGAAGTGCCCATAAATCTTCACCAAAACACAAATAAACTTCAAACAGTCACCATACATGCCACAATACTCAAGATTCAATAAAATTTAAGGATTGAAAGGCTCTAAAACTCCCTAAACCATCAAACCCTTGTTTATAGGGTGAACAAGCACCAAAACAGGGAGGGTTTCATGAAACACATACTTACAAACCTCCAATACTCTGGCCAATAATTGAAACATGCTTCATTGTGTTTTCTTATTCTTTTAGAATCATCTCCTATCCCATTCATGCGTTATTCATTCAATACCCTTCTTGAAACCTCCATTTTTGGGTGGAAAAACTCACTTTTGTCTTGAAACAACAACATATTCTTGTGTTTTGGTCTTCTACTTCCCTTCCACCATAAAAAAACACTAAACACATAAAAAGACTCATATTTCAATCCATCCCATTGACATATTATACCTATATCAATGGGATGGAGATGGGATTAAAACCACCATTTAGTATGTGATTAAAACAACAATTCTATTTATGGAATTCAATTCATCCATTTTCATCAATTTGTTGAATTTTTATAGCATAAATACAATTAAGAATAATTTATTGGCATTAATTTACATAATTGTGATAATCATGGAACACCAATTTCCCATACCAATCCTTGCATCCGCTAAATTTGTATCCCTCAAGATCCTAAATGATTGGTTAATTTTTTGTGAAAAATTCACCACACCTCTATTGGCAAGTTAAGGTCTTAAAACCACCATTTAGTATATAGGTCATTAACAATGAATGTGGAATGACTCAATAATCTCCCTTCCTTTATGCTTTGGCAGATTTCCATACCCTATTCCAAAGCTCCCATTTTGGGACAGACAAGCAGGATGTTGGCCAAAATTGTAAAATTTGGCTCTACACCTACCAATTGCATTTTCTTGAATTTTTTTAAATCCTTCTAAATAATCCCTTTTGTGCATATCCTGCAATCATGGCATTCCATCAGACCACATTTCTTTGGGGAATTTTTTCAAATGGTTCATTACCTTTTCTATGCTTCAACATTTTGTATACATATCTGCCAAAGCATTTCCAACTATAATATCTAACAAAAATATCCTTTTCATTATACTTAGATGCATTTTAATGCCCTGTTCCAAAGTACATGTTTTAGAACAAGCAAGAAGGATGTTGTAAAAGGTTAAGGAATTTGGCTTTACACCTGGCAATTGCATAGTTTACTTCATTCATCCAACATATTGCCAATGTGTTTCACAATTGTTGGAATCATATCCTATAATTATAGAACTAGTAAAATTAAAATATGTAAGTTTCAAATATGGAATTACATAACTTTCTATGAATTTTTTAAAGAAAATATCAAAATGGAGAAGTATTAACAAAATAATCTGCATAATTTCTAACACATTAGGGAATTTTTTTGCCGAGTTATCTTGAATATATTTAAGACAAAAGTGACTTATATAGATTGAAGCAGAATATCGGTAGTCTAAAATCACCAATCAACACATCTTAGTAGTATCTCAATTCAAGAGAACTAGGTCCACTATCCATTAGTCAGTAAAACAAATAAAATCAATTCATAAGATTATTTTGTTCTAATAGGGTTGACTAGTTGCTTGTTTCTTTTTGATTGTTAGGAAGTCATCAATTTACACTTGGTTTTCCCACCTTCTCTTGCCTCGTGGCCAAAGATTTTTTGTAGAAGGAATCAAAGTAACCTTCAAGATTGACAATGGCAATGAGTACAAGGTCAGTATAACTTAATGTTAATTGGGTATGATTTTTTTTGTTCAAGACCAATTTAGATTCATTTTCTGCTCACTCTACTTTTATTTACATTTATGTTTTGCTAATGTCCATTTTCCTTTAAATTCATATTCTTCTATACGCATTATGTTTAACATAATGTTTACCTTAATTTAGTCTAGGGGAGAGGACCCAGTACCTGAGCATGTTTCAATAGTTGTGATAGTAGTGGTTTATATAATGCCCAATATTTTTAACAATATTGGACCAATAGTTGTGACTTTAAAGTTGTTAGTGTTGATGATGACTACCCATAATTAAACAAAATGTATTCCTTTGATCCAAAAAGTAACCAATCATGTGATTGCACATCAGTACTCAATAAAACATGTTGTGAATGCACAAATATTGGTCTCACCTTTTTTTTGCGTCTTTTTGGACACCTTGACAAAAAGAATGTTGATGTGTCATCATATTTGATGATGTGGTGGGTATGTGCAGGATCATCATGGAAAAAACAGGCCCCTAAGTGGCAAAAAATTTAGAAAAATCAGAGTTAGAGAACTTGACATAAAAATTTGAATAAGTTATCTATATTATTTCAAAAATATGTAAGAATATAATCTGTAGAAAATTAAATGTAGTTTCTAAACTACTAGGTTTTTTTTTTTAAATCTATTTGGTGAAAATTTGAAATTTCAATGTAGTAGTACTTAAATTTCAGGGAAAAAATAAGAAGTAGGTGTCTGTCTGACCACCCTAACCACAATAAAATTATAAGATTTTTTTATAAGATTTAGATATAAGTAGAGGACTCATGTCCCAATGTGATGCATATTTTTTTGTAATTATTTCCAAGTAAATAATTAATTATGAATTTTTTATTACAACTTTTAAAAAATACAAAAACTTGTATGCCTAACCACCTTAACTTGGTCAAAACTACATGAAATTCAATTTTCTTTTTTTTAATCCTATAGTATGCAAAGCATAGAATGTGACACATGTTTCAAATAAAAAAATGTGATACCATTTGAAAGCTATAGATTTTTTTCAATCAGCCTATCAATCATGACTTTAGTCATAATTCAAATATAAAATGAATAATAATAATTTATTAAATTCAAAGTAAAGCATAATTTATATTGGTGGAAAGTTGAGAATATCCTATAAAAACCCTTTTCGTTTCATCAATTTTGGGTAAAAAAAAGTCATCTGGCCACATGGGCCATCATATCACTTACATATCGCCACTTTTTGGCCCATCATGATCTTGCAGATATCCTGGCCTTGAAACCTTAGTTATAAGTAGGGGACTTGTCAAGTAAGCTACTGTAAAAAAAAGGGAGTAATTTGAAATTTCCATGTAGGATAATTAGAAGCGTGAAGTTAGGGTGCTCAACTACTGGGTCCTCTCCCCTATATATAGTTGTGGCACAAGCATGATGTTGATTTTTTTGGGAACGATGAGTAATTTAGTTGTGTAATGTAGTTTCTTCAATATGGCCTAGAAGAAGACGTATATCTCCTGATGATTGCTATATAGCCCTAGGCCACTATTCAAATTTTCCCATAGTACATTTGATATTCGTGTCATACTAGACCAAGTCCAATTGTCAAGTGGAGTTAATGTCAACAACTTTTAACAACATTCTTCGAGTTTGTGGTAAAATTACAGACTTGGAACAAGGCATGGACATCCATGAAAGATACAACACATGTGATTTGTTTCATTAAATGGCTCTTAGTATTTTCAAATTAGTTGCATTCAACTTAGGTTTGTAGAATGTATAGAATGGCATGAATTAATAACCTTGAAGTTTTTCTTGAACTATATAGAATTATTGAAGCTTTTACCTATATACAATTTTTATATTTCCCAATAGGCATTATGCCAATTCCTATATTTCACATGTTCAAGATTCCTTTGAGGCATTTTGTCAAATGATTTACATGTAAAAGTTGTGATTTCATATTCTAAATGTATATATTATACTAAAAATCACAAGATCAAAGCCAATTTGTCCATGGACTTTGTTCCCATTACTATCACAAGAGTATTGATACTTATCACCTACCTCGATTTGAAGGAAAGCATTTGGTAGCCTGGTTAGAAGTATTGCCTCAGGAAGTGCAAGTCTATTGCACTTGTCATATATACAATAATTTGGTAACTAAATCCTTTTCAACAAATCCATTTTTTGTTCATGCAATATTATTTCAAGGCATTTTGTCAAATAGTTTGCTTGGACATTCTGAAGGTGGACCATTTTTCCAAACAATTCATTGCTTGCTCTGTTTATTAAAATCTTTGAGGCATTTTGTCAAGCATTTTGTATGCCAAATCTATAAATGAGCATCTCAAAGGCATTTTTTTAAGTTTTCATCAACCTCATCTTTTCTTCCACACTTTGCATATATGCTCGTAATAACATTTACAAACACAAAGTTTTCCAAAAATGTTTAATTCATGTCAAACTTGTAGGAAACAACTTCAACATAGGCATACTGCAACCAAATACCCAATGTTCCCATTATGGCACAAACAATAGGAATGCTGGCGAAAATTGTGGGAATTGGCTTTACAACTACTAGTTACATTTTCTTAAAGTTTCAAGCATCTTCAATGTATCCACTTCAAACATACCCTGCACTATATCATTCCATGAAAATGGAATTCCTTCCAGGCATATAAAATAGTTTAGGCACCTTGTTTGTCTCTAAATTGAGCATCCATGGCCACCAGGGAACTAGGAAAGTGTGGAGATTTAAAAGACTTTATAGCAGATCCACTTCATGTCTTCTCCATGGGAGAAGAATAGTCTGAAAGCAATTTTTGTCCACTTCATGTCTTCTCCATGGGAGAAGAATAGTTTGAAAGCAATTTTTGTGGTTTCAAAAATTGCTTTGTAATTTCACTTCGATGTAATAAGCATAGGGAAAGTTTGTTTTCATTTTGTTACTTATGCTTATTGTCCCCTACTGCCATTAATTAGCTAGGTATGAATATTTGGTTGTATTTTAACACATGATTGCAATCCTTTTTCTTTCCTTGTGTATGATTCTTCTTGGTCACTTTCTCTTATATTTGGGGATGATGTAAGGCATTCATCAAACTTCTTTTCATGCTAACCCAAGTATGGTATGAAGACCTGCTATTATATGTTCCATTTCTTGAGAAGTGATTTCTCTTGTCATGAATTTAGTGAGCTATAAGAATTGAACATAGAGCTACTAAACATTGTACAACTTTGCTTGATTTGCATACAACCCAACCTTAGACACTTTGAATAAATGATGTGAACCTTTACATGTGTATGTTGTGGTTATTTATATGATCTCACCTTGTGCAAATGTGCAAAAGTGCTTAGGATCCAAGTTTGAAGGATGTTAAGTTGCCACTATTTTAAGAAGAGGATAGTATGTCTTGAGGAATTTCACGTTAAATACTATGTGAAATCCTAGGTACTACAAAAATTTGAAAATAAAAATTTTCTCACTAATTATGTGCAAAATGATGTGAGGCCCATATCATAGTGTCATGGTGCTTTTTGTATTTTTGTTGTTGGTGAGAGAGTATCTATTGTATTTCTTTGTGAACACTTTGGATGTGTTGAAATCTCTATGCATTATTCGTTTCTTATTATTATTTGTGCAAATTCCACATGAGGTGGTGTGTAGTAGGTATGTCCAAGGGTCTCACAAACTAAAACCCAAGACATGCTTAGAAATGATGGGTATGTGCAGGATCATCATGGAAAAAATAGGCCCTTAAGTGGCAAAAAAATAAGAAAAATTAGAGTTAGGAAACTTGACATAAATATTTGAATAAATTATCTATATTATTTCAAAAATATGTAGGAATAGAATTTGTAGAAAATTGAATGTAGTTTCTAAACTAATAGGTTTATTTAAAAAAAATAAAAATCTATTTGGTCAAAACTTGAAATTTCAATGCAGTAAATTTAAATTTTGGGGAAAAAAGAAGAAGTAGGTGTCTGTCTGACCACCCTAACCACAATAAAATGATAATTATTTTTTATAATATTTTAGATATAAGTAGAGTACTCATGTCTAGATGTGATGCATATTTTTTTGTAATTTGTTTCAAAGTAAATAATTAATTATGAATTTTTTATTACAACTTTTAAAAAATATAAAAACTCGTATGTCTGACCACCTTAACTTGGTCAAAACTTCATGAAATTCAAGTTTTATTTTTTTGATCCTATAGTATACGAAGCATAGAATGTGATGTATGTTTCAGATTCAAAAAGTGTGACACCGTTTGAAAGCTATAGATTTTTTCAATCAACCTATCAATCAAGAATTTTGTCGTAATTCAAATAAAAAATGAATAATAATTATTTATTAAATTCAACATAAAGCATAATTTATATTGGTGGAAAGCTGAAAATCTCCTTTAAAAACCCTTTTCGTTTCATCAATTTTGGGTAAAAAACACATTGTCAACCGCATGGACCATCATATCACTTACATATTGCCACTTTTTGGCCCATCATGATCCTGCACATACCCTGACTTTACCTCATAAAATTGTGTGGAGCTCTATTATAAGCATGTTTAATGCAAAGTATATTTCCATCCCAAGTATGTGGATACTTATAACAATAGATGCCCACTTAATCTAAGAAATTACAGTTGACTACCATTGTCTAATTGTTTGTTGATGGATTTCTCTAGTTGTGGATTCTTCTAGTACACCATTGCGATAAAATAATGCCTACATTTGAACGAATAGTTTTTTTTTAAAAAATTACATTGTTTCGTCAAACTTTTCATGAAAACAACCGAAGAACCTTCAATACCGTCTGACGAATTTGCAATACTTCTGACGAAACTTTCGTCAGAATGACTTGGTGAACCTTCAATACCATTCAACGAATTTTAAATACTTTCATCGAAATGACTTACCCATTTTGTCAGAATCTCGACGACTTTCTAATGTTGTTCTGATGTTTTGGCAGAGGCATGCCACTTGTGTTTTGGCTATTGTTTGTCGGTAGATAGATGAAATTTTCATTGATATTCCAATGAACACTAGATCCCTTTTACGGGGTGGAAACCGATGAAACTGAGTCGTGATTTTGACATTTTAAAGCTCATCGGGAAAGCGACGAAAATTTAGCAATGAAAAATATTTCGGTGATTCGTTGGTATTCCAAAAATAGTTTGTTGATAGTTCAACAAAATTTTGTCGAAAATTGGAGTAAAAAATAGTAGTGTGCATCCTTAGTTGCACTCTATAGATCATCAAAATCATTTTCAAATTTTTGAAAATAACAAAAAAATTGCATACTGGGACTCATTCGCCATTCTGGGCGAATTAGTCCCTCTGCACTTTTTAGGTAGTATTTCTAGTATTTTTATGGAATTTTCTTCCATTTTTGTTTTATGTAGTTACTTATCTATTATAGTTAGCAACATTCCTGTTATTTTCATTTGGACATCTTAGATTACCTTGCATTTGATTTCAATCACTCCTCTATGGTACTTGTATGAGTGTTTGGTGCCTCATTGATAATACTTTAGTGAGAAGAAGTTATAGACTCATGGCTTCCCATGATAGAACTTTCGTTGTGGACCTTGGGATATCAAGAGATCTTACTCCTTGTATGTGTTGGCATATGCCTTGTTTGATTGGCATATGGATTTTAGTGTTGTCATTGATGGCAACCTAAGTCATTTCTTCAGTCCGCAGATCAGGATTCATTCATACCAAAAGGCAGAGTAAAGTACAGAGTCTTACCAAATGAAAGAATGAAGAACAGGGTATCTGGTTAGTTTTTTGATCTATATGCTTCACCAGATAATCATTTTGAGTTGTGTATCCTTGGGAGAGTTTTCTAAGCATCTATATTATCTTATTTGTTAAGTTTTGTGATGTCGCACTAATCGGTGTATGGACTAGGAGATCTCGTAGGATGATTTTCTATTTATTTTTTCTTGAAGGCTGACTGAGTGAATTTGGTGTGTCATGGATGTGTAAGGAGCAATTGTTTAAATTTATTTGTGTTCATGAATTTTTTTTGGGTCCCAACATAGTACTCACCAACTTTCGTGGGAATGTATCTAGTATAACTTGTGATTTGAGCCAACTATTGGAGAATATCTCATGTTTTTCTAAAGCCGAATTGAAGCGATTCAAATCTTGGTAGCGGATATATATATGAGTTCAGGTAATTCATTTTGAAAGTGTGAAGTGACGTGTAAGTGTGCAAGAAAATGTGTTAGTGCAAATATCAGAAGATCATTTGAGAAAATTTTACCTATGTAGAAAAGGATTCTTGTGAAAGTGAATTAGGGTAGAGTAGAGCGAATTGCAAAATCAAGCAACAGGTCCAAAATTTGATCAATGAGCTTAAACAAAACTATACCCAGGCATTTGCAAATGCTATCTTCTTAGTTCAACCTTTTGTTTAAATTTAATCATTTTGTAAGGTAGTGAGCCTTCCTGTAAGTAGTGAGCTCTAGACAGTATGCCTAAATGCATGTGCATTCCCTATTTTCTCATACTTTTAACAAAGTATAAATTATGGATTAATATCCACCATGGTTTTTCCCCTAACAGGGCTTCCATGTAAAAATATTGGTGTTATGGTGTTTTGATTGTCTCCTTAATGTTCTTGCATATTTACTTTTGTTTATGTGCTATAAATGGTTTAAGATATAAATGAAAGTTAAATATTGTTGAACACTGATTCACCCCCCCTCTCAGTGTTCTCTTGAGTCTAACAATTGGTATTAGAGCCTAGTTCCTCTATAGAATTTTAACAGCTTGAGGTGAATCTTGAATTGCAATGGACTCTGGTGGTCTTCAACAAAAAATTTTGGTGGCACTTGATGATCTTGATCAGTCTAAAGCAGAAGTCATGGAATTAAAAGGAAATCTTTAGGATGTTGAAAAATTCATTCAATCTTTGAAGGATAAAATCAATGAGTCAAGAGAAAAGAGGAAGGAACTATGTGATCAACTGAAGCAAAAAGAAAGTAAATTTTTGGAAGATTTTCATCTAAATCAAACCCTAAAAGAGATAACTCAAGAATGTGAAAAGCTTGCTAGAGACAATGCTACTCTGAAGCTTGAGATGGAATGCATGGTGATGAAGATGACTAAGGAGATTGAAGAAAGGAAAAAGAATGAGGAGAATCTGGCCCAACCCTTAAAATAAAAATTTAAACTTGATGAACTAACTAAAGAACAGAAGGATACAAATGATAAGCGAGGTCTTGGATATGAAAAGGGAGAAAGCTCTAGATATAAACAAGGAAAAAAAATGAACAAAGGTAGGAGGTATCCAATAAGTCAACCCAATGCTCAAAAGTTTAATGGTTACATTTTTGTTTGTAATAAAATTGGTCATATGGCTTCTCAGTATAGAAGTAAAATGCATTCAAGCAGTCCATAATTTCTCGGTTAGTGTTTTAGTTGCAACAAGTTTGGTCATTGTTGAACACTAGGAACACTGAGAGGGGCGGAGCGATGAATCAATGTTCCACAATATTTTAATTTCAAATCAGATATTAAACTATCAACAATAATATTTAACCTTTAATAGCATTCACAGCATATAAATAAAAGAAAACATGCAAACTCATCAAAGAGACAATGTGAACACCATAACACCAAAAATTTTACTTGTAAACCCTATTAGGGGAAAAAAAATAGTGGAGATTATTACACAAAGTATACTCTGTTAAAAGTATGATCAAAAGGGAATGCACTTGCATTCAAGCACACTACCTAGAGCTCACTGCTCAAAATAGGGAAGGCTCACTGCCTTACAAAATATTTGAGATTACAACAAAATGTTGAATTGAGAATATAGCATCTACAAATGCTTGGATTTAGTTCCAATGAAGCACATGAAATAAATTTTGGACCTTCTTTCCAATTCACACTTCTACTCTACTCTGCTCTGCTTTCCTACACAAAAACCATTTTGTTGCACCAAAAAAATTCACTTCAATAGATCTTCTGATATTAGCTCATACAACTACTCTACACTTTTTCACACACACCATTTCACTACACCATACCATGCATTCAAAATGAAGTACCAATCTCATTTATATATCTGCTAACAAGGATTTCATTTCTCTATGTCAGATTCAAGAAAAATATAATATTCTTCCACATGTCGGCTCAAATCACCAATTAGAATTAACTTTTACCCACACAAGTCACCTAGACTATAGTAGGGACCCAAATAAAAATTCCCAACACAAGAAATAGTTGAAACAACTACTCCTAATACATCTGCGACACACTATACACAATAGGTCGACCATAATGAGAAAATAGACAATAAGTCATTCTATTGAATCTCCAAACCCATACACCGATCAATGCAACATTACAAATCTTACCAATCAAGTGGCATACATGCTTGAAAAGCTTCCCTATGGATCCACACAACAAAATAATAATCTGGTGAAGTATTCAAACCAACTTATCAACCAAATACTCTGTTCTTCATGCTTTCTGCTAGTAGAATACAGTCTTCTACTTTTCTTGCCAGTATGAGCTACTTCTAAATTGCGGACCACACTACTGACTCCAGTTGCCATAAATGATAACACTAGCAACCAAAAACAATCTCCCAAAGCCATATTCCAAGAAATATCCCCCTTTGGCATTGATGGCAACACTTAGTGAAAAATGACTAAGTGTCAAAACTCAAGGCTTGAAAACACAACAAAACACTACTCCCCCTTTGGATGTCAAGGAATTTTTCACTGCATTCTCTCCCCCTTTGACATAAATGACAAGAAATTCCACTAATTTTCTCTCTCCCTTAATTTTTTGCTCCATTCTCTCCTCCAATTTATAAAAAAAAGTTGCAATTACTGCTAAATTCAAAAAATTATTTTGTACTTATCTTTCATCTCTGGAAGAAATTTCTTCCAAGAGTCCACTACAATCCTAATAGCTATTATCGAACTATTTTTTTTCATGTCCTATTGATGACCTGGACAAGGGATTTAGGAATGGTAATTGCTTCTTCTAGCTTTTCTCCTTTCTTCAGAACTTCAATCATTTTCTCTAATCTACATTTAGTCTAATCCTTCACTTTCCAAAAAGTATCCATAAGAGTGTTTCTGACAAATTTGACCTTTGCATGCTCAACCTATAGCTCATGAATCTTCTTCTTAACTACTCCATCCTTGTCCTGAAACATACTATAGTCTTATCTGATTATTTAAAGCTC
Organism: Sequoia sempervirens; assembly: GCA_007258455.2. NCBI lineage: Eukaryota > Viridiplantae > Streptophyta > Pinopsida > Cupressales > Cupressaceae > Sequoia > Sequoia sempervirens. The sequence goes on from VDFB02047397.1 coordinate 82,955,969, forward strand.
ACTCTCAATTTGCTCCAACTTGTCCTTGTATTTACAACCACATGAGGCCACCTAAGACAGTAATTGTAGATCTTATTTGTTGAGTCAATGCACTATCTTAACATATTCATTTTCTTTTTTAGTTTGGTGAGAGATAGCCTAAATTGCATCTTCAGATGTGAGATTATTTCATCCTCTTTTTTGTCTAGAGGCATAGAGTCCATAGCCTCCCTAATACATTTAATCAATTTTTCTAGAAATGCATTTTGCAAACTTTCCAATTCAATTTTGTTATCAATAAAGTATCTTCCTAGAGTGTCCTCGATGAAGTCCTGTTCATATGATGGCCCATTTATCCATATGTTAGTTATCTTTTGCATTCCATCTTCTTCTTGAACAATTTGCAATATCTTTTCTTTAAGTAAAGTACCTTCTTCTTCACTTTATTTTGCTATTATCACATCCAGTTCAACTAGTTTTGGTTCATCTCTTGGTATATATTCCTTAGAATCTTCATCCACTATATGCATAACCATCTTCTCTTTACCTTCTTCCTCAAATTTTGTCGACTTAGGTGCCAAAAGAGTGTCACCAGCCAACTCTCTTTCTCTCTTTTTCTTTTTCTCCGCCTTACTGGAGGATGATCCACCTTCAACTTCTTTTACTAGGATAGGAATATCACTTACACCAAACTTTCCTAACAAGTTCCTAAACAAAATTTCATGAACTTGTTCACCATTTTCAAAAGTGTTGAAATGATAAAAAAATTGCTTACAAACCAGTATATTTTCCTTCCATACCACATTATCATTCTGAGGTAAGAAATTTAGGAAGTACATCATAATGCATGTAATTAGGTTACAAAATCTAAAAGAGTAATCAATATCCTTTGTCAATTGCACATGCTCCATCAATTGATCCTTCAACAATCCACACAGATCAAAGTCTTCATTTTCTACTATCATCTTGTGAGCGATATACACTGTGCCTACCGAGGTTGATCCTTCTCTATTTCTGAAGAAAAATTTATATGAAATTCCATGTGCAACATACCTCGTTAATGGATCTTTGATTGTTGATATTACCAAAGCCCTTTGATCTCCTGTTATTATGGTTAGGGCTTCAACTTTGACATTCTGAATCAACTTATTTTTTGGACCAACACCAACATTGCACAATCCTATTAGATTTATGATTGCATCCTTATAAATTTGATAGGGTTTATCTAGAGTAAGGATATCACCATCCAATCTATTCAAGATAAACTGAACTACCTCCATGTTGATGAAATGAGGAAATTCATTCCAGATGTCCAAGTTCTTATGTTTCACTCCTCCAAGCTTCTTTAATTAGACGATAGACAAAAAATTTCTTACATACCTAACCTTTTGACTACTATATTCATCCAAAGTTACTATTCCTTTGATTTTCTTCAATTTCATACATAACAAGGTTCTATCGATCATCGAATAAGTATGAAAATGACAAGCAACTGAAATATCTAGAGAATTTGTCGCTAAATTGACTTTAACTACTTTGAAATTTTTCTAAAAAAGTTCTCCAACTATTCTCCTTTGACGCACAGTGACAAATGAGGGTTCCAAACTCCCTTTTATAACTTTGCACACCTAACTTCCTTGTTGCATTAAATGCTTTGCCCTAGGAGTTCTGGTTACTCTGCATTTTTAGATAGCAAGAGAATAATCCATCTACGAAGCTTTAAGAAGTGATCACCAATACATTTGAGGATGAATAATACACCTAATGAAAAATTCCTATGATCCCATCCCAACTACACATGGGGGGACAAAATATTTTCATGAAAAATCCCCCCTAGGCCAATGCCCTAGAATAAATTTCCAAATGAATTACCAGAGGGAGCTTCTGCTACAATCTTATTACCTTCATCAAATCCACTCTTCTTTACCCACATTTTCTTCATCTAATCTCTTATCTCTTCCATAGATGCCTTTCCTTTTCCCTTATCACCTTTCTATGAATTTCTACCTTGATAAACCATACCTCTCCTATCCATGTTTCTGTTCCTAAGGAATCTAGCAATGCGACCAATTTTTTTACAATTGTAGCACATCGGATTTTTCTGTCTATACCATCCATTCCACTTATTTCCTCTTGATTTACATTGATTAGCAGCATGTCCAAATCTTCCACAGGTATAGCATTTAATGTTCCTTATATTGATAGACATACTTCTATATTCTAATGACTTATAACCAAACTTCTTGAATTTAAAACATTGACCGAAAAATGGAGTGCCAGAGTTTATCGTAATTCTACATTGAGAAGCCATATGTCCAAATTTATTACAAACAAAGCAATATCCATTAAATTTCTGAGCATTGGGTTGCCTTACCAGATATCTTCTGCCTTTGTTCTTTTGAGTTTTTTTTTCAAGGTCCTTTTGTTTAGATCCAGAGTTCTCACCTTTCACATAGCCTAGACATTGCTTATCATTTGCATCCTTTTTTCCTTTAGTCATCTCATCAAGCTTGGAAGAATTGATCCTAAAATTCTCCTTAAACTCATTTGCAGTAGCAAGCTGGTCTCTGAGAATAACTACATGTCTCTCAAGCTCTTGTTCATTGTTTCTGGATTGTTGCAGTTCAATCTCCACTAGAATGAATCCAATATGACCTCTGCTACATTCTTCAAATTTTTCTTTCAAGGACTAGGCCAGATTCTCCTCATTCTTCTTTCTTTCTTCAATATCTTTAGTTAGCTTCATCGGGCCCACAAATTCCATTTCAGGTTTTAGGGTATCATTGTATCTAGCAATTTTTTCACATTCTTCTGTTATTTCTTTTAGGTTTTGATTTAGATGAACATCTTTTGGGCCTTTACTTTCATTTTGCTTCAAATTTCCACATAGTTCCTTCCTCTTTTCCATTGACTCGTTTATTTTATCCTTTAGTGATTGAATGAATTTTTCGGCAGCTGCAAAATTTTCTTTTAACTCCATGACCTCAACTTTAGACTGATCAAGATCATCAAGTGCCACCATAAGCTTCTATTGAAGACCACCTACATCCATTGTAATCCAAGATCCACCTCAAGATGTTAAACTCAGAAGAGGAACCTGCTCTGATACCAATTGTTGGACACTAGGAACACTAAGATGAGGGGTGAATCAGTGTTCCACAATATTTGAATTTCAAATCAGATATTAAACTATCAACAAAAATATTTAACCTTTAATAGCATTCACAATATATATAAAAAAGGAAACTTGCAAACTCATCAAAAAGACAATGTGAACACCATAACACCAAAAATTTGACATGGAAACCTTGTTACGGGAAAAAAATTGGTGGAGATTAATCAACATAGTATACTCTATTAAATATCTAATCAAAAGGGAATGCACTTGCATTCAGGCACACTGCCTAGAGCTCACTGCTCAAAATAGGGAAGGCTCACTACCTCACAAAATATTTGAGACTACAAAAAAATGTTGAATAAGAATATAGCATCTACAAATGCTTGGATTTAGTTCCAATGAAGCACATGAAACAGATTATGGACCTTCTATCCAATTTGCACTTTTTCTCCGCTTTCCTACACAAAAACCCTTTTGTTGCACAAACAAAATTCACTTCAACAGATCTTCTGATATTAGCTCATACAACTGCTCTGTAGTTTTTCACACATACACCTTCTCACTACACCATACCATGCATTCAAAATGAATTACTGATCTCATTTATATATCCACTAACAAGGATTTCATTTCTATATGTCAACTTCAAGGAAAATATAATATTCTTCCACATGTCAACTCAAATCACCAATTAAAATTAATGCATACCCACACAAGTCAGCTAGACTATAGTACAGACCCAAATAAAAATTCCCAACAAAAGAAATAGTTGAAACAACTACTCCTCATACATTTGTGACATGGTACACACAACATGTTGGCCATAATGAGAAAATAGACAATAAGTCATTCTACCAAATCTCCAAACGCGTACACCGATCAATGCAACATTACAAAAATTACCAATCAAGTGACATACATGCTTGAAAAGCTTCCATGGGGATTCACACAACAAAATAATAATCCGGTGAAGTATTCAAACCAACTTATCAACCGTATACTATGTTCTTCATTCTTTCTACCGGTAGAATATAGTCTTCTACTTTTCTTGTCGGTATTCAAGCTACTTCTAAACCACGGACCACACTACTGACTCCAATTGCTATCAATGACAACTCTAGCAACCAAAAATAATCTCCCAAAGCCATATGCCAATGGTCATAAATAACTGAAAATGGGAAGTGATTGTGGAAGAAATAAGGGATTAGATGAAGAAAACATAGATAAGGAAGAGCGATTCTGATGATGGAAATAGGCCTGCACCAGAATCTTCTTTTGGTAATTCATCTAGAAATTGATCTTAGGACATTGGTCTAGGGGGAGATTTTCAAGAAAATTCTTTGTCCCCCTGTAGGTAGCTTTCACGGAAATGTAGGAAATTTTCAGAAGTTGTGCTAAAGGTTTTCAAATATATTGGTGATCACCTATGCAAAATTCTGAGGAGTAGGAGATCCGCAAATGAATTCTTCTTTTGTTGTCTAAGAAAACAAAGTACCCAGAACTCCTAAGGAAAAACATTTAATGTTGTAAAAAGGGTAGGTGTGAAGTTATAAAAGGGTATTTAGAACCCTCATTTGTCACCCTGCATTGTAGAAGAATAGAAGGAGATCCTCTACAACAAAAAATTTTAATGAGTAAAGGTCAATTCGATGGCGAATTCATAAGGTATTTTAGTTGTTTGCAAAATTATCACTTAATTTGGTACTCGGTAGAAACCTATTTGGTATGGAATATGAAGCAAATCAAAGGAATAGTGAATTTGGATGAATATATCAGTGGGAATGTTAGGGATGTGAGAAATATGTTGTCGAGCGATGAATTGAAATGGCTTCAAGGCGTGAAACATAGAATTTTGGATATTTGGAGTGAATTTCCTTATTTTTTCAATGTGGAAGTCATTAGGTTTATCTTGAATATATTGAATGAGGACATTCTAACTCTAGATAAAACCTATCACATTTTGAAAGAGGTAATCAAGAATTTAACTAGTTTATGCAATGTTGAGGATATTCTAAAAAAGAAGTTGATTCAGAACAAGGAAGTCAAAACCCTAACTAGAGTAATTGGAGATCAGAGAGATTTGATAATTTTGATGATCAAAGATCCAATAACAAGGTACATTACACATGAAATTTCATACCAAATCTTTTTCAGAAATAGGGAAGGTGGAACCTTGGCAAGCGCAATCTATATCACTCATAAAATGATAATGGAGGATGAAGATTTCAATATGTGTTGATTGCTAAAAGATTAGTTCATGGAAAATGTACAATTAACATAGGAGGTAGATTACCCCTTTAGGTTTGGTACCTTGGTCATATGTCTTGTGATGTATTTTTGAATTTCTTGCCACAAATCAAAAATGTTGTGTGGAAAGAAAATGAGCCAATTTGTAAACAAATTTTTGAACATTCTAATACGTTGGAAAACTGTGAGGAAGAATATGCAAATTTCTTCAAGGAATTGCAAGGAAGGTTTGGAGAAATTAGCATTTCCATTTCGATAAAGGCACTTGAGGTTGGATCCTCTTCCGATGAGATGGAAAGAATGAAGAAAAGAGCATAAGAGATTGTTGTTTACACCCCTCCAACACTCAAGTATCCAAAAATTGAAGGAAAAGGTAAAAAACAAGTAATTATGGACATTCTAAATGAGGAATTTGATGAGTACACTCTAAAGGAAGAACCAGAATCAGTTGAACCAGATGTAGTAATGGCAGAAGGAAGTGAAGATGTTTTATCCAAAGAAAAATATTGCAGCTTGTTCAGGAGAAAGATGGGATGCAAAAAATTGTTGACTTATGGTCTGAGAGACCCTCATTTCAGCAGGACCTTATCGATAGCACACTAATTACTTACTTTATGCACAATAACATTGGATTTGAGAGTTTGCAAAATGTGTTTCCTGAAGAGATGATCATATGCATTAACGAAGCTATGGTCTATGAGTTCAAGGGTAGGAAAGAAGGATAAATTATTCTACATCTGAAGGAGTAGTTCAGGCTATCTCTTACCAAACTAAAAAATTAAATGAATGTGTTGAGGCAATGCATAAATACAACAAATAGTATCTAGAACTATTGTCTTCAATGGCCTCATGTAGTTGGGAGATACAAGGATAAGTTGGAGTAGATTGAAGTTGAACTGAATAGAATTGGTCAAGATTACAACATGTTTCAGGATCAAGATGGTGTAGTCAAGAAAAGAATTCAAGAGTCATAGTCTGAGCATACAAAAGTTTGATTCACCAAAAACAACCTTGTGGACACCTTTTGGAAAGTAAAGGATTTAACTAAATGCAGGTTGGAGTAGCTAATTGAGGTTCTGAGGAAAGGAGAGAAATTAGAAGAGGCAATCACAATTCCAAAATCTCTCATTCAAATTATTAACAGGACATCTGAGAACAACAATTGGATCATAATCATTGGGATTCTAGTGGAAGAATGGAAGTAGTTTCTTTTGGAAATGAAAGAGGTGTACAAGATAATTCTCTGAACCAAGTAGCAGTTGCATTTCTTCAAATTTTGATCAAATTTTGAATTTTTGAAAAGGGGGAGAGAGTACAATGTATTTTTCATTGATGTCAAAGTGGGAGAGAGTGTAGTGAAAAATTCCTTATCATTCTAAGGGGGAGTTTGAGTTGTGTTTTGGAGCAGTGTTTTAAATTTTGAAAATTTGAAATGTAAAATGGGGAGAGAGAGCGTAATCATATTGGTTTTGACACTTAGTCATTTTTCACTAACTATTGCAATCAATGCCAAAGGAGGTGATTTTTGGAATATGGCTTGTTTTATTGGAATATGGATTTTAGTGTTGTCATTGATGGAAACCTAAGTCATTTCTTCAGTCTGCAGATTAGGGTTCATTCATACCAGAAGGCAGAGTAAAGTACAGAGTATTACTGGATGAAAGAATGAAGAATAGGGTATATGGTTAGTTTGTTGATTTGTATGCTTCAATGGATCATCATTTTGAGCTGTGGATCCCCAAGAGAGTTTTCTAAGCATCTATATTATCTTATTTTTTAAGTTTTGTGATGTCGTACTAATCGGTGTATGGGCTAGGAGATTTGACAGGATGATTTTTTGTTTATTTGTTCTTTAAGGCCAACTAAGTGAATTTGGTGTGTCGCAGATGTGTAAGGAGAAATTGTTTTAATGTATTTGTTTTCGTGAATTTTTTTTTTGGGTCCTAGCATAAAACTTGCTGACTTTGGTGGGTGCACATCTAATATAACTTGTGATTTGAGCCGACTATTGGAGAATATCTCATGTTTTTCTGAAGCTGACTTGAAGCAATTCAAATCTTGGTAGCAGATATATATATATGATTTTAGGTAATTCATTTTGAAAGTGTGAAGTGGTGTGTAAGTGTGTGAGAAAATGTGTGAGTACGAATATTAGAAGATCAGTTGAGAAAATTTTACTTGTGCAAAAAGGGATTCTTGTCAAAGCAAATTAGGGCAGAGCAAAGTGAAGTGCAAAATGAGGCAGGAGGTCTATAATCCTATCAATGAGCTTAAACAAGACTATACACATGAATTTATAGATGCTATCTTCTCAGTTCAACCTTTTTTTGAAATTCAATCATTTTGTAAGGAAATGAGCCTTCCTGTAAGCACTGAGCTCTAGGAAGTGTGCCTGAATGCATGTGCATTCCCTATTTTCTCATACTTTTAATAGAGTATAAATTGTGGATTAATCTCCACCATGGTTATTTCGCTAATAAGGTTTCCACATAAAATTCTTGGTGTTATGGTGTTTTGATTGTCTCCTTAATGTGATTGCATATTTACTTTTGTTTATGTGCTATAAATGGTTTACGATCTTAATAAAAGTTAAATATTGTTGAACATTGATTCACCCCCCCCCCCTCAGTGTTCTCTTGAGTGCAACAATATGGACAATGGTGAATTAGGAATTGATCATACCACTTCCATGCCTTCACCTTTCCATCCAATGAATGTTGACAACCAAAAAAAATCTCTTCCTCAAGACAGGGTCATTAGTATTCATGAAGAATTTTCACATTTACAACAAGACTTGTCACTTAAACAACATTTCCCAAACTTCCATACCTACCATTGATAATATTCATCGTTTGATTGAAAGTGATGATAGCTTGCAAGTGATGAAGAAAATTTCTGAGATTTACAATAAACATGCCTCCTCTAATACCCAATCCACAAAAATTCCTATAGGCTAAGGAGGACCTCAAGTTCCTCCCCCTTCAACCATACATCTATACCGACTTATACCAATCTAAAAGTCACTACAACTATGCAAAAAGTTAGTTATGTGGCTCCTTCCTTTACAATTCCACCTAGCATTCCTACTTCTCTTGTGGCATCGCAAGTCCCTTCCACCACCTTCACACCCCTTAGTATTCCTTTCACTTCCCCTCACATCCCTTACACTCCATCACCATTTTCTCTTCCATCTCAACCTACAAACCCCAACCATGTTCTTACACAACTCCTTACCATTGTTTCTTCCATACAGCATCAACTTTCCACCATTAGTCAAGGTCAAACCGCTCCACCCACATATCATGTCTATAGCAGTCCCTTATCCTTAGAAATCTTACATGACCCAATGCCACAAGGGATAGAAATTCCTTGATTTGAGAAATACAGAGGTAAAGAAGATCCTATCAACCATGTTAATGCTTATACAACTTTATGTAGTGATTTTGTCCTTGATGGGAAACTTTTAGCCAAAAAAGTTCTGTAGACTCTGAAAGATACTACATTAGAGTGGTTTTCCATCTTGCCTAATCATTCCATCTGCTCCTTCAATGAACTTGTGGATGATTTCATAAGTAACTTTCAAGTTCACATGACACCCAAGAACACAATAGCTGACCTCATGCGATATAGGAAAAACACAGATGAAAAAGTCATGGATTTTATTTCAGGATACCAATCCTTGTATTCTCAAATATATGTCTATATTACTGATGCACATCTACAAAATATGTTTATCGAAAACTTGCACACAAATCTTGAGGATAAGCTAACTATGATGAAATTCCCTTTTTTTATGCATTTATGCACAACCTTGTGTGAATACCATAACTTGGTTTCAAGTCATGATTCAAAATCCACTTCTCACCAAGCTAACAAACTTGAACACAACAATCAAAACCACAATAACAATCAAAACTTTCGTAAACCAAATAAAGGCTTTTTGAAGTTTAATTTTCCTCCTCAATATCAACCGCAACCAACCCAACAAATTAAAAATCAAGTGGAAAATGTTAAGAAAAAAATTCCTTATCATTATGGGGACCCCAAGAGACAATATACTCCCCTACCCAACACCCTCCATAATACAATGGATTAGTTAATTCAACAACCCATGCTCACTTTTCCACCCATTAGACCGATTGATCCAAACCAACCATTACCACCCACTTTCAAACCTAATGCTTTTTGTCATTTTCATCGCCAAAATGGACATGACACTAAACACTGCAAGTGTCTCAAATATGTAGTTCAAGACCTCATTGATTCAAGACATTTAGCCATTATGGGTGTTAATGATCAAGGCCATAAGTCAGTGGCACCCCCTAACCAAAATTTATAGATTTTCACCAACCCCATGCCTAAACATACTACTTCATTTTTCAAGGCTAGCGAACCTTCATATATTGATGTAATGACTATTGATACAAAAAATGAACAATATGATATACCTCCAACTGTTACCCAAGTTAGTCCTATGGATAAACTTGTAGGTGCGATAGACATTATCCCTCGTAAGGGCTAAAACAATAAATCTCTTGATATCACTTCTTTGCTAAAGACTTACTACAAAAACTTCCTGATGGTCCTCTCTACATAGCTAGTAGAATCCATGATAAGCCCACTAATGGGATATTAATATATCTTGCTTGTGGCGAGAAAATGATCGCAGAGGAGTTTCTAGTATTACATGAGCTATATCAAGATGATTATAATAAACCGATAGCATGGATTAAGACACACACTAATTTTGTGTGCCCTATGATCAGATTGATTGTACTCCCTTTACAAATAGGACCTAAAACTCTAGAGGTAACATTTTCAATTATTCCACAATCTGACCAATTTTGTTTGTAGGTAGGCCACCCTTGGCTTCGCTCAATGAAAGCGGTCCTATCAGTTGTTCACAAGTGTTTCAAGTTTCCACATGGCAATGAAATATTTACTATATACCATAGTTGATTTAATCTCCTATCCTCTAAAGGTAATTTTTCCTTAGAATCCATTTGGCCTGAACCCATGGAACCTATCACCCATTGAAAGGACTTCTTTTTCATAGCCTACCAAAAATTCAAAGCCAAGAAAATAACTGAATTATCTCTTTGTGGCACATCCCTGTCCACTTTTGCACCTCCTATCATAGATGAAACCATGCTTCAACCTGATTCAAACATTGAAAAAACCATACAACCCCTTGAACAACCACCCTTAGACACTTCCCTTCCATCGTTTAAATGACCAAGGGAAAATGAAACAAATCCTATCATACCTCCTCAAATTAAACAAGTTTATAAAGAAAAAGAGAAAGTAGCTGATCCATCTTGCTCAGCCTCTTTTGTTCTTCCTTCTTCGAAAGTAGAACCTATGTTGAATCAATCCTCTTTTACACCTCAACAAATCCAAAACATAATTAAACGAAACCACGGTGCTAGGGAATGTTTGTGTCATCGTCGTCTCCTTGCTCGTCAATCTGACATAGAAGAAAATAAAGACAAACCACCTCTACCTTTGATAGAAGCAATAGATGACCACCCACATTCTCCTAACCCACCACATGACAGTCCATTACAACCTTCCCCACAACTTGAACCAATTCAACAACCAAAACTTTTGATACATCCATCCTTGTAAATCACCCTTCGTCCTCCTATTTTCATGACTCTTGATGATGACGATGATACAAAGATTGCCAAAATAGATGAAGAAATACACAATAATCTAAACTCTTTATTTTCATCTACAATGATCTTAAAGGATAAATCTTCTCCATCAAGTGAAGAACTGAGAATGACTCCTAATTCAGCGCTTTCAATTATTCCTTTGGACAGTCAACCACCCTCACATTAGATTGAACATGATTGGGAGGCAAATGATTTGTTAGATGGTTGACTAGCATTTTCCTAACTAGCCTTTTTCTTTTAGCTTTTTCTCCTTTTTTTCTCCTTTTTATTTCCCTTTTCATGTGTGTACTGTGTTCCCCTGTATTGTGTGTTTAATGTTTCCTCTCTTTGTACACTTATTCTATTCATACCTCTATTCTTCTAATCATCATGCATTGTCTTTTTTCCTTTTTTTTTTGTTTTCCATTTGGGGATGACGCAAAGCGTAAAGACACCCTATGTCTCTTACATGTTGACCCAAAACGTCCTTTTTCCTTTTTTTTTGTGTTTTCCTTTTGGGGGTGATGCAAGGCATTGGGACTCTTTTTTTTTTCATTTTCCTTGACATGACGCAGCCTAACTTGAAAAAAGATGACTTGGCATAGGGCTTTCCAAGTTGGCTCTCATGTCTTTTTTTCTTTTTTCTTTCTCTTTCCTTCTCTACTTTCAAGTAATTGCTCACAAAATGATGTGTAGCAATTCCTTTAAAGTGGGGGGCATGCATTACCATAATTCATTTGCATTCTTGGTTCCTAGTGTAGCCTTTTCATTTATATGATGCATTTGTTACTTTGTAGATGACATTGGGTATGATGTCCTTCATAAATGTGATCTATCTTAGCATATTACATTCCTCTTGGTGGCCTAATGTGACACATTGCATCCCCTAAGTTGTGGATCTTTTGTTCTTTAATTGGTCCTCTCTTGGAGACATTAGGCACAACTTTCCCTAAGTGACTGACCTTACATAAACTTAACAAGACTCCTTTGAACATATTTTACATTTTACATTTTGTTACATTTTTGCATTTTTTCCACCTTGCATAAAGAAACTTGCATGACTTTGGTACCCTTTCTCTTTGTTCATAACATTCTTTTTCTTTGTGGCACTTTGTTAAAGTTATCACGAGGTATAGCTTTAACATGGTTGAGTGGGAAGCCCACCTAGTAGCATGACTTTTCCCCATAGCCACCTTTGTGTTTGTGAGTGCATACCAACTACTGTATGTATCTTACCTTTTTGGGCTTCCTCACCCCACGGACAACTAGTTCTATGGCCCTAGAGTGAGTAAAATTGGGCCTTCTCACCCAGTGGACCATCATGTGTTCCATCGCCCCAGAGTGAGTACACATTCTCTTTTAACCTAGATCTAATCCATAACTAGTTGGATTGACAATTGAAGCTTCATTTGATTCTCAACACTTATGTGTTCATTTGTTCTTATGTTTAGTTTTCCATGGTATATTCATCCTAGGGGCTTGATCATCTCTCTTGATCATTGTTATTCCATCTTGCTAACATAAGTGCATTTTAACCCTCCTCTCGATGTTCATGGCTAATTTAGTGTGAGTTTGAAGTAGGTTCATCCTCTTACTAAAGTGGGGGCTAAATGTGTCATAGAAAAATGGCCCCTTGTCATTTTCATAGCCTTTTAGGCCTTGTTTCATGGTATTTGATATATTTTGCTTTGATTTTATGTTGCAAGATGGCTTTAACATGCATATTTAGGTACTAAAATTTAAAGAACGGCGTCTTGTGAAGGTGTTGTGAAGTGTTGTAAGACATTGCTACATTCTTCTAGACTATTCATTACAATTCACCTAAAAATCGCCTTTTTACACATCATCAAGTTTTATTTTCAAGTGTTGTAAAGTCTTGTAACAAGATTTCATGCTTTTCTAGGCATAACTTCGCTATTTATCCCTTTCTTATGACTTATTTGACCCCTTTATGCCCTCATATGTCTTAATTAAGTGTATTTTTTCATATTAGCTTGAGAAACAACATTAAATACAACATATTTCTTGACACTTGTTTTTAGGTCCTAGGTGGGACCCATTCGCCATGGGTGGCGAATGAGTCCCCCTTGGCCCCAAATTCAAAATTTTTAAATTTTCTTTTTAGGTTTTTATTTAAAACCACTTCATGTCGGCTTGTGATGAAGTATGAACAGTAAACTAAGGCACAAGTGTGTATAAATAGGCAATTTTCACCTCATTTTACATCCTCCTCACTCATTCAAGCAATCCCATTCACACATCTAAGCATTCAAACATCTTACAACATCAATTCAAAGCAATATTCAAGCACTTTGGAGCATCCATTGACACTACTTTAGACTTGCATTATCAAGGGTTTGGTAAGTTGATAGCATTTACATCTTATTAGTTTGTCATTCTCTTTCCTTTCATTATTTAATTAAGGGTTTGATTACCAAAGTGGGGTTTGACCAAGGAAAACCCCTATTTGCTATCCCTCAACCATTTTTCCCTATTGCATGTGTGTTTGCAGACTTAGAATTGACTTCAACAACCCGACATTCAGTGATTTATATATTTGGTGTTGTAGAGTTGTCTCCTAATTTTATAGAATTTTGGGAGATGACTGATTCACCACCAGTGGTGAATGAGTCCCACCTTAGGACTGAAAATCTGAGTTTTGTTAGATTTTGGATCCCGACTGTTAGAAATTAGTTTTCGACATTGTTTTACCAAGAGCAGGACTAATTTTCCACCTTGGGTGAATGAGTCCCACTATGAAAAATCAGTGATTTCAGCCAACATCCACAACATTCCAGATTCATCAAACTTCACCCAGGTGCACTCAGATTCATCCCTTTTCTTTATGTTCTGCATATTTTCTTCATTTCGTTCATTGTTGCATTATATAATGTGTTTTCAAACATAGCTTAAATCTCACTTTTGCATTCATTTTAATTCATTTAAATCAGTCAATTGCATTTATTTTGCTTCATTTAGGATAGAAAACATTACACAATACATAATTTTAATGAACCATTAGCATTTTTTCTCCTATCTCTCTCCTTTTAGGTGAAAAACTCTAGAAGTGCTAGAAATTCTTAGAGAGCCAAAAATCAATGGCTCACATATAAAGCATACATCACATCAAGGAACACAAGAACACAAAATTTATGTGGAAAACCCTTGAAAGGGAAAAACCATAGTGAGGATTAGCTCACAATATTTTATAACTAGTTACAATAGAGATTATCTAGAATGATGGACTCACTGTCCAAGGACTCATTCTCCAGAAAGTAAGAATGACTGATTTTTGACGGCTCACTATCCAAAAGAGAAAAATATAGAAGAAAGGGTGGCTCACAACCAAAATAAACTACTAATAAATAATTTTCAACATGTCAAAGATACAGTTCCAATTAAGCTCTGAAAACTAACTTAACACACTTCATACTTCACCACTACACATTTCACACTTTACGCTACATCAAATTTCACACACACACTCTATATACACACATCTCACCTCATCATCTTCACACAATACAAATCAATAGGTTGCATATATACCACAACCAACCAGAACATCAATTAGATTGGCCTAATTGTATGAACCGTGTACCACATAACTTGTTGGCTCAAAACTTTAACACACACCTTGTGGAATAAACCAAAATGTGTACACCTCAAAAATATGTTGGCATGACCTACAATCATTCTCATAAATATGCTTCTAACATACTTCAAATTTGGATGACCTCAAAATCATTAGGTCAACACCGTATAGCAAAACTGGCGAAGCAATAACTGAATGAACCAATTGTTCATTCACAACTTGACACATAGACCACCAAATAACTCACCACTTGGATCACACATACTTCTGAAATCTATAAACACTTCCTTAAAACTACATAGCATAATGTTCATCTACGGTGGAATGCAGAGCATTCCAATATGCACTCTGTACTAGTAACACTACCATTACAAAGTTGATACTCTGTAAACATTATCTTCAATTGTGGAAGGCATAAAACCTTGAAAAATTGAATATGAACACCTTCAATACACATCACCAACACCTCAAAACTGCATGACAAGTTATTGCATAGCAGAGCAATGCGGACCACAAAACTAGTTCACTATAACACTAAAATTGCACTCTAAGACTTAACCTATTATCCACATCATTTGGTCTTCTTCAAACTAACACTTTTTCATTTCTACAATGGTTTGGCATCAATGAAAATAACATACACCATTCATGCATCATCACGCTCATGTTTCCAATAGGGTGAATCTATATTCTATAAGACATATCAAAACTTTCAGAACAAAAGAAACTTCAAACTCTACTACATAAGCAAGAACATGAAAGATAGAAACAATGCACAACACAACACAAAATGTATATGGAAAACCCTGGAGGGGAAAAAAAATGATGAGAAATGTTGCTAGGAGCTACTGTCCTAATCCAACCTCACAAATGAATAACATTTACAACCTTGTTTTAGGGCTACAACCCAAGGAAGCTATTACTCCCTAAAAGAGGTTTTAGGGTCACTCCCAAGGAAGCTACAATTCCCTAATTTGATTACAGTCCCATGAATGATTATAGAATGATAGTCCTTCCACTATTTGAAACTAACAATTAGGATCAATCCTTTTGTTGATTACAATTCTACTTTTTCCCTTCTCTTTTTGATGATTACAATTCTACTTTGTCACTTCTAAAAATATCTTCAAATTTATTCTTTGTAGCTTACTGGCTCACTACTTTTAGCCTTCAAGAAGTTTTTCCTTTGGCTCACTACCTCCAACAAACAATTAAGCTCCTTCTTCACTTTCCTTTTGTCACAAAAATATGTTCAAGATGAAACCAGATAAGAACTTACATTTCTTCTCATTCTCTTTTAGTCACTTATGCAATTTTCATCATCTCACACCTACAACACATCTAGATCAACTAGGTTTACAATTTATACATGATATTTCATTGATTACAATTCAAATTTTGGCCTACAATAGAAAAAATTACATTTGCAAGTTGGAGAAAGATGAAACAATCAATTTGAAATGTGTAGAGGGCAAGACCCAAAGAACTACATGCAATACTGGGAAGAGAAACATACCTTTTAGATTCCAACACATTCTTAACCTAGTCCTAAAAATTCTTCAAAACTTTTTTCTTAAATGAACATCATTCACACCCTTCACAAATTCAAATTAGGTCAGACTTAAGAAATAAAACATGAAACATGAAGCATGTCAGCCTTTGAACAACAATGGTAGTACACATGAATGATAAAACATTACTTGTGATTCTCCAAGATGAGTCATGTTAGGAACTGGTGTCTCAACCTTTTGTCCTAATTTTTAGGAGTATTTTTTGTGCCAAGAAATGAAAAATTAAGAAGCTCCTATTTTTTAGCAAATGGGACCTACTTGGAAGTTTCTTATTTTTTTAGGGGATATGTTGATTGGTCAATCAATGTCATGGGAGAGTGCCACTTGTCACTTTGGCACCAACCTATGAAAAGAAATTTGTAAAATTCCTAGCAGGGGCACTTGGATGCCAAGTGTTAGTGTGTGATGAGTTTCGTGACCCATCGGTTGGAATATTCCTTTGTATGAGCATGAAGAGCAAGGAAGGGTGACACTTGT
The DNA here is from genome assembly GCA_007258455.2 of Sequoia sempervirens. Classification (NCBI taxonomy): domain Eukaryota; kingdom Viridiplantae; phylum Streptophyta; class Pinopsida; order Cupressales; family Cupressaceae; genus Sequoia; species Sequoia sempervirens. Next base: position 82,972,613 of record VDFB02047397.1, read on the forward strand.
TACCTAGGTGCTCACATGGGATGAGAAATTTGTAAAAATATCTCAAATGTGTGTCATGATAACATGTGGTATTGGTTTGACTTGTTGACTAAAGCTCATAAGGGAAAGTTTCTTTTTGAAGATTGATTTGTCACTCTGAGTGAATAGGAGTCTTGGTTGAGTTCTAAATTGGTACTTGACTTGATTTTATCATGTTGGATGCCTAGCTTTATTTTTGCATGATTTATGGTGATTTTTATCTTACATGTGGTTGTATGTGATTGTATATTGGTTGCATGTTTGTGCATATCAATGTATGATTAGCAGGATGCTTTTGTGGATAGCTGAGACTGATGCATGTTCTCCACTATACTTTTCATACATGTAGAGACTGTGGAAATGATATATGGAAACCTTAGGCACCCATATAAGAGATGTATAAAATTTTTAATAACTTAGTCATTTGCATGAGAGACTATTGTAATATATGTATGTCAATATGATATCAAAATCACTCTAGATTTGTATCACATTGAAACTACACCTACAAGAGCATAGGCTCCTAACATTGTATGTAATTACCATAATATAGTAATAGAATTGATTTGTCCTTTCATGTTTGGGTTTTTTTCTAGAAATGGTTTTCCCACATAAAATTTTGTGTCATGTGTTTTATGTTTAAAATTTGAAAAAATTAAATTCATGGGTATGTGCAGGATCATCATGGACAAAATAGGCCCTTAAGTGGCAAAAAATTCAAAAAAAATAGAGTTAGGAAACTTGACATAAAAATTTGAATAAGTTATCTATATTATTTCAAAAATGTGCAAGAATAGAATATGTAGCAAATTGAATGTAGTTTCTAAACTACTAGGTTTATTTTAAAAGAAGAAATATCTATTTGGTGAAATTTTGAATTTTCAATGCAATAGTACTTAAATTTTGGTGAAAAATAAGTAGGTGTCTGTCTAACCACCCTAACCACAATAAAATGATAATGGTTTTTATAAGATTTTAGATATAAGTAGAGGACTCATGTCCAGATGTGATACATATTTTTTTGTATTTTTTTTCCAAGTAAATAATTAATTATGATTTTTTTATTACAACTTTTAAAAATATAAAAAACTCACATGTCTGACCACCTTGGTAAAAAATTCATGAAATTCATTTTTTTTAAATCCTATCGTATGTGAAGCATAGAATGTGACGAATGTTTTAGATTCAAAAAATGTGATACTATTTGAAAGCTATAGATGTTTTGCAATCAGTGTATCAATCAGGACTTTAGTCGTAATTCAAATAGAAAATGAATAATAATTATTTATTAAATTCAAAGTAAAGCATAATTTATATTGGTGGAAAGATGAGAATCTCCTTTAAAAACCCTTTCTGTTTCATCAATTTTAGGTTAAAAAAAAGTCATCAGCCACAAACCCTACATATACCCATCATATCACCACTTTTTGGCCCATAATGATCTTGCACATACCCTAACGCATGTGCACTCTTAAAGAAAATTTAATAGAATAAAGATTTGAAACAAATTTTTTGTAGACCTCTCTTAATTGATTTGCATTAGGGAAGTTTTTTCCACACTTGGCTTTCCTTTCAGTTGGTATTAGAGTCGGGCCAACTTTGTTACCCTTGGTGGGTTAGAATGATTTTTTGTGAATATCTTAATTTAGTGGGAGTTCTTGCAAAGAGAACTTTGAAATATTATTACAGGTTTAAGAAGGAAAGCACATCTATAAGAATAGAGATGGAGAAATTCAATGGAAAAAATTTTGAGTTGTGGAAACTAAATATGGAGGATATGCTCATAGACCAAGATCTATGGGTTGCTATATCCAACACAAAAACAACAACTTCCCAAGTTAGTTGGGATTTAATGGATCAAAAAGACAAGGGTTTGATAAGACTATTTGGCTGACACTATACTCCTGAATGTTCATGAGGAGAAGATTGCAACTAGTCTTTGGAAGATGTTTTGAAATATTTATCAAGGGAAATTCTTGGTGAATAAGCCTTTCCTAAGGAAGAAGTTTTATTCCTTGAGGATGGTGGAAGGAGGATCAATTGTTTATCACTTGAATGCATTCAAAATGCTAGTGGCTCAACTAGGTTATTTTAGTGTGAAGATTGATGACGCGGGTTGTTGCATATTACTTCTTTGTTCTTTACTGGACTTGTGCGAACACTTGGTTATTGCTATTGGAAGCACAACCACCACCTTCAAGATGGAATATGTGGCTTCTTTATTGTTTGAATAAATGCAGAGGAATTCTTCTAATATGGCCAAGGAGGTCCTTGTTGTTCATGGTACATTGAAGGAGAAAGGCAAGAGAAAGGACAAGAAGTCCAAGTCCAAGTCTCTGGCACTAGTAGAAAAATGACAATAAATGACTAAAATAACTACTAAAAATTGCATATAAATGATTAAGCTTGGTCACGTGACCATTAGTAGTTTATTGCCGGTGATTTATAATGTGACCAAATTTATAACTAAACCATATTTAGTCATTTATTTGTTGTTTTTATTGACCAATTTGGTAGTATATTTAGTCGTTAATTTAGTCATATATTTAGTCATTGATTGTCATCAATTGGTAGTATATTTAGTCATTTTTATTCACTGATTTTTGTCCATTGGTAGTATATTTAGTCATTTGTATTAACTAATTTTCATCCATTGGTAGTATATTTAGTCATTTTAATCATTATTTTGTTGTCAACCGGTCATATATTTAGTCATATTTATTCACTAATTTATGTCATTTGGTTGTTTATGAGAGATGTCTCTATACCAGTCTCTAGTACAGGAGGCACACCCAAAAGGTGGGAGATGCATCTCCCTGCTATGATGTAGTTAAAACAATTTCACATGATAGGCACTTTGAAAGTCAATTTAACAACTAAAATTAACATCCATCCACACAAGTCTTTCCAAATTATCATAGCATGCATATCTTTTAGAGGTATATAAACAAAAATTTCCAGAAATAAAGTTGAGAAATTTTTTTAGATTGCATACCAATCTACCCCAATTAACAACTAACTAACAAAACATGAAATGCAACTTGAAGAAGATTTAGTTCATATTGAGAATCACTTCTAAATTACAATACTATCACAATTAATATGCTCAATCTTAATATTTCATCATGGGATTTTCCATCTCAAAATCTGAATAAATGTATCAAAACTCACTTAATATTGCTAATTGTTGCATTAATTCTTCTTCTTTTATGTATCTCCTCCCTTGATTTGCACAAACAAAACCCAACAATGCAATAAGTAAATTTCCCCTTTGTAATAGAAAGAACATAAGTAACTTACTTTAACATGTTTTTTGAAAGAATATTTACCTTCTTGACTCCATGGATCTTCTTAGATCTGTTCTTCCTCTCTTTTAATTTCTTCCTAGACTTCTCCACCTTAGTAACGAGCTCATTCTATAGCATTCATGCAACATAGCAACCATCAAGCTATAAAATAAAAAACTTCTACTCGAGGTGAAAAAATAAAAGTACTCACAATTGAATAACCTTTACATATGATGCTTAGGAGATATTGACTGTGCTTCTACAATAAAATACACAAATAAAAAATTGGATATGTCAAGAAAAATATTTCTATGCTTTAGTTCTTTAAAAATTATTTTGATTCAAGTTTTGTTTGAACATCTCAATTTATCCTACATGAAAATTATAAAATGTAGACAACTCTTTCATTTTTAGTATTGTTCTAATTGCAAGCTACTAGGACAAGCGAACACTTTAGAAGTCCACCTGAATTGCTCTTGGAATGGGTGTTAAAATATTTTCCCCTTGAAATACATTCTTTTTCATGAAAAAAAAATTCACAAACACATTCATTCATTTTTTGTATATAATTGTTATTTCTATATAACATTTGGGGAATTCACCAAGGTAAAAAAATAGACCAGAATGCAAGGTAAGATATGCATTATTTAACATATAGTTTGAGTCTTAAAATTTTGATCATATATGAATACAAAATATTCAGCTAAAAGGAATCTACTTCATCAATTATGCAAAAGAAAGTTTCAAAAGCTAGCTACTCTAAAGAATACATAAACAAATTTTTTGCAGAAATAGCAATTAATGTCTATCTACACATAGATCATATTCTCAAATAAGTTGGCTTCTAGATAATATAGTTCACTAGATTGCCAAAGAAAAATTAAAATGTAGGAAAATACTGAATGTGTCCAAGAGGGGAAAATAACTTTAAGAATCTAATTTAAACAACAAGATAATTTAATAGGCCATATCAAGCTCCAACCAAAAGTGTACATATGAAATAGCCAACTCAAGCTATGAGATTCATTTGGAAAATTAAAAGCAATGACAAATCTAGAAAAAGAATCCCAACAAATCAAGCTCAATGCATTCCAATTCCCTTCCACAAATTTATGCCTAGTGTGCTATATTTCCTTTTTTGTTGCATCACTAACACAACCATTTTCATCTAATAAAATTTAAAATAATTCATGTAATTAAAATGGTTGAATCTGCTTTGGAATTAGAACAAAAAATTATGTTGTTGATGATGCTACTATTCCAAGTGCACAAATAATTTCTATTTGTTACAGTTGCAACTTTTTCCCTTCATGTGATTTTACAAATACAAGTTCCTCATTTGACCTCAATTGTGTTGCTACCTTGCTCACCTAAGCATGATATGTTGAAAATGAGAATTTTTTTTCAATCTTAGGCCACTATTTCTACATCTTTTAAACCAATGAGGGATGCTAGAATGTCAAGCCAATTAGGTAAGTAATGACTCGAAGGACTCCAACAGTACACTAGATGACCATATGCAAGAGAAGGAAAATAAAAATAAAAATTCAAGTATGATGTATACATGGAGTGATAAGAAAATGGGTAGAGTTAGATGAATATATACTTAGACATTGAAGAATACTAATCAAACTATAGTGGTGAGCTACAAGGAAGAATTATTCAAATTATTGAATTAGAGGAAGGCTTTTGAAAGAAACGCTTAAGTACTTGACACCCTTCAAGGCATTGTCATGCACACAATCAATACCCTGTAAGAGGAGAATGGTCTCTTGACCTAAAAGGGAACCATTGAGGTGCCTAGAAAAGTGATCTTATTAGTGGAAAAAAGTCTCAAAGAGTTGTTTACTATAGTGCACAATTTGTAGAGTTTGTTAAAATTGATTACAGAAACCAAGGCTTCATCATGTATAAAAGCACATAATTTACATAATTGAAAGGTAAACATCATGTTATTGTAGGAATTGTGTAATTTGGTGGACTTTGGCATCAAATACTTCTATAAGATTGTAATGAATGCCCCTAATTTTTTTGAGTTTTTGTTTGTTGTTTGAAGGTTTTCTGAGAATTTTTTGCTTGATATCTTATGTTCCATTCATAGCTTTAACATACCAAAAGATAGATAGCATATATGCATAAAATAGCATTGGAAACTTGATTGAAAAAGAACAATTTCAGGTCTAATTTGCACAGAAGTGATAATAGAAAATTGCACTCATTAACCAACATCATAATAACTCCGAAATTAACTCTCAGACCTGATTTGGGAGCACTTAATTGCTAATAGTCAACTTTAGCTTGCAACAAATTTAGCCATAGGAATCACCCAACAAACCACTGCATATTTTCTAAATCAAAATTATATATAAATATTAAAAAATATTTTTTGTTGTTTCCATCTATCTGAATCGAACTTTATGGAATAAAGATTATTAGCGCAAGCTAACGATGCTAAACTTGAAGGAAATCAATTGATTGGAGCATAGGAATATGAAGTAGCACTGACGCAATATGCAAATGCATTGGAAATAACTCCAAATCATCCTATGGAAAACGAGATTCATTCTATCTATTATGCCAATCATGGATTTTGTTATGTAGTGAAAAAATCCTTTTAGCGGAGATTTATAGGGTTTTTTTTATTTCAATTATTATAGGATAAGGGGTGTTGGCAAGAAGTTGGGTCCACTTTTTGGCCAAAAAGTGGAAGTGTTTTTCCCGATTTTCAGAATTTGACACATTTGACCTGAAAATTTGAAGCGCTTATAGATGAAATCTTCAAAAAAACCACTAATCATAAAATGTAGTGCTCGAAGTCTAGTTTCCAAATACGCAATTTATTTCAATACCCAGATTGTGGGTATGTGCAGGATCATCATGGAAAAAATAGGCCCTTAAGTGGCAAAAAATTAAGAAAAATCATAGTTAGGAAAATTGACATAAAATTTTGAATAAGTTATCTATATTATTTCAAAATGTGTAAGAATAGAATCTGTATCAAATTGAATGTAGTTTCTAAACTACTAGGTTTGTTTTTAAAAAGAATCTATTTGGTGAAAATTTGAAATTTCAATGCATGAGTACTTAAATTTTAGGGAAAAAATAAGAAGTAGGTGTCAATTCACCACCTAACCACAATAAAATGATAATATTTTTTTTATAATATTTTAGATATAAGTAGAGGACTCATGTCCCAATGTGATGCATATTTTTGTAATTTTTGGAAATAATTAATTATGATTTTTATTACAACTTTTAAAAAATATAAAAACTCGATGTGACCACCTTAACTTGGTCAAAACTTCATGAAATTCAATTTTCTTTTTAATCCTATACTAGGTGAAGCATATAATGTGACACATGTTTTGGATTCAAAAATGTGATACCGCTTTGAAAGTTATAGATGTTTTTCAATCATCCTATCAATTAGGACTTTAGTCATAATTTGAATAGAAAATGAATAATAATTACATATTAAATTCAAAGTAAAGCATAATTTATATTGGTGGAAATTTTAAAATCTCCTTTAAAAACCCTTTTCATTTCATCAATTTTGGGTAAAAAAAAAGTCATCAGCCATCTACCCATCATATTGCCACTTTTTGGCCCATCATGATCCTGCACATACCCTTGTACAAATTGAGTTCCAATAGGTGTTTCTAAAAACCACTTTTTAAAAGTCACTTTTTTTTTTACCATACCATGACATGTACAACATCCATATTTTGACTTAAATTATCGTATTTTTCTAAATCCTTTTGGGAAAATATTTGTGACTCACTGAAGCTTGTTCATAATATTTTTTTGTTGTTTTTTATTGATTTTTTTTTGTTAAATTTTTATTAGGCATATTTGTCGTTTTGAAAAATTGTCATGTATGACATGCATAAGATGCTCTAAACTTATCATTTGATTACTTTTTTTTAAATTGAAAAGAATTGTTTGAAGTTTGTTCTGGTGCAATCCGTTCATAAAAATGTTATGTTGATCAAAAGTTAAACACTGATATTTAAAGTTTATGGACCAATTTTATTAGAAATTAATTGAAAAATAGAAAAAATAATCCAATTGTAAAAAAAATTACATATTTGGAATCTGTATTGTCTCATCTAAGATGGGTATTTATTTTGTCAAAAAAATCTGCAAAAAAGGTCGTCGGCCATATGTCCAAAGTCGGTATTTTTCTCTGACATTGTTAGGACCTTCAACTTGTAGGTCAAACCAGGTTGAAGGCCTAGGTTCGGATTCCCAATGCTTTTCCCGAACCAAAATCCAAGGAAGAAACCTGACCACAAAGCTAAAAGTAATTCAAATTTTTGAAAACATGATCCTGATTATAAAACGGGATCCTATTTATTAAAAGTGAGATCCTGTTTTATAATCGGGATCATTTTCCCTAATATTTATTTTCGAACCATTGGAAACGAAATGGGATCCCATTTCATAAATGGGATCTCATTTCATAAACAGTCCCCACATTTAATATTAGGGAATGGGATCCCGATTATAAAATGGGATCCCGTTTTTATAAGCGGAATCCCATTTTATAAATGAGATCCCATTTCTTTTATTTAAATTTTCTACAAAAAATTACTGTGAAGTCTACAACTTCACATGTACGGCCGAGAGCTGTAAAATTGAGCTATTTTCATGAGCTGTTGTCTTTACAGGTGGTGAACTTGATTTTTGATTGATTTTTTCAAAGGAGGCATCATGTATACCATTTTTGAAGTGGAATTGTGTTAGTTTTGTATTTTTTTGGAGGAACCAAAGGTCTTCAACTTGCAATATAGATTGAATTTTTCAAAGGAGGCATGAAGAAAATAGTTTTAAAAGTGGAATTCTGGTAGTTTTCTACTTTTTTTGAGGAACACAAGAGGAATAATTTTGTCCTAATAGGTCTTCAACTTCCAATTTGGATTGAATATTTTGAATAATTTCACTATTGGCATTCATTTGTGCTTGAGAATTTTATAATCATGGGAGATAAATCTTGTAATAAGAGAAGGAAGACATTGACTCCTCAAGAAGTTGAAGAAAAGAGAGAGGAGAGACAAAGAAAAATAGAAAGAATAATGAGAATTAAATCATTGAATAATGGTGGAGCATCCAATTCCACAACTATCGAAGATGAAAACATTGAGGATACCATGGTTGTAGATGAATCTAATTTGCAAGGAGTCAATTTGGAGAAGAATATGAGTACATAAACAAGTCCTACTATGTCTTAAAATCCCTCTTTGAATGCTATGGAGAATGTTTCAATCTGTACAAATCCATATACATCTTCAAATCCACATGTTAGTGAAATGGTAAATTTGTATGTGGAAGTTTTACAAGATGCTAGACTTAATGATGTTGACATTGATGATATTTAGAGAGATGAAAATTTTATAGAATTTGTTGAAAATGATAAAGAAAAATATATTGTTGCAAATGAAAATGAGAATGATCCTTTTGTTGAAAATGAAAACAAAACCTATTTTTTTAATCAAAATGAAAATGAAAATTGTTTTGTTGATGAAAATGTAAATGAAAATGAAGATGGAGATGAAAATCTAGGATGTGATGTTGAATTTAATGAAAATACTTTTTTTTAAATTGGAAGTGGTGTTTTCGATAATCTTCTTGGTCAAATTTCTTTGAGGAAAATAAGAACACATGCGAATAGAATATACACCAAATTCTTTTATCATAAAAAAATTGCATTTCAATGTCAACTAATGATGAAATTGATGAGAATGCAAAAAATGGGGAAAGTAATGAAAAGGTTAGGCTTTTATGTTAAACCAAAAATAAAATATCAATCATTAAAACATGTTATGTCTATTGTTGCTAGTGCCATTCAATCTATTGGGAAAAATAGTCGATCTAAAGATAAGAATGTAGTGGGAAGAGCTATAACAACTGCTATAGTTAATAAAGCAACTTTGAATAAAAGAATGGTAAGCAATATTAGTGAAGTTTTAAAAATACATCCTAAAACATTGGTAAGAGCGGAAAAAAGAAGAGAAAGTATAGAAAATGATCCTATCAACCAATGTTGGAGTTTTAGTGGTCAACTAACAAGGTCTGATATGAAATTGAATGTTGAAATTAAATCTTTGATCGAAAAATATTGGCATGATAATACTAGGGTTTCATCTAATGCTAGAGATGTTTTAAAATTAAGGGGGGGTCCAAAGTTCACGATCCTCACCCAAAAAACCTATTAGATACAACACACTGAATTTTATAGAAAATTTTGTAGTGATTTAGTGTTACTTGGTAATATTAAAATAAGTCAAAGGTCTTTTGAAAAATGTAAACCCTGGTATGTAAAAATTAATAAGTAACAAATATCTTGTTGTAAAACACATGTTTAATTTCGTTATTTTTATGATGTTTTCAACATATACATTGTACCTTCCATACTAACATGATTATACAGGAGTGTGGTATTGATATGCCACTTGAAGCAATAAGAGAGTTTATTCCAGGTTTGTTTTGTGAAAGATCTAATGATAAATTGTTTTATTTAAGTTTTTGTATTTCTGGACAATCCATTAACTATAGAAATCTTTCATTTTTAAGGATTTTTATGCATGAATGTGTTGATAATGATTTTGAACAACAATTAGTAGATGTTAAAAGATTTTAAAATGCTCACTATTATTTAAAAGATGGAAAAATAGGAAAGCATTGTGATTTAGTTAAAGAAAAAGTTAGTGTGCATGCATTCATGAGTGAATTTAAGAATAAAATTGTACCAAAATATGTCATGCACTTTGAACATGCGCAATGGCTTGATGGCCAATTTCACGCATGTAGAAACACATTTCCAATTGGTACTATACTTTCAGTGGTTGATTTTGCAGAGAATCATACTCTCACTCAACAAGAGGAAATTCAATCATAGTATTATAATTCAGTGCAAGTAGCTATGTTTGTCCATATTGTTTATAGACATGCAGATAATAGCATTGAGGATGATAGGAAAGTTTTGAGGGAGTATAATTTTTATTTGAGTGACAATCGATTACACTCGTCAGAGTTTGTTCAATATTGTTTCAGTATATTTTATAGAAATTTAAGAAAAAGAGGAATCCATATGAAATAACACCTCATATGGTTAGATAATTGTACGGGGCAGTTCAAGAATGCTTGAATGTTCTATTGGTTAAGTAGGGTTCACAAGGAACTTAATGTCCAACATATATGGAGTTTTTTTGAAGTTGGGAATGCTAAAGGAGAACATGATGGAGTGGTGTGTGTGTCAAAAGAATTCTTGCTAGAGAACAATTAAAATTCAAGGATTCAGTAAAATTTAAAGATGTACGTGGGATTATGGATTGGTGTAATACAAGATTATATGCACCTGGTTCGAGTGAGTACTCTACAGTTCATCGATTCTTTTGGTTGGTTGAAGAAGAGAACAGTGTACCTAGAGTTGATTGTGAGACAATTAGTGGATCTACTAAATGGAATTCATTAAGGACTGTGAATGAAAGCACATGGACTATTTGGACAAGGGAGCTTGCATGTTTTTTCCAGTTTTGTATCTCAAGAGATTGGGAAGCATGTGAAAATACAGAATGGGTTGAACAGTGGGAGCAAAGATCATTGACACCTGCACAAGCACATGATCAATATGAAAGAACTATTGAAGAAAATGATAAAGTGTTTGCATCTGAAGATTATGACCGTGTTTCAGACCTTGTACAAGAAGGTAATTTTAATTCAATTTATTTCATTTTATTTCACTTTATTAAGTTATTTTGTAATACTAAATTATTTATATGGATATGTGCAAGTTATTAAATCATTTTTTTCTTGCAGGACATGTGTATGTTGTTGCACCTAAGGGGAGTGAAGAGAAAATAGAATATTGGTTGGCTCATTGTGTGGAAACTAAACATAAGATAATATCACCCAGAGAAGATGATGATGGATTTCATTATCCAACAGGTATAGTGATCCCCTTAAGACATCCCCTTAAGAAAATTTTGATAACAAGTTTTTGATCCCCATAAGCAATTTTTTAGAACAAGTCTTTGATCCCCTTAAGAAAATTTTGAGAACTTATTTGATGATGTTTTTTATGTTTTCCAATAGGATCGGTGGTGTTTGTTTCCACTTGGATACGAAAATACCTGACAAGGAAGAATGGTCTACCTGCATTCGAAGACTATGAAATGCATAAAAAGATTATACATTATTCACATTTGGTGGTGGCAACAAATATAAAACTAGAGCGGTATCATGGAAGACCTTCAAAAAAAGTGCTATGGTCAATTTCTATGGAATAGCATGAGGCAATCATAGATGCATTGCAAAAGAGAGAGGATGCAGATGGTACAATGGAATAAGTAAATATAGGTAAATATAGTTTTAATTTATTTTGTCCTTTTAAATACATTATATAAATGTTTCAATATTGGTCAAGTGTGTTATTAGTTGAAATTGATTTAAATTGGATCCTTTTATAGATCCTTAAGGCATAATCACAAAAAGGATCTAGTCCATGCAGATTCAACCTAGACAACATGGAATACTTGGTAAAAATAGGTAATTATTAGTTAAATTATATTTAAATACATGTTTTGATTACATATTGATATTATTTATACATTAATAGTTAAAACTGATTTATTGTCCTTTTTTGTATCCTTAAGCCATCATTGCATTGATCTCATACTTTGAAACAAAAAGGAGAGGATACCTGGATTCAACCTACACACATGTGTGGAATATTTTTAAATGTAGGTACTTGAGTTGTGTACATATAGATAGTTTTATATAAATTAAAATATGTATGTTTTGATGATTTCATTGATATTTCTTATACCTTTTTTATATCAAGTAGTGTGAAGACCTACTACATTCTAGGCACAAGTTTGAGATGTTCTTGAGATGGCATATCCAAAATTTGTAAACATTGTTTTGAGATGACATATATGTACATACATACTTACAAAATTAAACATACTCTATGTACTTCTATGTATCAAAATCGATATTCTATATATTTTTTCTTTGTTAAATGTGCATGTTTTCCTACTTTGAAACTTTATGTCTAATTGTATAATCACTAAATATCATACATACATTATTATTAAATCAATTATATCCTTAAGACATTGTATTATGACCCCTTAAGACATCCCCTTAAGAAATTCTATTATGACCCCTTAAGTCATCCCCTTAAGACCCCTTAAGACATCCCCTTTAGATGTTGTATTATGACCCCTTAAGACATCCCCTTAAGACGTTGTATTATGACCCCTTTAGACATCCCCTTAAGACCCCTTAAGACAACCTATAATTAGTGTTGGATGCTATTATTTTTTTTGATAGCTTATAGATTAGTATTCGATGCCATTATTTGTTTTAACAACTTATAGATTAGTATTTGATGCCATTATTTGTTTTGGCAGCTTATAAATTAGTATTGGATGCCATTATTTGTTTGGACAGCTTATAAATTAGTATTGGATGTCATTATTTGTTTTGAAAACTTATAAATTAGTGTTAGATATTATTATTTATATAATTTATTAATGGTTTTATTCTCTAATCTTCTATGGTATTGTTTATTTCTTAAAATTTTATCCTTTATCGTATATAAACAGATTGCTTTTGTTTGTAAATTATGATTTATTGACTAATTATCGATTGATATGAATTGAATAAGTTCATTGAGTAATTATCACTAATTATTGAATGTACATATCATGTATATTATGTATCAGATCACTAAATTTGTAAAGTATAATATTAAAATTTCCTATATTAATATTATGTATGAGATCACTAAATTTCACATTAATGTCCTATATTAATGTCTTGATTATGAACATAAAATGCATAAATGTACATGTGTAAATTAAAATTTCAAACAATAATAAAGTTCATAATTTATGTAACATATTAAGTGCATGAAATAAAGTCCAACTAAGTACTTGAGCCATGAAGTATAAAGTCCAATAGAGTACATGAGAAACTAGAAATATAGTCCATGAAATAAAAAAATATAACCCATACAATAATGTTTCTAGGTCATGTATTGTCTCTATAATTAAGAGACCTCTTCACACCATGCACACTATGTGGATGACCTGAAACAATATGTCCAAGAGAAAGATGAAATCAGATGTAAGACAATGAAAAATGATTTAATGACAATTTAATTTATAATTCATCATAAAATTAAATTACCATCATATCTACGTTTGGATGCTCTAGTGCACCTAAAGAAACCTCTAAATTCTTTGAATCAATCTACATAAACAAGACAAAGAAAGTTGAAATTAGATGTACAAGTCTACAATTAAAAATGGTTTAATTCAATTTAATTTATAATTTATCATATTTTAATTATATTGTATTCTAAGGTTGTGCACCCTCTTCTCCAGGACTTGTTTGTACATGCTCAACTACAAGATGTGTCTCATGCTATAAAAGAAAAAGAATATGTAACAAATTTCATATTATGTTTATATTCAATTTAAAATTTAAAATTAAAGTTATATTCATAATATGTAATTTATAATTGAAAAGAAATATAATAAAAATTTATAATTAACATCTGATTTGGAGCCTACTCTGCATGTCCTCTTGGTGGTGTAACTATGTTTGGGTCAGTGTTGAAAGTTGCACTAACAAAGTCCTACAAGATAAAAATTAAAGCATGCATACTTGAATTAGGTTAAAATATATATTTATTCAAGTTTCAACATTTTGTGTAGAAATTTTTTAAACAACCTAAAAATCAGAGGCCTCATGAGTAGCTGTAACATCAAATGTTTTCCCGATGTCCATTCTCATTGTGGCATTAACCTCGACATACATACATAGACATTTAACACTTATAATATTTACAAGTGTACATGCATGTATTTCATATATCTAGTGAGTTCAAAATTCATAATTGTAACTATACTAATGTAAAATTTAATCAATTTAAAATATGAATGTACCTACCCCTGAGCTATGATGCCTGATAGTGGAGGAGTGCTTGACAATCCTTCAGGAGGAATCAACGTGGAAGCCGATTGATTCACCTAAACCAACACAAATTTTTCAAACATATATCTGATTCAATTATAAATTTAAAACTCAAGTTAAATTTATGATTTCATGTATAATTTTTAAAATTGAAATCAAAATACCCCATAAGGGTTGTTGAGTATGACTTGTGTCAATGTATGTACTCATGGAACATATGATTGCCCCATCATTAGTGTCATATGTACACCAAACAGTTTGATTGTTAAATGTATTGCAAAATTTTCTTTGATACATACATCCATCAAAATTCTCATAAAATGAATGTACATAGATGCATATTTATACCTATGTCGCAGTGTCCTCGGGGTGATGGTCTATTGTAATTAACTCTACCAATGAACTGATGTGACTAGATGAACCACCAGAATCTCCACGTCCACCTGAACTAGGTGTGGCCTAATAAGGTCCATAGCATACTTGATGACAACTAGTACATATATGGGGGACGATCCTCGACACTCCTGGAGTAGTACTCAGACCAGCTCCATAAAAAACTCCTCCATCATCATAGTCTCTATGCTCCCCATCCACTATCACAAAAGCATGTTGATTGAGGTCTCCTACAAGTGTACTAAGGGAGCCTAATGTCGAGACCAAAGTTTGATGATGTACAAGTAAGATAATGGGAGGACCAGGAGCAACAACAAGGGGTTGTGCATGCATGAGGCATTGGGGATCAACCCTTTCCCCTAACCTTTGTTGTGGCATGCCACCACCAATACCCTAAAATGATATAAAATCAAAATAATTGGGCTTTTGCCCCATAACAAACTCTACATACATATTTCTCAAAAAATACAATGGGCACTCCCAATTAGCATGTGGGGGACTATAAAAAACCATATACCATCAATCCCAAAAATGTGAAATCATCTGTGGATGTATGCACCACCTCATGGATATTCTAGATTTATCGGGTGGAATGGGTTGTCACATAATGGCCCCAAGAAAGTAGGAGGCTAGGTGGGATTTCATTATTTTAAGGTCTAATATTTGTTTGTAAGAGAGATCGTCAACATAAAATTGTCTCATTTGTTTTAGGTCTCATTAATCCCTATCTAGATTAGAATTGATCATCTTGATGGCATCCACAACGTTTTGTATCATAGATGCAAAACATCTCACATGTGGTGGAATCAATGCTTGACTCTACATAGCATTGATTTGATTTTCTAAGGATTCAACCTGATCGTTTATACATGCTCGCAAGCGAGCCTCATCAGATGTGTTAGGTGTTGGATGTGGCATATTAGGTGGAGGGGGAGGTGGAGGGGGAGAGGGACAGGGAGGGGGAGGGGAGGGGGAGGGGGAGGTGGATGTGGCTGTGGCTGAGGTGGTGGATTGATGATATCATCAAAGTTAAAATCATCCATGATATGAGATATAAATGTGCACCTGCATTAAATTATACAAAATTAACATACAAACTTAAAAAATTACAAGAAATAGTTAAATTTGACACTTGCACATGCAATTTTTTTTAAATAGGATGTGCATACATATATTAAGATCATATATTTAATTGAAATGCACATATATACATTTATTGAACTTGAGCATGTACATACAAAATTAAAAATTTAACATGTACATACATTTAAAATAAAAATATATGATGCATAATTTGCATGCATACATCATTAAACTAAACTATGTACATATATACAAATTTCAAAATTTAAGAACTATATGCAAATTTTTAATACATGTGTACATACTAAACAATCAACTTGAAACATTCACAAAAAGCTCAATTTATGTCTAACACACACACACACATATATATATATTACAATTTTCCAACAACATAAATCATGATCTAGTAGATAGTCATAAAATATAAATTCTATTATATATTGTTCATTATAAGTTCATAAATTCCACCAAATTCATAAATTCATGTCACTAAAAATATCCATCTAGAACCAAAGTCATAAATTCACGTCACTAAAAATATCCATTCAACCAAATTTATAAATTCATCACACAAAATATCCATCATTCACCAAATACATAAATTCATAACTATTTAAGATCATTGTCTTAATTTAGAAACTATTGTGGCTCTCTACTGCATCTCTTCATTTCTTTGTGTTTTCCTTTTTAGAATCAAAATTTCTCCTCTCCTCTATCCTTTGTCGATGCTCATCTAAGATCCCATCCGTAGCCCTGACAGCATCAACAAGGGTTTCCATCCTAGATGAAAATATCCTCACAAGTGGTGCGACATATTCTTCATTTTGAATAATTTTGATTTGATATTGGATGGTTGTAACATTGGCATTGAGTTTTGCTTGCAAATGAGCACCACTAATTTCAGGTGGTGGAGGTGGTGGGTTATGAGGTGGAGTGGGTGGAGGTGGAGGTGAAGGTGAAGGTGGTGGATATGGATGGCATGGAGGTGTATTGCAAATATTATTGAATCGATCCATGTGATCTTTAAGATATGAGTGAACCTACATTAGATTTGTAATTTCAAAATGTAAGATACATGTTTAGGAAATAAATTTAAACCATTCAATATAAATGGCCTTTAATTGAATACAAATGATAAAATATGTAAGCCTCATTTATGTCTAAGGCATGTTACTTGAATGAAAATACAAGTAACTATTAATATAGGACAATTTATGAATGATATAGGGTTTTACGATTTAGAGTTTAGGATTTAGATTTTAGGGTAATACAATGGATTAAGGGGATCTATGTAGTAAGGCCCTAGTACAAAACTTGCATGGATTTTAAGTGAATAAAATTTGGTGAAGAACTTATTTGATCCCCTTAAGAAATGTCATATTAGGACCCCTTAAGAAATCGATTTACGATTTGGGGTGACAGGATGGCTTAAGGGGATCTATGTCTAGTGAGGTCCTAGGAGAAAATGCCATGGCTCAAGTGAATAAAATTTGGTGAAGTTTCCCAAGGCAACCAAATTTCATTAAGATCCTAAGAAAAAATGATGGCTTTAGGGTTTAGGGTTTAGAGTTTAGATTTTAGGGTTTAGGGTAATAGGATAGCTTAAGGGGATCTATGTAGTAAGATCCTATGAAAAAATTACATGGCTTAAGGGAATGAAATTTGGTGGATTTTCCTAAGGAAACAAATTTTCATTTTAAGGTCCTAGGAAAAAATGAATTCTTTAGTGTTTAGGGTTTATATTTTAGAGTTCAAGGTTTATGGTTTACAAAAATTAGGGTGAAGTTTTGGTGCCCCTTGGAATATAATGAACTTGTAAGTTAGTGAAGAACATTTTCTTGTGGAATAGTTAGTTGAGAGAGCTCTTGTTTCAACTGACCAACCTAGATCATGAAATTTCATTCATATTATAATCTTGCATGATCGTATTATTGTTAAATTTGGTTTCCTTGGGCAACTTCACCAAATTTTTAGAACTTCTTTGATCCCCTTAAGAAATTGATTTACGATTTAGGGTGATAGGATGGCTTAAGGGGATCTAGATGTCTAGTGAGGTACAAATTTATTCATAGTGTGACCTCATTGGTTCATAGCTTTGGGTCAAAAGTGTTTACCCTTCTAATAAAAAAATGTATCATGCTAAAAATGAATCAATCTATACATATCACAAAAATAATTAACAGGTATCAAAACAAGTAAAAATTATCTCCTACATTAGGGGATATCAAAATAAATATAAAATATTTTAATAATTATACTTATAATCACTTATTAATAAATTATATCATACATAATTTTAATCACATAATAAAGGAATAAATATACTTATGTAGAAGATACAAAAATAAAAATAGGCTACTTGAACATGGATCTTGATCCTTCTATGAAGTACCTAGATTGTTATATTTCGTGTAGGACTCTATGTAGGTGTTGGGACCTTCACCTCTCTCCTTGTATATTTTCAACAATCCCACTCACTCCCTCTATAGAATTATTTCCTTTGTTATTAGACTTCTTTTAATCTTCTAAATTGGCCTCTTATTTATAGGAGCATAATATGAATCCTCCTCCTCTCTCCATTGTAATAATAGCCTAGTTCCTCCAACCTATCATCATGTACCTCCTTCCTTTCCCATGTAATAGGTACCGTAGATGTTAAATGGTTCCATATTGGTATCCTTATTGATGCATTTCTATCCTTCCACATAAATCTATATAGTATCAAAATATAGGTAATTTTATGGTTATCATCTCCCTTAATTGTTAAAGAACCCATTATACTTGACGATGGGTGGATTATTATTTAGGATCACATCTTAAAAATCCTATAGATGTCATGGTATGTGTTTGTTAATATATATATTCCCATACAAAGCTATTTCCATGTGTTATCAACTCTCCTATATATTAGACACCTTACTATTTAAATTTCATATGATATATACCCAAGTGTTTCCAATTGGAATTGCTATAATTATACTTTTATGGTATTCTAGATATTCATAATACTTTTCAAAAATCTACCAAATAGACCCATTCTTGACATTGAACCTACATAATTTTAGGTATCTACAATGAAAGAAGTTACCCATATCACTCTCACTCGTGCTCTCCTATCTTGTGGATATAATAGAATAAAGTTTTCTTCCAATGATTTAGATCCCTATTGATCATGTCTAAGTGTCATAGAGAGTCATCATCCACTTTTCATAAAATTGTCGAAACCAAACTTGGTTTTATAATATGTGTTCAAATAAGTGAAAAAATTACAAAAAGCTCTACTGGATGGTGACAACAAAGGGTTTTTAAAGGCAACCAAATTTCATTTTAAAGGTCCTAAGAAAAAATTCAAATGCTTTAGTGTTGAGGGTTTAGATTTTACAATTCAGGGTTTAGGGTTTAGTGAACTTAGCATGAATTTTGGGTTGCCCTTGAAATAATTTGGACTTGCAAGTTAGTGCCAATTGGAAATTGATTGTACGTGCTTGGATTTATGAATTTGCTAACTAAATTTGCAAACAAACATTGATAAAATTTATGAATTCTAACTATTCTTTAACATATTATTTTCTAATCTAATTATAATTTGACATTGAAACTAAAGTTTAACATATCATTTTTACTATGCAATGCAAATGAAATTTAAAACATTTAAGCAATACAAATGAATTTTCTTGAGCTCGAAATTACCTAGTTTTCAAAATCAAAATGAGTTTTTCAATTTCAATTTAGGGTTTTAGCAATTTTTTTTGTTCCAATTCAATTATAGGGTTTCAATTTCTAAGCAATTAGGGTTTTTAATGTAGTTTTTTCGTTTCATTTCAAACTAGGGTTTTCAAATTCAATTTTTTTGTTTGATTTGAATTTAGGGTTTCAAAAAGCTTGATTAGGGTTTCTAAATGCAATTTTTTATTTCATTTCAATTTCTAAATGCATTTTTTATTTCGTTTCAATTAGGGTTTTCAAATTCAATTTTTTTTGGTTTGATCGAACAATTTAGGTTTCAAAAGCTAAATTTTGTTTCTAAAACACAATTGAAGGTTAATTTTTTCATTTCTATTCAAAAATCTTCAAGTTTCATTGCATTTTTTTTATCTATTTCTACAATTACTCATTTCTACTATAACAAGAAATAAAATGCTTAAAACGTCAAATAAATTAAGAAAAGCATGTTAAAATCAGTTATTCTATTCACAATTTCAATAAAAAAAAAGAAAAAATGCAAAAGAAATGGGGGTGCGCGAGTACCTGGAGCTATTTGTGGAGGTCATTGTTGCCTGAACTCGGGATCCCGTCTGCCGCAAAATGCAGTTTTTGTTTTTTTTAAATAAATACCATTATAAAACAGGATCCCAATTTTTACAAAACAGGATCCCAGTTTTTTATAAATCAGGATCCCGTTTCGTACTAATCGAGATCTCATTCCTTATCTGTCATTTCAGGGCCCTTTAACAAATGAGATCCCAATTTTTAAAAAGTGAGATCTTGTTTTGCATTTAGGCTCAGGATCTCAAAGCTAAACAGGATCCCAATTTTTAAAAATCGGGATCTCATTTTTGCAATGTCGATTTCATTTTTTTGGCTAAGGAAAAAACTTCCATGTTTTGTGGAATCAACTTTGTGCACTTACTCTAAGATGAAGTAGAGATGTTTGAAATTCATTCTATTTCTTTAAAAATAATTTTAAGTTTCTTATTTTACCCTAAGATGCAAATTTTCATCATAATATGGGCCATGTCTTATTAATTGGTAATTAGGTTCTTAGTTTATAGGTAACTTTTTATGGGGCTATTATTTAGGTCTATGAAACTCAACCAATGTTAGAATGTTTTGTGGGAATCATCTTCCAATATCAATTTACTCTAGTAAAATTGGTTGTTTGTGTGGGTTGGTAGGGAGGAAGATTAATGTTGAGTACTTACATAGAGATAATCTAGAAACATGCTAGAACAAGAATAGTTGTTATTGGAAAATACTTCAGATTTGATTTTCCTAGTCGTAGATACATCAACAAAAAAGAGTTTTGCAAATATTTGAGAAGTTCAGTGTCAAAGGGATTATATGATGTGTGTTTTGTAACCTGACACATAATGTATAGTAAAAATAATGTTGTAATTATTAGTTTTCATAATTAATATATAGCTTATAGCTTCTTTTGTTTCCATATATTTCAAGAGATAGAACTATTATGGACTATGGAAATTTGATGTCTCTTATAGCTTTCCAATAATCTTTAGTAAAATGAGGGATCCTTCAAAGCCATATTGTATTCCCTTTTCACCTTACAAGGAAATCTCTCTATTATTAGGGGATTCTTGCATGTTTCCTTTCTCTTGAGGTTGCATTCTACCTTCTCTAGAATTAGTTTACTATTGCATGCTTCCATATTGCAATGTTGTGATAATGACAACATAGGTACTAGACAAGGAGTGAAGCATAGCTTTAATATGACATATCCAGTTCTTAGTACCAAATGAAAAAGAACCATCCAGTTTAATAGCATTCCCTTGGAATACCACAATTCCAAAATAAGCAAGTAATACCAAGATTGACTCAGAGGAAATTTGTAAATAGAGGTGGACTTGTAGAGTGGCCTTGCTTCATTTAGGATTAACCATGGTAAAAATATCAAAAGTATTAAATTGTGTGAAATACTAATACTTATATGATTAACCTTGATACCTTTTGTAGATGTATTTGAAGTGTGCTTAAATTCCCTTCTCTTTGTAATGTCATTCTCATGGAAGCGCCCAAAAAAGTAGCATTGCCCAAGAATCTTACATTTTTAAGAAAAATAGTAATATTTAAATTGACTATAGTGATAATTTGGTAATAGAGTTGGGTCCTGAAAGTGGCATTAATTCAACAAGCAATGGTAAGAATGTTCAAGTTTTAGATCTTGAATTCTTAGTATTTCTAGACATAACCTTGCACACAACTTAATTTCTTTAATGGAAATAATTATATCATGTTTCAATTCCCTACTCATCAACAACCTACCCAAACATACATCCAAAGAATAATAGTATTGCACTAGAATCTCACATGAGGAAAAGTAACAATACTCATTGATTGCAATGATAATTTATAACTATAAGAAAAGCTACACTTAAAAGTGAGAACAATTCAACAACCAAAGTGATAATCTCCTAACTTTCATGGGTAGCTAGCTAGTAGGTATGTATATCTACTAGAAATATATGCCATTTTTCCAAAAGGTGATTTAGAACTAATTTGATCCCAAAAGTACTAAATGTACAAAAATCCTACAAAAATTGTTTTTGAAACACAAAAACCTTTAAATAAATGGTGGAGATTTTTTGTTATATGTAACAAGAAGAAGCCCATATTCAAGATATTTGAGGAAAACAACCTACTTTCCCTTCCAATTTCTAGTCAAAATGATCCAAATGGTCCCAGTGGTGATGCTAGCCTTGCAAAAAATGTTATATCACAAATCAAAGCATAAAAATAATCCTTGGGAACCCCAAACCCTCTAGCCTAATTTTTTTTAATTTAAAAATAAAACATAAAAATGAAAAAAGCTCAAACACTACTGCTATAACTATTACCTAAGCTTGGTGGGCTTGTGCTTTCTCTTGTTAATTAGAGGCTTGGGTACATCCTATTGGTGTTCCAAATTGAACCAGATCAATTGAATCTTAAAGACTTAGCCACTATCTTATACTCAGAATCAAAAGGGGATTTGGCCAACTAACAAGATTCAATCAAAGACTGAGATCTTCTACACTTCTGGCTCTCCAGGACCAAGGTGGATCAACCTATACACTTCCTAAAAATTAACTCACTCATACACAGACATTGCATTTTATAGCAGATAAATCCCAATGAAAAGACACCAAGGAAAGCACTGACAACCTCAAATCTATCTACATTCTTGGTAAATCAACATTCACTCAGCAATTCAGAAGTAGGACTCAACACCAAACAATAGGGATTTAAAATGATTTTTAATTTTAAAAATGTTTCTGAGATGCATAAAATTGAATAATAGATCAATTCCAATTTAGTTCCATGGAGTCAAACACATAAAGAGAATTCATTAGCAAATAGATTTCAACTAGTGGATTTAAAATTGTTAATGCCTTGCATCAACTGTTAGTGTCTTGCACCAACAATCCCACTCATATTGTCAATCAAACTCTTCTTATTAGATCCAACCTGCACACTTAAATCACAATTACCTGCTCAAAGTATTTAACCATTTCATTGAAATACACCCATAAATAGATAAAACAATCTCATGAAATTGAGATGACAAACTCAAGCATACTTGGTACTATTGAATTCATATAATTGAAATGTACAAATCTAGAGACAATTTGATGACATTCATGACTTTCATGATTTATTTGCATAAATTGGCTGATATTTACTCATGAAATCAACAATTGAAGCTTACATACTTAGATTATAACTCAAAATTAAACATTTCTCTATCTACCTAGCCCCATACAAGGATTCAAAACTTAGAACTCAACCTCAAAACCCTTTACAAATGAGAGAAGAAGAGAAGAAAAAGAAGAATAGAAGATTCCAGAAGAAGATCTCAAATTGCCATCTGGTAGCTCCATTCCTATTGATTAACAAATCTGCAATTCCTCTCTCCTCTCTCTGCAACAAAATTATTTTTCCTCTCAATTTGCACTTGTTATTTTTTTCCAAGCAACAGAAAAAATGACCATGTGGAGAAAATTCACTCCACTCTCTCAACTATTGGAAAATATCCTCCCGTGCAAGTCCATGTTTACTCTTTCACAATGTTGTGGCTGTAAATTGTATTTTTCCTTCATATATTAAAGTTTATAACTTTAATATTTGGGCCTTAACTTTTATTTTATTGCCTAGCACAAAAATGTTTTCACCTCTTTACACATCTATTCCCTAGCAGAGAATATGTCACATGCATTTTTTTAAAAACATTTCCCTCCCTGGGAAGGCTTTTGAACATTTAATATGGGCCTATTAAAATAATTTCCCATGACACCTTATATCACTATGTAGAAGTGAACTTATTGGGCAACTAAAAATTTTACCTCCTTGAGCCCACTTTTCATTTAGCATCAAATATTTAAATTTTTTCCAATTGAAAAAAAATGAAAACTTTTGAAAATTTAAATCATCGAGCCTTGCTTTCTCTTTTATTTCACATTTGAAATATTTTGTTTTTATCCTTTTCCTTTTAAAAAACCCCTTTAATATTTAACTCAACACATGAACTTCACCCATTCATTGAAAATTTTCTCGAGCCCCACCTGCCCTCATCTCGCCATTTCATGGGAATTAAAGGGCGTGCAAGTTAGAACCGCAAGATAGTGGATGACGATGGAGATTATGCTGCAATGTGTCTTCATTTTCTATCGTTGGATCTCCCTTAGTCTATTTCTACACATTTTTCACTAATTCTCATTTGCACTCTACAACTCTCTGTGCTCGAATCATGGCAGTTGCATCATTGTTTAGATGTCTCTATAGCATTTCAACAAGTTTTATTTTGTACATAGCAACTGCGTGCTTGTGATCCCTCCATTCATCTGTAACGGTGGTCGCTTGCCACTCAGGCCCTCCATGTATTTGGTGTGGGATGCTTCATCAAACATGTTACAATTCCCCTAGGATTCTTCAACGTTTTCATACATTTTATCATTTGTTGATGTGTACCCTTTCATTTCCCAATGCAACCTCACTCTTTCTTGTGGCATTTTGAATGCTCCTCCTTTGATCTAGTGATGGTGGCCTCTTAGTAGGTCAATTACAACTACATGAAAGTTTTAGACCTTTTCAACATATCTGTTATGTGCATATTCAACATTCATGGCAATATACTGTTACTTCTTACTTGGAAGCAGTGTGCTTTTCAACCAGTGTGGGTTTTTTAAACATATATGTTTCTTGCAATATCGAGCATTGGCATTCATGGCGTGTGGCACTCCAGTTTCAATGCATTTCCTTGAAATTTTTGATAATCTTTCTCAACGCCTCCTTTTATCCTCTCCTTTTGTGCTTTGAAGGATGTGTGTATTGGATGCGCTGGTTTCTAAAATTATTCAACAAGTCCATTTGATGCTCAACAAGTGCTACCTTTTATATTATGTCCTTTATGCTATGATGGTTGTGTGTACCCTCCTTCACTCTTCACCGAGTCTTTTGAAGCTTCTAAGGACATTGCAATATAATGTTGGCGTTCAAATCCCACTCCATAATCTTTGGAATTATGCCAAGTTCCCTTGGCTGTGCCATTTGACTTCTAGTAAGCATGGTGGTTGCTATGTTCTCCATAATAGATTTTAATCGAGGCACTGTTAATTAGTTTCCTCATATACATTGGCCTGGAGAACATCTTTCTCATAGATGTGTATCTACACAACCATGTAAATTGAAAAGAAAATATGCCAACCTAATGATTATCTTTTTCTTTCAAAAGATGTAGTTGTTCAAGAAGCCACATGGGATTTTACAGTGCTATAACAATATCCATTCAAATGAACCATCATCTTCCATTCGATGGCTTCTCATTTGAATTATAAGTTTAGACTTCAACATCAAAATTCCATCCACTTTTCTCCATCTCATTCCAACTTTTCAACATTTGATCCCAAACCAAATCTTCCCACCATAATCATAAAGCTTTTCAAACAACCAACACACCATATTCCTCACTTGATTGAAAAAACCATGTCCTTTGCTAGACAAGAATTTTTGAAGAGCTTATATCTTCAAATGCTATGTTTCACAATACCTTTTAATAATGCACCCACGAGCCATGAATGAAAATTCAAAGTATGAGACTCACTCACGATATTTAGATGCTTGGGTGAAATCCTCAAGGGTTTTCTTTGCATGATACATTTCAAAATAGAAATAATTTGAAACAACCATTGATAGATTCTCATATCCCAATTGACCAAACTCAACATTTACAACCTTGAAACAATGCAAAGCATGTCGGGCCCAAGGTGGGATCGGCTAAAAAAAAATCATTTTCAAACAACTTGCATTCTGAATTGACCTACCACTTCCTTTTGAATGCATTTGTCACGAAGATTTGAAATGGGTTTTAGTTAAAATCTACTTTCTGGCCCTTTTGCAAAGTGAGCAAAATTGGCCAAGTTGGCTCTGGAATCGCCTTTGAAAATTGGTCAAACGACCTCCTAGAACCATAAAAACTTGCAGGCTAGTAGACATTGGAACTGAGAGTTGAGTGCAATAAACAACTTGGAAAAAGGAGTCATGAGGTGAAAAATATTAATCAGAAAATTTGCCTACTCAGACTTTCTACAACTATGCTTGTTCATAAACCAATTAAAATTGATCAAATCACCTCGTTGGAAAAATACCAAATCAACTCCTGGTGATCTGCCACCAAAAATAGAAGATCATTTAGGTGCAATGAGCATGTGTGCAAAAGGGCTTGGCTTGAATTGTCTCCCATCAAAAGATACTGACAGTCAAATTTGACCTCTCAAAAAGTTTTCTAGAAATGCAATGCAAAACTAAATAAATTCCATTTGGTTTTGATCTATTACAAATAGAAAATCAATTCATAAGGCTCTGAAAACTGACATGGGAATGCATTTAGACATGTAGAACGCAGAACAATAGTCATCTTGACTTGACAGTCATCCAATTACAAAATGCAAGCTCAAACAGGAGGCTACTTTGTAAAACAAAAAGTTTGCAAATAATAGAAAAGTGCCAAAACCCTCCAGCTTCGTTTTTTGAAACCCTAAAAAAACTCATCATGGGAAGCTGAAAATTGACATGCATACTCACAAAGGACACATGAGTGAGTTTGAAAATGGGTTTTGCATGAAAATCAACTGGCTTAAAATTACAACCCTTCAAAGTAGGTCATTCAAGCAGACTCTTCAAGTACACTTTTGAAAGTGCAAAGGAATTTTTTTGAAATGGGTATCTCAAATTTGGAAAATTTCAGAGTGACAATAGTGGCTCCAACTGGGGATGTATGCCCCTTGTGGGAATAGCAAGATTCTAGATCTATGGGGAGTAGACCATAAACTGAGTCCATTAGGTGTCCTCAAACTACTCCTTTATTCATTCTTCTTTTCAACTTCATCTGGTGACCCCAGGCCACCAAATGAAAAATGAAATTCAACATTTACCTCTAACAAACACAATTATGTAAAAAGAACTGATCTCCCTCAACTCATGCTTGCCTCTGTCAAACCACATCAATCTGAATGAGTGCACCATTGAAAACACAAGTATCAGGCTACCTTCATGCAAGTGAAAATTGGCTCTCTGTTTAGCTTTGTCATCACATGGCAACCAAATCAAATAGGCTACATCATGACCACTCTCTTCATTCTTTGATTTTGTATCAAGTGGCAACATTTGAAAATGGTGATCAAGATCACATAAAAGCATAACCTGATCACAATCCTCTACCGGGTTAAACATGTTAGTACCTCTAAATAGGCAATCATACTCAACATTAGCAACACATTCATAATCACTATGCATCTGAAATTCAGGCACACTTTCAAAATGTTTATTATAATGTGGCAACAACTGATCATACTCATCACATAAATCATTCTCAAGCTAAAAACAACTTGCTTCAGTATCTTACACATTGCCACATTTTATGATAACTCCTTCCAACTGACAAAAGTAGAACTCACATTTTGCCTTATGGATGGTACTATTAAGCTCAATCTAATCACTATTTTGCATGTCAAAGGTGAAACTATTACAAGAACTTACCAGAAGATCTTGCTCATCATGCAAACTATCTCCAAGTGTATTCAAAGATATACACTCATTCATTGGTACACTCTGCAACTGTTCTTCATCATGTTGGTATTGAGAGTCATTAGATATTTTTGACTCATGATCATCTGTAGTCACATTTTCATCTTCTGAACATGACATGTCAACATCTTTAGTATCACAAGCTTTCTCAACAACGAGCAATTCTGGTTCAAAAGCATAATCTGATTTCTCATTGAAATCAACATCTACATTCACATTAAAAGACTCATGACTAGGCTCATTCAAGTCAGCAAACAAAAACTTTTCCAAATCTTCATTTAAATATTCAAAACTTGTCTCATTGGATGTACAAACCTCATGGTCATTTGTTGCTTCAAACTCATCAAAATAGATTTATGAGTTTTCATCAACATGCACACTGTCATACTCATCATACAAAGCATCATTACCATCAAATGGTTGCTTGTCTTCATCAACATTCTCATCATCATGATAAGATGGTTCATAATTGGAAAGAGAATCAGATTCATCAACCATCTTATCATGGAGAATTTCATCAAGAATACATTAAACACATGTAGGGTTGACATGATAAATTGTATCATCACATTGCTGATTGCTTATCTCTTCTTCAAAGAGTAAATCCAATTGATAGTCCTCATCATTTTTTTGGCTTGGAAGACTTGGAATCCCATTGTTCTTTCCAACATCACACTTCTTTCTTGAAGAGAAAATCTCATCTGCACATTCTAAACTGAGAGGATCATTGAGGAACTTATCCTCATGCTTGCAACCTTCAATTGTCACAAAAAATTTTCTCTTTGTTTTTGCATCTTCAGGGGAGATAAAAGAAACTTCAAATATCTCATTCATCTCATCATGTCTTTCATCTTCAAAGACAACCCCCTCTTCACATAATGATGCATCTTTCTTGCCTTCTTCTTTCTCAAGTATCCATTTTTATGAATTTGAAATTACAAACATCTGATCATTTGTCTTCACACAGTTTTTGATTTCATCAACATGATTGCCCATAATTGAAGACAATAAAATTCACATATATTCATTCCTTTGCTTCTCCAGATTATCTAAAACTGTGTAAGCCATTTGCATACTCACTAATTTGAAATCTTTTAACAATGCACTAGATCCCTTTTCATCAGCTTCAAAATATATATGGATACAATCTAGAGTACTCGATCTGAAATTTTTTGGGATTAGTGACAAGGCAGCAACAAATCTATGATTGAATTCAATGCTTGACTCTTCATCTTTTTTTCTAATTTCTTTTAACCTCATGAATAGGTTAGAAGGTTCTCTTGCAAATTCTTCTCTATAGGAATTCACTAATTTATCCCAACAAGGAAATAACTTCTCAGTAAAACTCAAATACCAATCCCAAGCTCTAGCTTCAAGGGATCTTACAAAGAATATCATCCACATATCCTAATACACAAATTAATTTTTCTCCATGAAGATGGAAAAACTTTTGACATGTGCATCTCCTTCACAAACATTGTATCCATGAAATCTAGGCATCTTCTTATAGACTTGAGCTGATGCACTTTTAGTTTTGTAGTCAACCCATGACAAATCTAATTAAGCATACAATGAATCAAAGGAATTCACAAAAGGTGCACTGACTTGACAAGTAGACACATTATGATTGTCTCTTGACCGGGCTTGTTGAAACATCTGGTTCCTTTCATCCATTTCTCTAAGTCCTCTTTCAAACACAACCTTCCATTCTGGCCTAATCTTAGACTTGCGAACCTGTGGGTTCCTATCAAACTTATGAAATTTCTTGATAATCCCTCTTTATGGCTTCATGATCCATAGATAGTTCCAAATCAAGGCTCACTAATTGTGCATAATGACAACCATGACCAAATGAAGGATTACAATGACAACTTCTAACATGGTAATAACCAACATATGACAATGAAAGTGGACAAAAATCCGTAAGGTGCAGAAATACATTCTAACCATCCATACAAACAAATATTTGAGTACTAGACAAAAATATTTCAATGGAACTATAATTAATTACAACAAATCCAACAAATGGGAGTGTGAAAACTCAATTTACTACTATCCTTTCCCTTTGTTAGTGTTAAATCACTAAATAGGGAACCAAAATTTTCTCCTAAGATGTTCAAATACGGTTTTCATACAGGAATTTCTTGAAAACCAAAGGTGAAAAATACCTGGAAACGTTGCAGCTGCTACAAATTGTTCTGGAAATATTGTAGATCTAGAATTGCATTCACCTCTTCAACATGTTCTTTTAACAGTGTTGCCACCTCTCTTCTTAGAGGACTGAACTTCAAACAACATGAATTTCTTTCACATGTAGAGTTTCTTTTGAGTTCCTTTCACCAATAGAGCACCACAGATCTTGAAATCTTTTAGGTTCAACAACAAATTCTTTCTCTGGGTTTGAAATCCTTCAATATTTGAACTAAATTTAGAATGGAAAATAATAATATTACTCTATGAAAATCGTCTGCAACTAGAGATTCAGAATTCTCCCCAGCAGAGTTGACATTCTGCTGGTGTTCCAAATTGAACGAGATCAATTGAATCCTAAAGACTTATCCAATGTCTTATACTTAGACTCAAAAGGGGATTTGGCCAACTAACAAGATTCAATCAAAGACTAAGATCTTCTACACTTCTGGCTCTACAGGACCAAGGTGGGTCAACCTATACAATTGATAAAACTTAACTCACTCATACAAAGACATTGCTTTTTATAGCAGATAAATCCCAATGAAAAGACACCAAGGAAAGAATTGACAACCTCAAACCTAGCTAAATTCTTGGTAAATCAACATTCACTTAACAACTGGGAAGTAGGACTCAACACCAAACAATGGGGATTTAAAATGATTTTGAATTTATAAAATGTTTTTGAGATGCATAAAACTGAATAATAGATTAGTGCCAATTTTGTGCCATGGAGTCAAACACATAAAGAGAATTCTTCAGGAAATAGATTTCAACAAGTGGATTTAAAATTGTTAATGCTTTGCATCAACTGTTAGTGTCTTACACCAACAATCCCACTCATATTTTCAATCAAATTATTCTTATCAGATCCAACCTGCACACTTAAATCACAATTACCTTATCAAAGTATTTAACCATTTCATTGAAACAAACCCATAAATAGATAAAAAACTCTCATGAAATTTAGATGAAAAACTCAAGAATACTTGGTATTATTGAATTTATATGACTGAAATGTACAAATCTTGAGACAATTTGATGACATTCATGACTTTCATGATTTATTTGCACAAACTGGCAGATATTTACTCATGAAATCAATAATTAAAGCTTATAGACTCATATTATAACTTACAATTGAACATTTTTCTATCTACCCAGCCCCATACAAGAATTCAAAACTCAGAACTCAACCTCAGAACCCTTTATAAATGAGAGAAGAAGAAAAGAAATAGAAGAATAGAATATTCTAGAAGATCTCAAATTGCCATCTAGTAGCTCCATTCCTGTTGATTAACAAATTTTCAAAGCCTCTCTCCTCTCTCCACAACAAACTTATTTTTCCTCTCAATTTACACTTCTTAGTTGCCAACCAAAAGAAAAAATTCCCATGTGGAGAAAATTCACTCCACTGTCTCAGTTATTGGAAAATATCCTCCCATGAAAGCCCCTATTTACCCTTTCACAATGTTGTGGCTGCACATTGTATTTTTCCTTCATATATTAAAGTTTTATAAATTTAATATTTGGGCCTTAACTTTTATTTTATTGCCCAGCACAAAAATATTTTCACCTCTTTACACATTTATTCCCCATCAAAGAATATGTCACATGCATTTTTTAAAAAAAAATTCCCTCCCTAGGAAGGCTTTTGAACATTTAATATGGGCCTATTAAAATAATTGTCTGTGACACCTTATTTCACTATGAAAAAGTAAACTTATTGGGAAACTAAAAATTTTACCTCCCTGGGTCCACTTTTCATTTAGCATCAAATATTTAAATGTTTTCTCAATTGAAAATTTTTGAAAATTTAAACCATCGAACCTATGCTTTCTCTTTTATTTCACATTTGAAATATTTTGTTTTTTATCCTTTTCCTTTTAAAAGACCCATTTAATATTTCACCCGATGCATGAACTTCACCTGTTCATTGAAAATGTTCCTAGGCCACACCTATCGCATGCTCTCATCTCGCCATTTCATGGGAATTAAAGGATGTACAAGTTAGAACCATGAGATAGCGGGTGACAATGGAGATTGTGCTGGATTGTGTCTTCATTTTCTGTCATTGGATCTCCCTTAGTCTATTTCTCCACATTTCTACCTAATCCTCATTCGCACTATGAAACTCTCCATGCTCGAATCATGGTAGCTACATCATTCTTTGGATGTCTCTGTAGACACTTAAAAATGACCTAGGCCTACAAGCTCTATTTTGACCACTTTCATCCTAGCATAATTATGACATTTAATTATGTCTTTGGTCCACGTTCGACTATTAATTAAATAATTCATAATTGTTTAATTAATTCATGTCATTTTATTCTTCATGATTATTAAATAAATAAAGTTTATTTATTTATTAAATACGTCATTAATTATCTAAGTCTTCCTCTAATTAAATAAATTTCTAAATTTATTTAATTACCCTTCTTCAGTCATTTCTTCCTAATTATTAAATAAATAAGTTTTATTTATTTATTTAATATGTCACTGTTATGCCTTGCATAACCACCCCACTTTGATCTAGATCAAAATGGGTCCCCCTTTGTCTTTTACCTTTGGCCTTTGGTTTTCTTCCTTAGGCGTTTTCCTTTCAAAGTTCTGTCGGAGGTGGAACCGGAACCAATACTAGACTTGGGATTTCTTTCTAAGTTCGGGTCTTGATCCGACCCCGGTTCCCGTTTCGATAGACCTTGGTTTTCATTTCTTTTGTTCTTTGTCAGAGTCGGGTCCGGGGCCAGGTTCAGAATGTTGAACTTTCTCAAGTTCCTCATTTGGTCCGGTCCCAGGTCCAACCCCACCTTTTTCTTTGCTCTGCGTTGGTCTTTATGGGTTAGTGTCCTTTGCCTTAGGTGTTTTCTCTTCGACCTTGGGCATTTTGTTTGTTGTGTTTTGTGGGCCCAGAACCGGACCGAAGTGCAAACTTGGAACTTCTTCCAGTCTTCGTTTTGTTCCTTCCCCGGTCCTGCCACTTTGGTCTTTTCTCCTTTACGCCTCTCTTTACGTTGATCCGCTTGTCCTATTATTTTTGCTTTGTTTCTTTTTTCTTTGTCGTGGGGTTGTCCTCCCCCTTTTCCTCGTTCTCTTGCTTTTTCTTTCTTCCTCCTCTTTTGGATGGCGTCAGAGGCAGGTTCGGAACAGAATCTGAACCCCAAACTTGGAAAATTTTCTGGTTCAAATTTTGGTTCCAACCCTAGTTTCACCTTGTTCGTTGTCCTACTCTAGCTCCGCTGGTCTTTTGTATTTTCTCACGGGCGTGGATCCGGGACGGGGTATGAGCTGGGAAGTTGTGATTACTTTCGTGGCTTGTTCCCATCTCAACTCCAGTCCCGAGTCTAGTTTTTCTTCTACCCCCACCAGTTTTCAGGGTGAGGGATGTCATTTCTGGTTCATGTTTTGCTCTGGTCCCGGTTCTACCGGTTTTAATGAGTGTGTTCCCATTTGGTTTTGACCCCAGCTCTGCAAGTTTCGAAGGTTGCTGCTCTTTTGAGTTCTATGTTGGTCCCGCTTCCACCTCCACCGAAGTTGTGTTTCTTTTGAAAAAATTGGAGGCATAATGTTGAAGTGTGCTTCTAACCGAGACCTTGTTTTGTAGGATCCAGACGTGCGCATAAGGATGTTTCCCGAGTGAAGTCACGCTGAAAGGAGGATATTGGGGAGACTTGGAATGAACACAACAAGTTTGGTAGGATGTCCTGCCGACTCGAGTTAGGTCTTCGACGGAAGGTCTCCCCAAGTGCTTTGTCTCTCACCGACAAGGATGTCTTCAAACAAAGTGTGGGCCTTCGGCATAATCTCCTGCCGATAAAATGAAGTCTCAGCGACATAAGTGGCTACGGGGTAGCTATTTCCGTGTGACAAGATGTCTCGGTGAACAGGTGGAGTCTTACCAACAGCAAAGCCCGGAAAGGGCAGGTTCTTATTTTGCCATAGGGTTATCTCCCCACCAAGAGGTCTCAACAAGGAAAGAAAGTCTCACTGACTAGTGTAAAAGGGGTTCCATTGGTAATCATCAGTGAAACAACCGGTAGGTCATGGCGACCAAAGAGTGAGCGTGTGGAAGTCTTCGCCCAGATGTGAGATGTCAATGGGACATCTCACTGACAAAGATCAGTCACAGTGACACCAAAATTTACCAAAAGGAAATGAATGCGGTGAGATGTCTCGCCGATGATCCAAAGTCACGCCAATCACAAGGATCGACAGAGGGTTGTGATGTCAGCATATGGTCCCCGCAAATTCATTAGGTCACACCGACATGCTACAAGGGGATTTTATCAGTAACCTTTAGTGAGAGATTTAATAAGTCTCGGTGACCAAGGAGTGAGCATGGAGAGGCTTTTGCCGAGACATGATGTCATAGGGATAAGTGACAGTCTCCCTAACATGAAAGATGAGCTCGCTGAAGTGTCTTCCCGACTAGTGTTGGTCTTGTTGATAGCAGTGAATCTGCCAGTGAAAGAACTTATCGTTGTAGTTTTTGGCGCTCGCCATCATGTCTTGCCAAAGGTGGTGTCCTGTCGACAACAAAGAGGGGCCCACTAGAAGAAATAGGGTTTTCCAAGAGGATGTGATTTTGCCATGTCATCTAGCCGAGAGGAAGCAGTCTTGTCATGGGACTAAGCGAGCTCGATGTGATCTCTGTGGCTCGCCAGAACCTCACACCGAGTGGCCCATGCTACACTGACAAACTTACAAAAGTGTGGATCTGGAGTGGAAAGGGGGCCGAGTGAGGGAGAAGACAGGCCGTGATTCAAATGGACAGTTATGAGGTCTGCTAATAGGGGTAGCTTAGCATTAATGGTGATATTTTGGGGCACTCAAGGTAGCTCAGCTGGAGGTCGAAAGTGGACACATAGGCCAACATAAGACAGTCAGGGTTTGGATTTATTGCAGGATCAAATTTTGTTAAGTATCAGGGTGTCGACCTTCTGACACCACAGGATATTTTGTAAACCCTAAAAATGGGTGCCAACATTATCTTTAGGAGAAGATGTATAGATGGCATGCTTGCCTCTTTGTAAAGGGTTCAAAAATTTTTGGTTCCAGAATTTTTAGTGTTAGCACTTCTAGGTTTAGAGAACTGTTTAGAACTGTTAGAAGTTAGTCAGCTAGCAGAAGGAGATTGAGTTGCATCTTGATTCTCAGTAATGAGAGCTTCTCTTGCCTTCTTGGTTAGCAGTTAGATTTCGGTATAAGTTGTAATGTATTTTCAAAGTTTTTCTAGTATAAATGGAAGCAGTTTGAAGACACAGATTTCTCTATACACTGGTGATTGTGCAGATTTGTAAATGTTGCTTATCTGTCTCACCCACAGTAGAAGCAACCATATTCGAATCCACTTCATATTGTGTTCCAGAATGGTATTTATCTCAAAGTTAATCATTTGATTTTGAAGGCTTTCAAGGAATGAAATCGCATTTTATGTTTTACTTAAATGGTAGTTTATAATCAGTTGTTAAAATCAGCACTATGAATGAATGATACTGTGTGTTAATCACAAGTTAATTATGTTCTTCAGTTTAGTTAGCAAATTCCTTGAAGTTATCAAAGTCTGGTTAAGGTTGGATGAACTATTGTTCTTTTCTATTTCAAAACCCTGGTCTATCTTTTTATATTTCTTTAAAACCCCTGGTTAGTATAGGATTTACTTCATGTTTGATCTTAGAGCAATCCAGAACCCTAACACCAGCAGGCCCCTTGAATATTACTGCTACATTGGCCACTGAGTAACATCAGCAGAGTTGAGACCCAACTACCAAGACCTTGGGAGCTAAGGCATCCATGTGCTACCTTTCTCTTTTAGGAGAAGCCGAGTAGCAATACTTTGTTTAGGATTGTTGTGGTGCCAAAATTGCCATCAATAGGAACTGGTGCTAGAAGGAGGGCCTAGAAGGGCAAGCTAGATAAAACTGGATTTTTCTCCCCAGAAAGGCCCCATAGAGTCCTTCGATCAACTGGGAATCCATCATCCTTCATAGAACTCAAGACCCCAACAAGACATAAGCATCACAGAACTCGGGCAACCATTATTCCACCCTTATCAGCTTCGCTCACTCCACTAGGCTTTTCACCAATACCTCAGTGGATACCCATTAATCCACCTGCCAATTCATCTCAATTGTCATTATAGCTAGTTCAACCCATACAACAGCTGGCTCAACCACCACCACCACCAATGGCATTCTTTCAGAATAATCCCTCTCCATTGGGGACTATTCCTGGAGGTTTTCATGACTTACCCAAGAACCCTAAGAAATTCTGCCCTAAGTATTTTCATGGTGAATCAAGGAGTGTTCAAGAACACATACATGCTTTCAAGGATGTGTGTACCCGAGCTCAAATAGCTCATCATGATGTATTTTGTAGGTTGTTCCCTTATTCCTTGGGAGACATGGCATATAACTGGTATCTTAATCTTCCTCAAGGCTTTATTTTGTCCTGGACAGATTTGGAAAATGCTTTCATCAATCAGTTTAGAGTGTGTGGACCCAGCTCTTTTGTATCACCAATTTGCCACTATTAGGAAGGAGCCGTGTGAATCCCTACCCTTGTTCAATACCAGGTTCCAAAGAATGTATAGGAGGCTACAGGATCCCTATCTAGTTACCGAGGACAGTGCCATTCAGGCATACTTTAGGGTTATAGACCCTTTGCTAGGATTGTTCTTACAAAGAACTTATCTGCCAGTGGATATTGATACCCTATCCAAGGTTTATCATTTAGCCATTAAGTTGCAGCAACATACCAACTCTCAACTAGGTTGGGGGGGAGGTTTGCCTTTAATGGGGTATCAGACGCCTAGTACACCCCCTTTATTCAATACTGTTCCAGGAGTGTCTCCTTCCAACTATGGGCCTAGGTTTGAATTGCAGACTCAACCTCCTGTCACATTATTTACTACTGGAACTTCTAATCTCTCTCAACAACCGTAGGTTCCTTCAAGTTCTCATGGTCTTCATAACCAAGTTGGAACCACAAGCCATGTTGATCAGCCACTTATTGCTAAGGCCGTTGAAAGTGAAAAGACTACTCAGCTTACCAATGAAGTAGAAACCTTGAAGAAAACGCTGTCCCAAGTCACTAATGACATGGCTCAAGTTCGGCTGAACCCTTCTCAGAACCAGGGTAATTACCCCAATCAGAATAGCAACAACCAGGGTACTTATTAGAATAACAATAACTGCAACCAAAGAGGTTACCAAAACCAAAACAAAGGGTACAACCAAAGGTCGAATAATAATAGGCAATGGAATACAGGGCCTAATAACGGTGGAGTCCCTCACAACTATCAAGCAAATGAGGAGAGGTTACATACTGCAAATGTGGCCAACCTCAACTTCATGACCAATTGGTGTAGGCTGCATAATATAGCAACCCATTCTGAAGTGAACTACCCTGAACTGGAGAAGATGGTCAAAATGGCACACGAAGATGCCCACACATTCCAAGGGAATTCACACAAAGGAGGTGACTCAGTGGATATTGCAATGACCTATGACATTTTTGAAGAGGAACCCTCATTCCCAAGACAAGAAGAGAATGAGCCAGAGGAGGATGCATATGATGCCCAAGCTTTTCAGACAAAGGGAGGACACTTCCTGAGAAATCAATGTAAGGGGCCATTCACTACATCAGCACCTCCTAACCACATGGTGCCCCCAAATCAAGGCACTGATAACAATCCTCCCCCACCAAAAGGCCCACCTGATTTCCATGGCAAGGGTGATTCCTTTGGTGTTTCCAAAGGTACTGCCAGTTCTAATCTGGAATTTGATATTGTTTATGAGATGCAGAGACAAAAAACTTCTTTGTCATTCTTTGACATCTTGAAGTGGTGCCCTGCTCAAAGGGAGATAGTGTTGAAGGCTCTAGAACAAGCTGATGAGTCAAAAGCAAAGAGCAGGGTGGCACCTGCTGGGGATGCGAATGCAGCCTTATACATAAACAAGGGAGGTACTCCACCTTTCCTTTTGAGTTTAAGAATTTCTGGCAAGAACTTACATAACTGCTTACTGGACTCAGGGGCTTCGGGAAACATCATGCCATTTTATGTGTGTAAGAAGTTGGGATTGGACCCCATTCAGACAAATAAGAAGGTTATTCAGCTGGAGAAAATAGAGGTCAATGTGGTAGGGGAATTAAGAAACATACACGTTCAAGGAGGATCAAATCCTAGGATCTTAACAAACATAAACATCCAAGTGTCGAATATTCCTGAAACCTATGGTATGCTGCTAAGCAGAGATCTGATGAAGAGTCTAGGAGGATACCTCTCCCTTGACTTTTCACATATGTGGCTACCATGGAGAGGGATCCCAACTCAGATCAAGATTGAAAGTGAGCCTTGCCTCAAGCATATCATTACTGAATATGATTGCCACAATGAGGTAGCCTATTTCAAAACTAGGATAGGTGTGTATAAAAAAGAAGAAGCTTTAACCTTTTCTATTTTTGATCCCAAAGAACGGCCCATACAAAGGCCCATTGATCTTGTGATTGATGAAAATTAGCAAGCATTAGTCAGAAAACTGCAACAAGATTAGCTGGTTTCGGGGGAGAATGTAGATTTACAAAGTCTCCTGCTCCCTAATTGGT
Organism: Sequoia sempervirens; assembly: GCA_007258455.2. Classification (NCBI taxonomy): domain Eukaryota; kingdom Viridiplantae; phylum Streptophyta; class Pinopsida; order Cupressales; family Cupressaceae; genus Sequoia; species Sequoia sempervirens. The sequence goes on from VDFB02047397.1 coordinate 83,010,976, forward strand.
GCAGGGTACATTATCAAAGTCATTCTGAATTGACTTGTCCGTCCTGCATTGACAATCTAAAACATGTTTCCCAAGCTGAGGAAGCTGGCACAAGTTGCCCTGAGACCATTGAAAACTGCTTCCCATTTGAGGCCAAGGAAGCGACCATGTTAACCAGGGATGCAACACTTGCAAAAAAAATCCTTGCCTAGATTAAATCTACCCCAGACGCACTTCCGAATTAGTATACTGATGAGGAGAAGCCCCAAGGTTTGCTTGACACCCCTGTACCCACAGATATACTAAAATATAAGGGGTTAACCCAAGAGATAAGTAAATGTCAAAAGGACAACCTGGGGGCATAGGATACATCTGAAAAAGGGATTGGGAATTATTCCTGAGAAACCTACTAAACAACTATCCCCTGTATTTAATTCAAAAGAATCAACTCCGACCTGTGATTAGTTGTGGACCCTTACCTTTGATGGATCTAAATCCAAGATTGGTTGTGGTGTTGGAATTATGCTAACCAGCCTGAAAGGGAGAGTTTCCTTTGCTTCTTATAGGCTACAATTTGGGTGCACTAATATTGTAGTTGAGTATGAAGCCCTAGCAAGAGGACTGATGTTTGCACACAAGAAGAAGGTCACGGCCTTGGTAGTCAAGGGAGATTTAGAAATTGTGGTTAATCAGGTCCGCAGTCAGTATACATGTCACAACAGAAGGCTGGTAGCATACAGAAACAGGGTATGGAACCTGATCGAAGACTTTGATGCTTTTGGGATCAACTTAATCCCTAGAGAAGAAAATCAGGTAGCTGACTCACTGGCTATTGCAGCAAGCACCTTGGAGTCTATGCAAGGTTCCAAATTCAAGAGATTTTTAGTGGAACTGATGTCCACCCCAGCTATCCTTGACAATATCAAAAATTTCTAGGTCTTCGAGGATGATCGGCATATTCTAGCTTTCTTAGCAAGCTCGGATGTCTTTGAGGGGCAAATTATTGATGATTCTGATAGAGATCAAGAGGATTGGAACCCTGGAGATTGTGATACGGAAGGGGTTCTTAATCTAAAAAGTAATAACATTCCCAAGGGAATGGTAGCCTTGGAAAGGATTTTCGACTCAGATCTCAGGGCTCGAGAGAAGGCATCAGCTGAAGAAAAGGGAGGTGAATATGAGATAGTTAACCTAGCTGACTCGGGTCCTAAAAGGAATGTCTATATAGGGAAGGCCTGCCCTGGAGCAATTAAAGAAGACATATTGAGGGCACTTAAAAAAGATGTTGCTGCCATAGCCTGGGGACATGAAGACCTACAGACATTTGATGCTTCGGTTATGACTCACACTATTCCCTTGAAGCTCAAAGCTAAACCCTTCTGACAGAAGCAACGCCCTGTCAATGCTCTAATCAAACCATTGATTTATAAAGAGGTTCAAAAATTGATGTCTGGAAGGATAATCTTCCCTATTCGCCATTCAACGTGGGTGGCTAACTTAGTTCCAGTCCGTAAAAAGAACGGGGAGATTAGGCTATGTGTTGACTTCAGAAATCTAAATAGAGCCTCCGAAAAGTATAACTACCCACTCCCTTCCTTGGATGAGGTATTGCAGACTATTAATGGAGCACAGATGATGTCATTCTTAGATGGTTACTCTGGATACAATCAGGTAATGGTCAACTTTGAAGATAGGATGAAGACAACTTTCACTACCAAGTGGGGGACGTTTGCATATAGAAGGATGCCATTTGGCCTGATAAATTCCGGAGCAACTTTCCAGTGTGCCATGGACATAGCTTTCAAGGATCTAATTGGAAAATGCATTATTGTTTACATAGATGACCTAACAGTGTTCTCCAAGGACCAAGTGAATCATGCTGTAGATTTAGCCCAAGTTCTTCAAAGATGCATCCAATATGGAGTCTCTTTAAATCCCAAAAAGTCTGTGTTTGGTGTTTCCGAAAGAGGAATATCAATTGACCCAAATCGAGTTGAGTCCATCCTCAAGATAGCCATGCCAGGAAGCAAGAAGGAGATGAGATCCTTCTTTGGAAAGATCAACTTCGTGAGGAAGTTTATCACAGGCTTTACAAAAATCGTGAAGCCCTTGAATGAGATGATGAGGAAGGATGCCAAAATAGAGTGGAATGATGAGGAAAAGGCTGCATTTTCTCTAGTCAAGCGCTCCATTTTGGAAGCTCCAGTCCTCACCAGCCCTAACTATTTGAGGTTGTTTTATATTTATTCTTTTGCCTCCAAACACTCGTGTGCAACTGTATTAACTCAACGAGGAGAAGGGTCAGAGGAGAGGCCGATTGCTTTCATGAGTTCTCCCTTCAAAAACACAAAAATCAGATACCCACCTCTTGAGAAGCAAGCTTTTGCGCTGGTCTGAGCTGTAAAAAAATTCAGGCATTACATCCTCCGAAGTCAGATTATTGTTGTAGTTCCTGACATTGCTGTCAAGTCTCTACTTATGTAGAGTGAACTGGGAGAAAGAAGAGGGAAGTGGATGGCCATCTTGCAAGAGTTTGATTTAGAAATACGACCTATGAAACTTGTTCGAGGTTTAGGTCTATCTAAATCAATGGTTGATGCTGGTGACAATGTTATTTGTCAACAATATACTACTCAGTCCTTCTCAAACGACCCGTGGTATGCTGATCTTATTTGTTTCATGCTCAACAATCATTGTCCAGAGGGAATGAATTCTACTCAAAGGAGAGCCCTAAGACTGAAGAGTTCTCATTACATGATCAAAGGAGGGTTGCTATATAGGAGAAATTTTGAATGACTATACTTAAGATGCCTTGATCATCAGGAGGCCAAGCAAGTGATCTCCAAATTTCATGGGAAACATGGCACAGGTCATGGTTCCACAGATTCTTTTGCACACCAGATCCTCAGGTCTGGTTATTATTGGCCTTATGTATTCAAGGACGCACATCAACATGTGAGAACATGCCACACATGTCAGGTTGCTGCACCAAGGGAACACCATGCAGCCATGCCATTGCAACCCATCTATGAGGTGAGGCCCTTTGCCCAATGGGAATTGGATTTCATTGGTGTTATCAACCCAAACTCTACTACAGGGCATAAATTCATCTTGACTGCTACTACCTACTACACGAGGTGGATAGAGGCTACACCTTGCAAAAACAACACAACAGAGGTAGTGATCAAGTTCCTTACTGAATGCATCACTACAAGGTTTGGAGTACCCTTCGCTTTGGTATGTGACAATGACTCTGCCTTCTCTTTTGCTGAATTTATTTCCTGGGCATATGATCACAAGATTGTCTTGAAATATTCTTTGAATTATTACCCACAAGGCAATGGAGTTGCAAAGTCCACCAATAAGAATCTCTTAGGGGTGGTTAAGAAACTGTTAGAGCATAACCCTAGAGACTGGCATACCTAGCTGAGATTTGCATTATGGGCAGATCAAACTAGGATTAAGGCTGCTTTAAACACCTCACCATTCAAGCTGGTATATGGCCAAGAGCCTGTCTTTCCCATCCATCTTCAAATACCTATCCTTGAGTTCATGCAAAAATTCTACTCTAAGGAAAATAGGATAGAAGTCAGATTGGCCGCTTTGTTGAAATTAGAAGAGGAGAGAGATGCCACCTTGCAGCAATTCTTTAGGCACCAGGCTGTTGTCAAACATTGGTTTGACAAAAGAGCCAAAATCAAGGCCTTTAGGATATCAGACCTAGTGCTGCTATGGGACAAAGCTAGTGAAAAGAAGGGTAGTCACTAGAAATTTGACAAACTTTGGCTAGGTCCTTATTAGATTGCTGAGATCTTAGGAGAAAATGCTTTCTGATTGAGTAGTTTAACTGGAGAACCTGTCCCCTTTCTTGTTAATGGACAATTTCTCAAACACTATTTTGAATCATGAGGTTGGCATTTTGTTAAGTAGTGCATTTGTATAAATAATTTCTGGTTGTAAATAGTCTCTGTTTATATTTCGTTATTCTTCATGTAAATAGTTCACTTTTTGCTTGTTCTCTTCTCCTATCCTTTGTGTTTTCTTTGCTCGTTGCTTTCTGTTTGTTTTGTTCTTTGGGGTTTATCTGTTTCTTTCCATTTTGAAGTGATGGGTTGTTATCCGAAGCATGCTTTGGTCATTAGGAGAGAAGTGGTTTAGATATTTTTCAGGTTTCCTGATTGAATGATTTTGTCCCCAATTCGTTGTTTCATGCTTGTTGTCAATAAAAGTTGTGGAAAGTTTTGAAACAAGGTGCCAAGTAAGTAGCCTTCATCAATTCCCCTGAATCTGTCACAAATAATTAAGATCATCTCCTCTTGTAAGGGTATATTTGTCCTAGGACTATGGTGTTGTAAGATTTGAGTGAAAAATCCGATCTACCAAGTGTTGTTATGAGGTCCATGGTAGTTTTCAACCTAGATCAAATGTTGAACATTTGACATATTGAAAAGAAAAAAGCAGAATTAAAAGAAATAACTGAAACTCCAAAAGAAAAGAAAAGAAAAGAATTATCAAAAGAAGAAGAGTCAATATGAATGGGTGATTCCAGTATCTCTACCAGGGCTATGGACACCTGTCTGGCAGTAGAGCAATGCTGTGAGAAAAATAGAGGTATCTCCATCAGGGCTATGGACACCTGACTGGCAGCGGAGCAATGCCCAGGATATCATTGCACAAAAGGAAATCAACTCATGTAGCTCAAATCCTGCACATTGTTGTCCAAAATATGAGGAAAACTTTATAAAAGAGTGATGCACAATCAAACACACACATAGATTCGAGGGTGGCCATTGATGGACTTACATTTGAGATTCTAGCTCTACCTTGCTTGTTATAACTGACCCAATTGGAGTTGTGATATTCATGAACCAAGAGTTCTGGGTAGCTGAATCCTGCAGATTCATGAAAATGGTTAAACCATTTTCCCAGCCAAGTCACCATTTGTTATGCCTTGCATAACCCCCTCCATTTTATTCTGGAATAAAATAGGTCCCCCTTTGGTTTTTTTCCCTTTGGCCTTTGGTTTTCTACCTTAGGTGTTTTACTTTCAAAGTTCTGTTAGAGGCGGAACTGGGACCAATACCGGACTTGGAAATTCCTTCTAAGTTCGGGTCTTGTTCCAACCCCGGTTCCGATGTCGACAGACCTTGGTTTTCGTTTCTTTTGTTCTTTGTCGGAGTCGTATCTGAGCATGGTTCGGAATGTTGAACTTTCTCAAGTTCCTCATTTTTGGTCTCGTCCTGGGTCCAACCCCAACTTTTCTTTTCTCTTCGTTGGTCTTTGTCGGTTTGTGTCCTTTGCCTTCGTTGTTTTCCTTTCGGCCTTGGGCATCTTGTTTCATGTGTTTTGGCGGACCCGAAACCGGAACGGATTCCAAACATGGAACTTCTTCCAATCTCCGTTTTTGTTCCTTCCCCGGCCCCGGTCCCGCCGCTTTGGTCTTTTCTCCCTTGCGCGTCTGTTTGTGTTGTTCCACTTGTCCTATTCTTTTCATTTTGTTTCTTTCACTTTGTTGTGGGGTTGTCCTCCCCCTTTCCTCATTCTCTTGCTATTCCTTTCTTCCTCCTCTTTTGGATGGCATCGGAGGCAGGTTCGAAACGAAATCTGAACCTGAAACTTGGAGAAGTTTCTGGTTCAGATTTTGGTTCCAACCCTGGTTCCACCTTGTTCGTCGCTCTGCTCCGGATTCACCGGTGTTATGTTCCCGTCCTTTGCATTTAGGGTTTCCTCGCGGACACGGAGCCAGGACGGGGTATGAACTCGAGAAGGTTGATTATTTCCCTGGCTCTTTCCCGCCTCGACTTTGGTCCCAGTTCCGGTTTTCTTCCGCCCCCGCCAGTTTTGAAGGCGGGGGATGTCATTTTTGGTTCATGTTTTTTCCCGGTCGCGGTTCCACCGGGACTTGTTTAAATTTTGCTTCATGTGCCCGTGTTGGCTCCGCCTCCACCAGAGTTATGTTTCTTTTTGGTAAAAGGCATGATATTAATGTATTGTTCTAACGAAGACCTTGTTTTGTAGGATCAGGTCGTGTGCATGAGGATATTTCTTGGGGATGTTAACATCAGGTCTTGCTGACCAGTGTCAAAAGATTCATACATCGGCAAAAGGTATTCTCTGCGCCAGGATTTCTTAGCGAATCCAGGAAGTCTCACCGACTAGAAAAGGATCAAACACTTCGGAGGGAGTCTTTTCTTCGGTATATGGTCATAGCGAAGTCTTTTGGTCTTGCCGACCGGTGACAAGGAGAAGGCTTCGGTGGGAGATATTGAATTCGGGATGAAGTCTTGCCGAGAGCCTAATGTCTCACCGACACAGTGCAAAGAGTCTATCGGGTGTCTTCGGTGAGAGAATCAGTGGGTTATAGCAACAAAAGGGATGAGCTAGTAAAGCTTTCACCAAGGCATGGGGTGTCTATAGGAAGTCTTTCTGATAAGGGGAGGTTACAGTGAAACACATATAACGAAAGATTACATTTCAGTGTGACTGCAACAGTGTCTTGGCGACACCAGAAGTCGGTGAAAGGAAATGAATGCGGCGGGAGGTCTCATCGATGATCCAAAGTCACACCGATGATAAGGATCGACAGAAGGTTGTGATGTCAGTATAGGGTCTCGACGAAGAAAATAAGTCTCCCCGACATAGAACGAAGCGGCATCGGCAAGGGGTTATACTTTGACCACAAGGTCTTAGCGAAGGAAGAAGGTCACGTCAAAACATCAACAGAAGCTGGCGCGAGAGGGTCAACAAAGGATGTTAGGGAGACTCCAAAGAAAACAAGGGTTTTGCTATGGGGTTTCAGCGATCGTCTCGTGTCTTGCCAATAGCGGTGAATCCGTCCATGAAGGAACATATCGTTGTAGCTCTTGGCACCTGTCATGATGTCTTGCTGAAGGTGGATGTCCTGCCGACCGAAAGAGGGGGGCACCGAAAGAAATGAGAGCTCACCTAGAGGACACAATTTTGTCATCTCATTTGGCCGAGAGGAAGCAGTCTTGTCGAGGGTCCTTGCGAGATCAGTATGATCTCTGTGGCTCACTAGAACCTCTCACTGACTGGCCCATGCTACACTGACGAACTTGTAGAAGAGTGAATCTGGAGCGGGAAGAGCACGGAAGGAAGAAGATAAAGCCGTGAGTCAGCTGGACAGCTGGTATCTACTGACAAAGGAAGCTCAGCATTAATGGCGATATTTTGGGGCACTCGAGGCAGCTCCGCTGGAGGTCAAAAATGGACACGAAGGCGGGCAAGTTAATGCAGTAGCTATAAAAGATCTTCAGATCTTTCCACAAGATGATTTTCACCAACATAGACGGCATGGACTCGCATTTAATGCAAGACCGACTTGCTCCAAAATATTTGGATGCTAACCCTTGCAAACTAACTCTCCCAGGTGCAGATAGTTTTTGTAAACCCTGTGAACAGGGGTTATTACATTCAAGTTGGTACATTAGCCGCATGGGAAGCTTGCCTCTTTGTAAGAGTTAGACCAAAAGGGATTAGAACTTCCATAGACTAAGAAGATTTTTAGATTAAGAACCTTTCTAGAGTTAGAACTGTTAGGATTTAGTGAGTTAACAGAAGATTGTTGCATCTTGATTCATGAGAGCTCTTCTTGGTCTAGCAGTTAGGTTTCATACTACATGTTAAATACATTTTCAAAGTTGTCAAAGTATAGATTTAAAATCAGTATCACAAATTTCAAAATTAGTGATTGTGCCGATTTGTAAATGTTACTATCTGCCTAACTTAAATAGGCAACCGTATCCTCGAATCTACCATATTTTGTTTTAAACGGTTTATCTAAAAGATCATTTGATTCGAGTGCAAGGAATGAAATCCCATTTTTATGTGTTACTTAAATGAAGTTATAAATCGTTGTTAAAATCAGACTTGAATAAATGATCTATGTGTTAATCACAAGTTAATTATGTTCTTTTTAGTTAGCAAATTCCTTGAAGTTAAAGTCTGGTTAAATGAACTATTGTTCTTTTCTGTTTCAAAACCCTGGTCTATCTTTTTATATTTCTTTAAAACCCTTGGTTAGTATAGGATTTACTTCATGTTTGATCTTAGAGCAATCCAGAACCCTAACACCAGCAGGCCCCTTGAATATTACTATTACATTGGCCACTAAGCAACATCAGCATAGTTGAGACCCAACTACCAAGACCTTGGGAGCTAAGGCATCCATGTGTTTCCTTTCTCTTTTAGGAGAAGCCGAGTAGCAATACTCTGTTTAGCATTGTTGTGGTGCCAAAATCGCCATCAACGGATAGCACAAATTTCATGAGACTGTGAGATTTATGGTTAAGTGAAATCTTGTTTTAAGGAAGTCCATTGTAGGAACTCCATAATTACTATTCATAGTTAGTTGTAGATCAGGAATTATCCATCTTCCCTGCTCTTTTCCTTTTTTTTAGAATAGCCTATTGCAAGGTTCATTGCACATTGTAAAGCCAAACTTGAAGAAAAAATCAAATTTTTGGACCGCTGTCCGAACCTACAACAAAGTGAAACTGGACCTCCATCTCAGAAGCTTCGGATTTGAAGATCTACCTTGCATCCAACTACGTAAGTCTGCCCTATGATTACCATAAAAATCACATCAAAATCAACTGAGGAGTTCCATGCAAGTCATGACCTGACACCCGAAAGACCTTGGGGATATTTTCAACAAATTGCCGCTAGAGATTTCCTTTCAAGAGAGGTAGTGCACATGTGCACTGCCTGTGTTGAGAAAGTGTGCAAAAACACCCATCAACATAACATAGTGAAAAATAAGTGTCAATGTATGCCCCCACCTTAAAGTGATTTTTAACATCATTGTTGTGAGCAATCAGCTTTGAAGTAGTCGATATTCAATGCTAACCATAAGGAAGAAATGAGAGCTTATTCGGAAAGCCCTATGCCATGTCATATGTTCCCGAATGAAAATACATCATGAAAGGAGAAAGGGGTTGCCCCCAAAAAAATGTAAGGGATCTACAAATTTGAGGTCAGTATATCTTTGCTACAATGTTGTTATAGAGCCTAGAAATGTTATCATTCCCCAAATACTCACAGAACAAGAAGAATGACACACATAGAGCGAAAAAAAAGAAAAATATTTTAGGTAAACATGGAAGAGACCTAAATGTCTCAATTCCTTGTATCATCCCCAAAAGGAAAATACAAGACAAGAGAAAAGATAAATGTTTACAAAATAGGGAAGAATGTGGATACAAATAGAGGAATGCACATAAAGAGAGAGAGATACATCAAATAGAATAGTATGAGGGATCATATTATGCACATGCAATCACACAAATAACATGGTAAAGAAAGAAAAATACTAGTAAGGAAAATGTGAGTCAATCTATAGTAGGTTGTTTGCATCCCAATCTTGTTCAATATATGTGGAAGGAGGACAACTAGCCAAAGGGACTATTGGTTTTTTTTCTAGCAGAACCTTGAAATCTTCTAAAAGGTAGCCAACCCTTATGCTTAAGAATCTTCAAGGTCAGTGGCCAATGAATGGGAGATTGATATATAACCTTTTCTCCCCTACACTTCAGGCTCTGTTAAACCTAGAAGGGTGATCACAATAGTATACTTGTAGATACTTGTGTTCCAAAATATTAAATACACTGTAAATAGATGATTCTCCTCAAAGTGTTTAAAAGACACAGTACCCTAAATATTTGGTTAACCTTCATGGCAGTGTCTAATTCAAACATGAGATATGTAGAGCATTAAATTCCACACACAAACAAACTAAGATTGATAAGTAAATTGATTTTAATTTTGAGGCCAACTGTTGAATTGGCCATCACAATTGCAGTATGATTACCCTACTTAAACCAGTGCCATATCCTTGGAATGGAGTCAGTTCTAATACCCACATGATTTGACAACAATTTTCATACATGACAATACCCAAAGCCTTGAAAACACTGCATTATAGTATTCCCACTTAACATCTCAACCATTCACTTCTTACTAGCATCCTCATACATGAATTATTACAAACCTATAGTTATACTCAAGCATTTACATCCATTCATTGAATTAATGAGCAAGAAAAGAACAATATATCCATTAGAAACCAACATAGACAAATAAGATAACTATTGATTATATTATTCATAGTTTATAGAACCAGTACATAGGAGAGAAAAATGTAGAGACTTTATACTACTCTGTTATATATATTATCACTATTTTTATCAGAAAACCATGTAAATATTCACAGACTTCATCCCTAAAACATACTACCAGAAAGTTCAGTGCTCTTTTCTATTTATGTATGACCCCTTCAAAAAACTACCAACTAACCTCCCCTATAATCAACCTTGGAATCCTTTTATAGAACAAGGGAGCAACAAGAACCAGGATGAATTACACATTACATTTCACTTTCATTTCAAAACTAATTTCACTTGAATGTGAGAAATTACCTAGACAATTATAAGCAATCATTTACAGGATAGGGGAAGCAAAAATCAAAATTCCAAAAACAGTTATTTGGAGAAGACCCACTAGCCTTCCAAAAGGAATCGTTGTCACAACATCAAAACTTGCATACCCACACCAAACCCAAAAAATTAACCATCAACACCAAATGTACAAACTACAAACCAGCCAAAAGGAACCGAGTTAGCACAAAGGACCAAAAAAGAAGCACCAGGTCAAAAAGAAAACAAGGTGCTACCTTGCTTTGTTAGCAGCAAAGTAAGTATGCTCACTTGGTGTCCTTATTGAAATTGAGGAGGCTACCAAAACCTCATCATCCAAGTCTTTCATATCAACCATGGCCACAAGGTATTGGCGGTGCCCTGAATTAGTTTCAATCTTGCTATCTAAGGGATCATCTGAGACTTCAATGGGAGAATGATGCTTGCCTAGATAAGCTTGGTGGTATTTATTCTTCCTCACTTCCTCTCGTTCAGGCCTTTCAAATTTCTACCCTTTACCTTTAACCAACTCCTCTGAAATGATTTTGCTTCTTAGATGATAGGCACACTTGACAACATTCCACGCAAATTTCTTACCAGCTTTTGTTTTCTTCCTCGGAGTTACAGGAACTTCAGGCATATCCTGATCGTTCTTGGGAATTTCACTTTGAGACTCAAGGGCATTGAGTCTCCTAGACATTTAGACTGGGTTGACAGACACGTTTATCCATTGGGAAAAGTAATTTCACCAATTTCACATAGGATAAAGACACCTCCAACAACGTATGAATCCTACCAACCCGTGGAAAAGCTTATCACAATACAAGTCTGCAACCCTTTTACCAAAGAAACTCCTCGCCAACCTCCTTATGGACTTAAGCTCATTTTTCAACAATCTACAAGGAAAATATGGCTATCGGTCATCATTATATTGAGTAATGCAAGCATGCCAACCATTAATATTCAAAGAAAGCTTGTGTGAGAATGCTGACAATCAGCTACTTTGATTTTTGAACTTCAGCCATCGATCACACATTGAGAAAAATCAACGAATAATCAATTAGAATAATTAATTATGACAAATATAATTGCATGCACTTGATGCCTTTTCCTAATCAGGAAAACCCAAGCGGATAGACACCCACTCTGTCTGCATACTTAATCACATACTTAGCATTTAATAAAACCTATTGTGTCATATTTACCTACCTACCCGTGGGAATTAATTTACTTGCAATCCATCACAACAAGACAACAGGGAGTGATCATGATTTAATCTTAGATTATCAGCTCGTACTCTGCCTTACTTCAATTTCACCTTCCCATGTGTACTAGCATCTAACAGAACTAACGACCACAATCAAAAAGCATTTCCCAAATCTCAAACACCTGTCAAAAGAAACCAGTTCTAATATGGCATCTATTTTAATCTTAGTGCCATTTCAGCCAAATTTTAGCAGTACTTTATCTCCACTAAATTCCTTTGGAGCCCTTAAAATATCCCACGTGGCATTTTCCTATTCACCCATTGAGAAATGGGAGATACGAGTGGCCCCTCATGGGATGGCGAGGAGCGGTCAGGATTGATCCACATCACCCACCATCAACCATTGATTTATTTTCTTATAAATCATTCACTGTCTCCAAAGCCTGGCAGGTCCCCCCATGAAGCAACAAATGTCATCTTTCCGCTAGACCATGAGCTTTCCTTAATATAAAATAAAATTGGACGAGGTGGCAAGGAGCAGCTAAGATGAAGCCACATCACTCGTCATCCATCATCAATGTTATTTTAATATTGTTTGTATATTAGCCTAAGGTACCTGGGCCCGCCAATGAAGAAGACACATGGCCTGTGTCATTATTTTATTTAGGCATAAAATGAGATGGGGAGGTGAGGAACGGTCTAGATAAAGACACATTGCATGGTATCTTCTATTGATTCTCTTCAAAGCTCCACTTGCAACTTCTTTAGAAATACTGGGCCCACTGTTGATTATGACACATGGCTTATGCTTGCCAACCTATGTGAATAAAATAATGGGAAATGAAATAGGATAGGCGTGCGAGGAACGAAGGTGATTTGTTTGCAATGATTGAATGGTCATCATAGAACTTAAAATATTCACATGCCAAAAATGTTAGTCATAAAAAGGGGCCCACTACTACGCAAACGAGACTCAAACCCTTGGGGATTAATGACTTAATATTTAAGTCATTTTATCATGAAATATTTTGCTCAACTTAGGGAATTTTTAAAATGATGGAAAATGTATTTGGTAATCGACATACCTATACCAAGTGGCCAGTGAAAATATGTTTGTGATGGCTCAAGTGATAACTTCAGGTGATTGGTAACTAGGTAAAATGAGTCAACAAGGATTAGAAAATTGCTAAGGACTCAAATTTAGGGGTTGCTTAGGAAAGGATTTATCAACACAAACCCTAAAACATTGATTGTGAGAAAAAAACCTAAGCCCAGAGAAATGAAATCTACTAAAAATTTCATAGTTTAGGAATGGAATTAAAATTTTTAGGGGTTCTATTAGTGGCTCATGTTGGGGTCACATGCCTCTCACAAGCATGGTGAGATCCAAGAATCTCAGGGAAGTAGACCAAGTGCCAGAACATTGTGAAATAAAGTCTTTTAATTTTAATTTTTAACTTCACTTGGTGGCCCCAGACCACCAAATGAAAAAGGGAAGTTAATACTTGCCTTTATCAAACATTAGTCTGTTGAAGGAATTGATTTCCCTGAACCCACACTTACCTCTTCCATACCACTACAACAAGTATAGCATGCTTCCTACAAGCATAAGTATGCAATTACCACTGAGAACTTCATAATTACAAACATTACCACCAGCATATCTCATAAATTTTTTGAGCATACCATTGCTAATGTAATATTTTCCATTCTGCATTGCATAACCAGGCATACACTAAAAATTTTCATCATTACATGACACACGTGTTATATTCATCATATAAAACATATATATATTCATAATAACATTCCTTTCTCTTCATCTTATTGTCATGCTCCATCAAAATGCCTCCCAACTGAATTGGAAACTGAAAATATTGATATTCTTCCAATTAGTTGGCATCAAGATACTCAACCTTACTTGCAACATTTGTATCAAATGTAAAACATTCATAGGAAATGCCCTAGAGGAGCTCATCAATGTGTTGCTTTGTTTGCTCAAGGACATATTCTAACCCTATGTCAAATGCATCATCAAAGCTCTTAGAAAAGAGTGGATTATCTTTGAACCACTAAGGATCATTATTTCTATTAACTAATGAAGATGGAGGCTCATCAAATAAGGGGTTTTTTTGTACATTCATTTTTTACATAAATATTTTTGGCTCCTTAGCATGAAGGTCTAAATCTTCCATATCATCATTATATTCAAAATCATTAAAATCACTAGATCATACAGATAGATAAATTCAACTTCATTCTCATCCTTAATAGTTAACATCTTTGACTCGCATTCTAAAAACTCTTCACAGGAAGAAAGTTGTTCCTTCTCAAGCAAACATGTGTTCCCATCATTATCAACATATTTCTCATTTGCAGCAAAATATTCCATCTCTACTTCATGAGGATAATCATGACTAACAAAGGAATGACCATACTCAATGCCATCATTAATATTACAGCAAGGGGACTCATCAATACTGAAACTATGTTCAGAATTTTTAGAATGAATGCTCAGTCTTATGTCTTCCATAGGAGAATAGGTAGTGGACTCTTCAAAACAATCAAATCTTGGGAAGATATCAAACATGCATTTAGGATCTTGCTCTTTAGATTGGTCATTTTCACACACTACTGCAACATCACCAATCACTTGGGTTGAGTCACCATGTTGAATACTTGGGCCCATTTCTATTCCCTGATTAGTAATCTTGTAACAAGGGATAACTTCACATACCTCCTTCTATTCTATAGACCATGCATTTGAAATATGATAGTTATGATCATTATCTACATAACCAATGAACATGCCACACATTTCACTTGCTTCACTGGGGTGTGCATTTTCAACATTTGCTCTACTCTCTTCTATATGTGATATCTCAATACTTGACTCATATGGAGTAGCAGAATCATTATCATTGCAAATTGAAAATATAATAGTTTCTTGATGATTATCTCATATCTTTTCAAAAAGAGACCTGTATAAGGTTTAAGGGTTGAGGGTTGATGGTTTAAGGGTTGAGAGTTATGGGATGAGGGTTATAGGATTGAGGGATTAGGTTTTAAGGGTTGAGGGTTGAGGTTAAAGGGTTGAGGGTTGAAGTTTGAGCATTTAAATTTGAGGGTTGAAGGTTGAGGGTTATAGGATTGAGGGATTAGGGTTTAAGGGTTTAGGGATTAAGAGATTAAGGGTTGAGGGTTGAGGGATTAGGGTTTAAGGGTTGAGGGTTGAAGGATGAGGGTTTAAGGGTTGAGGATTGAGGGATTAGGGTAAGGTTGAGGGTTATCAGATTGAGGGATTAGGATTTAAGGGTTGAGGGTTGAGGGTTGAGGGATTAGTGTCTAAGGTATAGGGTTTAAGGGTTTAGGGTTAAAGGTTGATGGGTTAGTGTCTAAGGTATAAAGTTTAAGTCTTTAGGGTTTAATCCTTCTCTGCCTCTCCATCCCTCAACCATCTGTATGTCTCTCACTCCTTGTCTCATTACTACTTGTGTAGGTATCTCCCACTCTTCTCCCTTATCATTTTCATTATCAATAAAGCTCATTAAACCTCTCCCTTCATCCCTTGGTACTCTACTAGGTCTCTCCCACTCTTCTCTCTCCCTTGGTAAATCCTAAAAACATCACATTTAGTGCTCAACAAATAGGAAGGTTGTTATGCAACACATTTGGAACTTACCAAATTTGGTGAGTGCCAAATTTCCTTTTCCAAAAATGGTTAAAAAGGGAGTTGACCCATGATACAAGCCCATAATTTTCTTCCTCTATCTATTTTTGTGCATTCTTTAATAAGAAAACACATTTTTATGTAGTTGACTTCTTGTGGTACCATATTATGCTTGCTTCATCACCTTTTGAGCACCAATTTGCTTGCTAGAAAATGTAAAATAATATAATTTGAAGTTTTTACAACATATTTGATTATCTACGTAATATATTCATTTTTTAGAATTGAAATGCTTATATTGAGTTTTCTTAGTTTTGACAATATAGACCATTACTTTCATAACTATATTAATCATAATAGTTTTACATATAATTCAACATTGAATAAGATAGAAGCTGCATAAAAAAGTTAAATTTTTAGGAGTTTGAAGAAAAAATAAAAAATAAAGACATAATTTAGATGAAATCATGTAAAATTATATAGATGATTTTAACTTAACAAAAAAATGCTTATGTATTCCATTTGCATTGCTTATAGTGGTCAATTTCCATCATGGTTAGTGGAATTCACCATTTTTCATTTGATTGTAGCAAATAAACTAAAAACAAACAAATTGATTCACTGTATATTGGCTAGAATGTAGTTGGATTTGGAAATCTCAAAATGGTTTTCCTTTTCTTGTCACATAGATCAATTTATTTTCATTTTCCTTTTATTTTAAGTTGCAATTGCCTAATACCTATATTATGTAGAAATTTATCATTCAGATTGAAGGGAGCTCACATAGTTGGTTTGTTGAGGTTCATGTTGACCACATAAAGCTATTTGCCATTAGCAAACAACCAGTGATATGAAACACATCACAAATTCATCAATATTCATTAAGGTGCCAGAATGCTAATAAAAAAACTTAGAGTTTGGTTAGTACATTAATATTTCAAAATCAACTTTAATATCCTAACCCTTATAAATATTTTCAGCTATACATCTATAGAAATCTTCTCTTTTCTTGGAAAGGCATGAGTGGTCAAAGAATGATCCTCAAATATTAAATAATACATCATTCTTTTAACTAGCTTATCATCTCTAAGCTCTTCTTCTAGTGCTTTGTTTCAGCAGTTAGGACATTCAAATCAACATCATGTTAGACTATAACCTAAATGTTTCAGGACCTCTCTTCCTTCTCCTATCGTAAAGTCAAAGAAGTTATAGCCATGTTAGTTTTTTTGAAATAATCCATTTTAATTAACAATGAGGGTATAATAAAAGTTTCTTATACACCTGCAATAAAACACATATTTCTAGTACACTACCATGTCAGCCAAAATATAGTATAATCATTCTACATAGCCTTATAAATAAGTCATCTAGTGTAATACCCAATATGATTGCTTCCATAAACCTCACCAAATTGGATGCTTTTCTTTTGAGGACCATGACTAGTAACATGATGAATAATAACTAGCTTTGATAGTCCTAGATGATAAATAGATTTGATCCATGATAGGGTTTAGAAGTAAGGGACAGTCCTAGGTGATAGCAGCATTAGGAATGTCCTTGAATCCACCTTCACACCTCTCTAACAGTATTTAGGGGTTTCATACTAAGAAAATATTTCATGATTGCCTATAACAATTTCTCTTATTGCTAATAATAATATTTTGTGATTGTATTTTGAATGATGGGTATGTGTAGGATCATGGGGGTCAAAACTAGGCCCCTAAGTGGCAATGAAAATTCAGAAAATAGAGTTAGGCAACTTGACATAAAAATTTGAATACGTTATTAACATAATTTGAAAAATATGTAAGAACAAAACTTGTAGCAAATTGAATGTAGTTTCTAGGCTACTAGTCCTCTTTTGGAAAAAAGAAAATCTATTTTGCAAAAAATTGAAATTTCAATGCAGTGGTACTAAATTTTCAAGAAAAAGATAAGAAGAAAGTGTATGTCTTACCACTCTAAGTACAATAAAAAAATAATATTTTTCTCTAAAACTTTCCATATATGTAGAGGACACATGCCTAGATATGCCAAAAAAACATTTGTAATTTTTTTGCATGTAAATAATTAGTTATGATTTTTTTATTAGAACATTTCAGAATTATTAAAACGTGTTTGTCTGACCACCATAACTTGGTCAAAAATTTATGAATTTAATTTTTTTTATCGTATAGTATGTGAAGCATAAAATGTGACATCTTTTAGATTTGAAAAAAGTGAAATACTTTGAAAGTTATAGAAGTTTTTCAATCAACCTATCAATCAAGACTTTAGTCGTAATGTATGTAGAAAATCAATAATAATTATTTATTAAATTAAAAATAAGGCATATCATATATTCGTGGAAAGCTGACATTTTTTTCTATAAACCCTTTTGTTTCATGAAATTTGGATAAAAAAAAGTCATCGGCCACAAGGGTGAAATTCGGAAAACTAAGAAAATTTTGTAAACACATTTTTTGGGTTGACTTTCCAAGTTAGGCAATCTCAAACCAAATCCCGAGCCTACTTATTTTTTAGAAAAAATGGATATCCATTACCAGTATTATTTATAATACATAATATTTTAATATATACTAATATACTAATATATTATATATATTATATATTATATTAAATTATATACTATATACTACATATATTTTATCTAGTATTTTATATATTATATTATATATATTATATAATATATTTAATACATAGTATACATTGTATACTATATAGTATATATTATTTATTTATTGATGTGCATCCAATTTAGAAAAGAGAGAGAGTGAGAGACCTAAGAGAGAAAGATAGAGGGAGGGAAAGACCTGAGAGACCTAAGAAAGAGAAATTTGAGAGGGAGTGGGAGTGGGAGGGACGTGAGAGAGAGAAAGAGAGAAAGACCTGAGAGGGAGGGAGAGACCTGAAAGGGAGGGGGAGAGAGAGAGTTAAGAGGGAGGGAGAGAGAGAGAGAGAGGGGAGAGGGAGGGAGAGAGAGAGAGAGATACTTGAGAGGGAGGGAGGGAGAGACTTGGAGGAAAGACTTGAGAGGGAGGAGAGGGAGAGAGGGAGAGAGAGAGTGAGAGAGAGACCAGGGGAGGTAGAGAGAGACTAGAGAGAGGAGGGATGGAGAGAGGGAGGGAGGGACAGGGAGACAGAGAAACCGGAGAGGAGGGGAGGGAGGGAGAGAGAGAGAGAGAGAGAGTGGAGAGAGATGGAACACAGGAAAGAATGGAAATGGAAGAATGAGATAATGAAGGAATGGAGAAACAAATGGAAATGGAATGGTGGATAATGGAAATAATATGGAAGGAATCTATAATATAATTATCATATAGATACATAAAATATTATGTGATATAATATAAAAGTTAAACATTGAGCTGATTACAAGGGTAGGTAATATTAGGTAACATAATGAATCAAATATTGGATAACATAAATCTATGGAGCCCAAATAGGAGAGTAAAATTAATCCCTAATGAGATCTCAAATATGATAAATAAGGTAAAAGAATCAAATTTTAAAACCTATGATTGAGAAGGTGAAACCCTAAAATTGAATCCTAGTGGGTGTAAGATATGTTAATTTCACTAAACATATAAGGGTAAAAGGTACCTCCATATAAATATCTATACTAATTAAAAAAACACAATTGCAAAAAATAAGCGTAGATAATAGAGTTTCCTATCATATTATAAAGATAAAATATTTATAATCACAATGTGATAATTATATAAAACCTAATAAAGGGGTTTGGATCTAGAATATATAATCACAATGTGATAATAGTACTAAGTATTTTCTTGAATAACTTTCCACTAACATAAAATTGTCTACCTAAATCGAACAAGCATAAAATTCTATGGATTGATGTAAACCATGCATGGTTAATAGATCCAATAATATTAAATTGATATGAAATGAATAAAATTGTTCAAGGAAATTTTAAAATAGTTTATTAAAATATTCTTTAGAATTATATTTTTATTTGCTTGAAAGATATCTATGAAGTCAATGTTGCATTTATAGAAATAATTGGGGAGCCTACCAACTCAATAAGTGAATAAATTATTCGAGGTCAAATCACTTAGATGATATAATTAATGAATAAGAGAATGACTAACACTTATATACATGTAGATTTTCTATATGACAACACAAATTTTAGTTCACTTAATGCACTTGAATTTGAAAGTAATTTCTCTATTAATTAAATAAAATTCTACTTGTATTGAGGTAGAAAAATCTATATATTTAAGTGCACAATGGATGTTTTTAACTAATGTATTAAATAACATGTGCATGCAAGAAGTGTTGTGATAGTTTAAAATGACTATTAAATGTGGGTGCATAAAATTATGAATTCAAATTTAATACCTAGAGGAAGAAAAGACAAAAATATGTAAAAATATGAACACTTTTGATGTGACATACCATTTTTTTCTTGTATGGTTATGAATTTTTATCCTCCATAATTCTACAAGTATTTTAAAATAATTCAAACCTCCTTTAGTCTCATCATCATTAATGTTCTAGGAATTCCAAGTCTACTAATATGATATGAAAAGGAAAACATCTAATCATACATAAAACTAAGAAAAAAAATTGTGTACAAGTCTCAAATGTAAAATAAAATTATATTCATGTCAAGCCCATGCATAATGACTTGTAGAATTTTTTCATAGAGTTTTTCATATCAATGTCACCCAAGGCCTTAACTACAACCTAGATGAACTATTGGGAAATTCCTTACTAGAAGCATCCAAGGGGTTCCAATTGCTTGAGCACAGGCATCAACCTAAGGAGGAACATATCAAAATTATTTGCGGGACATGTGCCCCTATTCCATTTCATAGGAGGCTTTGATTAGAGGATCCTTGGGCATTATGTTTTGATGCATCCCACTTTATGATATTTGTAGCAATGAAATATAGACACTAATTATCTTGGGTCTATGTTTAGCTATACCAATATTTACATTTAGACACATAGATGAGAATTGTAGTGTAGGAAAAAGTATCCATTTTTTAACACTTAATTTGGGAATAAATTATTAAATAAAATGAATAAATTATGCCTTAATTTAGTGTTGTAATATGTATTTTACATATTCACATTAAGTTTAGGGCCTTATTAATTAAAATGGACTTAATGGTGCCTTATTTATGGTGTTGTAAGGTGTACCTTTACACATTCACACTAATCTAGGACTTTATTAAAAAAAATTGATTGGTGAACACTTTTGAAATGAAGCTATGAACCAGTGAGGCCACAAACTAGGGAACCTCATCCCCAAATCTTAACACGAAAGCCCAACAAGGATTGAGCCCGAAGGAGTGAAAGACTCGCCTAGGTTCGATATAGAAACACCAGGCATGAAAGATCCACGTGGGTCCAACACAGAGTCCATGAGAAACACACGCCAAGGAATTGAATCTGTGAGCAACACCCTCCACCATGGGTCTGGAACAAGTCCATGAGCACTTCCATCCAGCTAGCATCTAGCATAGTCAACCTCCTTCCTAGGGACCACCAGCTCCTCCTGAGCACCTCCCTCCATCCTCCATCACCTTACATGTACCAACCACCTGTGTACGCAACCTCCAACATGTCCATCAAGGTGGGCTCAAACTGGTATACACCGATTTGGGCCAGGCGGGGAACCAAACCTTGGTTGCACTAATAGTAGTGCAACCACTTTACCACTACACCACAAGGTGATCCCCAATCTAGGACTTTATTAATTAATTGAGGTTAATTGTCCTTAATTGGACCCTTTAATTAAAATCTAAGCCTAATTAATTTCAATTTTTGAAGGGTGAAACCCGACATTCATCAATGCCATATAACATAACACTTAACATTGGAGAATGTGTGTACTACGTAAGTGACCTAGGACCCATTCACCGAAGGGAAAATGGGTCCTCACTTAGACCTGGGACTTAAATTTCAAATATTTTTTTTATGGTATTTCAATGATTTCAAATGTGTATTCACATGTGAGCTTGTGTTATTTGAATTTTTGGAATTAATGTTAACATATGTATAAATATGATGTCATTTCACTGTGTTTCACCTAGAATATTTCAAGCAAGCTAAGAGCATTAAGTGAGAATTTCAAGGAATTCAAAAGGTAGATTTATTGAAGATTATTGCAACAATCAAGATCCCATTATCATGTCAAAATTTTCTTGCATCATGCATGTTATTTGAGTTAATATGTTGATGTAGTGTTCAAGATCCGTTCAATCATTCAAGGGCATTGTTTCAAATCATGTTTCATGATCAAGGTCCACATCCATTGAAGCCATTTCAGGCAAGTTATAGATCTACATTTTAAGGTTCAAACAAGGGTTTGGTGAGTTGTGACATTGCATTCGTCCATTCATCATTCCTTTATGCTATTTCATTTCATTACAAGGTTTAATTACCAAAACGAGGTTTGACCAAGGAAAACCCTCATTCACCTAATAAATAATATTTTTCTCTCTTGATGTGTGTTTGTATATTTTAGGTGGAAGATCTATTGAAGAACAAAAATTGAAAAGTTGTCAAAGTTGTCAAAGTTGTCACTATTCTTGCAATATCATGAAAATTGACCTACAAAATTTATTTTTAGGTTTTCGACTGTGAGATTCAAGAATCTAAGAGTGTAGACATAGGAGAACAAAACCCAGAAAAAGATTTTTAGGAGCCCTAGCCAGGACCCATTTTCCATAGGGTGAATGAGTCCTTAATGAACTTTAAAAAGAACTTTTGGTGACTAGTACACATCACTTTCCCATTCTCATATCTGAAATTTGACTATTGGTTCCATCGGAATTGAACTTAATCTTCTAAATGTACTTGATATCTTGCATTTTGGGTTTGATTTACTATTTTTAATCTTTCTCCCCAAAGTGTTGTTTGTACTAGACCCCCGTCCTTGCAAAAAAGGGAAATTTGTAGATTCATACCTTGATTTGACTCACCTTTTGGTTGAGAGTCATCTCATTGTTTGGATCTCATTTATTGAATGAAATAGTGAAGAATAGGGTTATTTACTATCATTTTGGTGAATCCCCTTTTATATAACCCTATTTTTTACCACGTTTCATTGTGGTGAACCTGAGTTTGAGCATTGCAATTTTATGATTTTGGAATCCATTTGCACCCTAGATTTAGATCTTGCATTCATTTACATTTCATTGCATTGAATTGAGTCTCATTTAGGGTGTCTAGTTTGTATTTAACCTTACATTTCATTTGAGTGTCTTAGGATTACATCTTTGCATTCTTTAAATCTAAAAAATGCAAAAAAAATGTCATTTTTCATATCATTTACATATCATTACATCATATATTCATTTTCATTTGAAAATTGAAACAAAATTTCATATCAAATTAGGTCTCTTAGTTTGTCATTTTGTCACATTTTTCACTTTTATTCAACATTAAATTCACAAAAAAATCAAACTGTAACTTGTTGTTTCTGATCACAATTTGGAAACCACTAAAATCATCTCAAAAATATATAATTTTTGTTTTTAAACCCTAACCTAGGACCCATTCACCCTAGGGTGAATGGGTCCCTGATTAGGGTCATTTCCTAATTTTCTAGGCACTAAAACATTTGTTCCTACATTTCATTTTGTTTGTTTTCAATTTTCTATTTCAATTTATAGATTTTTTGTTAAGTTAATCATATTTAGATTAATTTTATAAAATTAGTGCTTTGTGTGATTTTAAAATTGCATTTACAAGACATCATTTTTAGTTTTTTGCATTATGTAATCAAAAAATTACTTTTTTTAGAATCTGAAAATCCCCTTGCATTTCAAATAATGGACATGTGCATTGGTAATATATGGAAGTCTTTAGTATCTCTAGTTGATGTTTCAAGTTGTGTTTTTGGAAATGATCCTAATGCAATTGAACCTAACCATGCTCAATCAAATCCTAATGAATGTCCTCGTGAAGTTGACATCATTGGAGAAGATGGTGATAGCATGAATAATTTCATAAATAATTTCCTTAACAATCTTGAGAACAATTCATCCTCTTACCCATCCATGCAACAATCAACACCCCCTACCATCCCACCACTTAAGATGTTTGGTCTTTTACATCCTAAAAGTGAGTCACAAACTAAGCCTAAACTTCCAACAATGAGTGAACCTAGCTCCTCTAATCAAATACATATCTATCCATCTTATGTTAACAAAGTGACCAACACTCCCATCAACCTAGAAGAGACTTATGGCCAAGGTTTTAAAATATTAACTAAAAAGTGATGTGACATAACTAATGAGCAAGAAATTCACAAACTTTTAGAACAACTTCATATTGAAGACACTAAGGGACTAGGATATCAAAATCCTTATCCCTCCACATATTCTAAGGATACATATGTCCTCCCTTAGAATGATGAAATATTGTCTCACAAGGATGATAGGATCACTTTAGATCCCTCTCCTTCCAATGCATCTCAACAAGATCCTCAAACAAGCAAGAAACCTAAACCTTACAAACTTAAAAGGTTTCTATTCTTGCATACTAAAACACAAATTGAATGAAAAATGGAAGACCTTCATATAGGATGGCTTACATTACCACCTCCTAGCAGAAGCAATAAACCTAAGGGTAAACCCACAAAAGTGGTTTACAATTTTATTGAGGAAGGAAAAGTGGCAAAAAATGACCCCATACAAAAAAATTGGTTTTGGGGGTTCAATTGAACCCTTTGGTTCGAGCGAACCAAAAAAGGGTCTGAATGAACCATAGTTTGTTCAAATCAATTAAATGCAAGGTGGTCCCAATTCCCACCAAAAAACCAAAGAAAAACACTTAATGGGAGGGGGTTCAAATGAACCCTGGTTCGAGTGAACCCCCTAGGGTTCGCTCAAACCCCCTAAATCCCACCTTGGCATCGTCTGGCATCAAAAAAGTAAAGATTTTTGTGTTTCAAAGTTTGGGTTGAGGATGAAAATGGAGGATACTTCACAAAGCCAACTGGAATTAGGTATTCCTCAGAATGAGCTATCCAATGACTATAATTTTAATATGTTTTGGTTTTATTGTTTATTTGTTTTTTTAGTTTTATTAAACATAGGTTTTTCACTTAAAATCAAGCTCTTTGTTATGCACATGTGGAAAAATAGTAGATTACCAAAAGAAAAATCGAAAACCATGAGTGCACCAGATATTGAAGTCCTTGATCCAACAAAAAAGAAATGAATTTTGATACATATAAAAAAAGTTACATGTTATATGGTCACAGTATGTCTGAATTGTAATTGGTTTGACTTCAAAACTTGATTCAAGAAAAAAAATTCAATAAAAAACTATCTAACCAAGTGGAAGCACTAGATATCAGAGTTACAAATCTAAATTCGAAAGAATTAGAATTTTATCCTTCATAGGAAAAAAGTTATGCATTATACTAAGAGCTGCCACTCTCTTAAAAGTGTTTTTTTTTTTAAAACTAGTTTTCGAGGGAGATTGAAGTGCAATTTGATTCCAAAAATTTTGAAATAAATATATTTAGAATCCATAGAAAAAATGTCACAAAACTCTAGTTTTCATCATCTTCAAATTCCTCACGGTTTAGCTGCTATAGGTGCCCGAAAGTGAAGATTTAGTTAAAAAAATTATTTTAGTGTCTAGTTTGGCCAAAAATTGTAAACCACTATTGTGGGATCACCCCTAAGAAAAACATGAATTATTGTGCATATCATAGAACCCTTGGGCACCTTATTGATGAGTTTCATGCCTTAAGAGGGATCCTTGAGAAATTTGATATGATGCAGATAATCCCTTAAAACATGCGCTTTGCTCCTTGCCATGTAATAGTCATAGGATATTAGTATGATCACTATTACATGTTTAACATTCATTTCAAATCATTCTCTTTATTGCAAGGAGATCACTCTCACCACTTATCTCAGCTCATCCTTGTCCTGCACTTAGTGGGGGAAAGGGGTTAGATAGCCTTGTTCTAGTTTTGGCACTTGATGTTATCCCTGATGGAACCCCTAAAAAATTTTAGTTCCATTCCTCAACTCAACAACTTTCAGTCAGTTTCATTTCTCTAGATTCAGGGGTTTTGCTCATCATCAATGTTTTAGGGTTTGTGTTGATAAATCCCTTCCTAAGCAACCCCTAAATTTGAGTCCTTAGCAATGTTCTAATCCTTGTTGACTTGTTTTACCCGGTTACCAGTCACATGAAGTTATCACTTGAGTCATCACAAACATATTTTCATCAGCCCCTTGGTATAGGTTTGCCGGTTACTAAATACCTTTTCCATCATTTTAAAAATTCCCTAAGTTGGGAAAAATATTTCAGGATAAAATGACTTAAATCTTAAGTCATTAATCCCCAAGGGTCTGAGTCTTGTTTTCCTAGTAGTGGCCTCCTTTTTATGACTAACATTTTTGGCATGTGCAGATTTTAAGTTCTATGATGACTGTTTGATCATCCCAAGCAAATCACTGTCGTTCCCCTCACACCTGTCCTATTTCATTTACCATTATTTTATTCACATGGTTTGGCAAGCATAAGCCGCATGTCATAATCAATAGTGGGCTTAGTATTTCTAAAGAAGTTGCAAGTGGAGCTTTGAAGAGAACCAACAACAAATACCATGCAATGTGTCTATCTAGACCATTCCCCACCTCCCTGTCTCATTTTATGCCTAAATAAAATAATCACACGGGCTAGCGGGCATAGCCCACATTTCTTCTTCATTGGTGGGCCTAGGTACCTCAGACTAATATATGAACGGTATTAAAATAACATCGACGGTGGATGACGAGTGATGTGGATTTATCTTAGCCGCTCCCTGTCACCCTGTATAATTTTATTTTATATTAAGGAAATCTCATGGGCTAGCGGGAAAGATGACACATGTTGCTTCATGGGGGGACCTGCCAGGCTTTGGAGGTAACGAATGCTTTATAATAAAAGAAATCAACGGTTGATGGCAGGTGACATAAGTCAAACCTGACCGCTCCCTACCATCCCATGAGGGGCCCACTTGTATCTCTTGTTTCTCAGCAAGCGAGCAGGAAAATACCACATGGAATATTTTAAGGGCTCCAATGGACTTTAGTGGAGATAAATGACTGCTAAAATTTGGCCAAAATGGCACTAGATTAAAATAGACGCCATATTAGAACTAGTTTCTTTTGGAATGTTTTAGAGATTTGGGAAATGCTTTTTTATTACGGTTGTTAGTTGTGTCAGATGCTAGTACACGTGGGAAGGTGAAATTGAAGTAAGGCAGAGTACGGGCCGATATTCTAAAATTAAATCATGATCACTCCCTGCTGTCTTGTTGTGATGAATTGCAAGTAAATTAATTCCCATGGGTGGGTGGGTAAATATGACACAATAGGTTTTATTAAATGCTAAGTATGTGATTAAGTATGAAAATAGAGTGGGTGTCTATCCACTTGGGTTTTCCTAATTAGGAAAAGGCATCAAGCGCATGCAATTATCTTTGTCATAATTAATCATTCTGATTGATTATCCATTGACTTGTCTCAATGTGTGATTGACGACTGAAGTTCAAAAATCAAAGTACAACTAATTGTCAGCTCTCTCACACAAGCTTTCTTTGAATATTAATGGTTGGCACGCTTGCATTGCTTAATATAATGAGGACCGATAGCTATAATTTCATCACAAATTACTAAAAATTGAGCTTAAGTCCGTAAGGAGGTTGGTGAGGAGTTTCATTGGTAAAATGGTTGTAGAGGTATTGTGATAAGCTTTTCCCTGGGTTGGTAGGATTCATACGTTGTTGGAGGTGTCTTTGTCTTGTGTGAAATTAGTGAAATTACTCTGCCTAATGGATAAAATAAGTGTGTTTGTAAACCCAATTTGAAGGCCTAGAAGACTCAATCCCCTCAAGTCTCAAAGTGAAATTCCCAAGAATGAACATGATATTCCTGAAGTTCTTGCAACTCCGAGGAAGAAAACAAAAGCTGGTAAGAAATATGCATGGAACAGTACCAAGCATGCCTATCATCTGAGAAGTAGAATCATTTCAGAGGAGTTGGTTAAAGGTAAAGGGAAAAATCTAATAGGCTTGAAAGGGAGGTAGTGAGGAAGACTAAATACCACTAAGCTTATCTACACAAGCATCATTCTCCCATTGAATTCTCAGATGATCCCTCAGATAGCGAGACTGAAACTGATTCAGGGTACCGCCAGTACCTTATGGCCATGGGTGATATGGAAGACTTGGATGATGAGGTGGAAATAGCCTCCCCAATTTTAATAAGGATGCCAAGTGGGCATACTTACTCTACTGCTAACAAAGAAGGGTAGCACCCCATTTTCTTTCTGAGTTGGTGCTTCATTTTTGGTCCTTTGTGTTGACTTGGTTCCTTTTGGATAGTTTGTAGTTTGTGCCTTTGATGTTGATGGTGATTTTTCTACTTTTGGTGTGGGTGTGCAAGTTTTGATGATATGATGACACCTTTTGGAAGGTTGGTGGGTCTTCTCCAAATAACAGTTTTTGGAATTTTGATTTTTGCTTCCCTATCCTACAAATGATTGCTTATAACTCTCCAAGGAATTTCTCACATTCAGGTGAGATTAGTTTTGAAATGAAAGTGAAAGTAATGTGTAATTTAGCTCGATGCTTGTTGCTCCCATGTTCTATAAAAGGGATTTCAAGGCTAATTACAGGGGAGGTTAGTTGGCAGTTTTTTGAAGGGGTCATACAAAAATAGAAAAGAACACTGAACTTTTTGGTAGTATGTTTTAGGGATGAAGTCTGTCAACATGTACATGGTTTTCTGATAACAATAGTGATAATATATAACAGATTAGTATAAATTCTATGCAATTTTCTCTCCTATGTATTGGCTCTACAAACTATGAATAATATAATCAATGGTTATCTTATTTTTCTTTGATGGTTTCCAATGGATGTATTGTTCTCTTCTTTCTCATTAATTCAATGAATGGATGCAAATTCTTGAGTATAACTATAGGTTTGTAATAAGTCATGTATGTGGATGCAAGTAAGAATTGAATGGTTGAGATGTAAAGTGGGAATACTGTAATGCAGTGTTTTCAAGGCTTTGGGTATTGTCATGTATGAAAATTGTTGTAAAAACATGTGGGTATTAGAACTAAATCCATTCCAAGGATATGGCACTGGTTTAAGTAGGGTAATTATACTACAATTGTGATGACCAATTCAATAGTTGACCACAAAATGAAAGTCAATTTACTTATCAATCTTAGTTTGTTTGTGTGTGGAATTTAATGCTCTACATCTCTCATGTTTGAATTAGACATTGCCATGAAGGTCAGCCAAACCTTTAGGGTACTATGTCTTTTAAACACTTTGAGGAGAATCATTTGTTTACAATGCATTTGATATTTTGGCACACAAGTATCTACAAACTATATACTATTGGGATCACCCTCTCAGGTTTAACATCTATCCTGAAGCACAGGGGAGAAAAGGTTATATATCAATCTCCCATTCGTTGGCCACTAACCTTGAAGATTCTTAAGCATAAGGGTTGGCTATATTTTAGAGGATTTCAAGGTTCTGCTAGAAAAAACACTAATAGATTGGCGACTCTACTAGGGAAGAACTTGAGAAAAATTTGATAGAATATCATCCTACCTTAAAGAGGCATTGAAGTTTCAAGTTAGAGTGTAACTAGAGATTCATAGTTGAGTATTTTCACTCCCCATCTGAGTCACACAACCAATAGATAGGTGACTCCACTGGGGATGCACTCAAAAATTTGGTTGCAGATTGTCTTATCAAAGGGTCATTAAGATTTTGAACTATTATTTTAAATCAAAGGGTCATTAAGATCTTGAACTATTATTTGTAACTGGAGGTTGAAAATTATTGAATCATATTTTCCCATCTGAGTCACCAACAGATTGGTGACTCTAATGGGGAGAAATTTGAATCTCTAGTTGCAAATTGTTCTATTATAGAGTCAATAATATGGTGAATCTAAATGTATGGTTCATATATATTGAAGTTTTCATACCTAGAAGTGGTTTTGTTGCAGCAATTTCAAAGAATTTATGTGTGACTTTGCTATTGGAGAAGACCCAGAAGGAAATTCATCTTTGAAGGAGCTTCATATTGCTTGAAGTTTAGTCCTCTGTGAAGAGAGGTGGTGACTCTGTCTAAAGAACCTGTTGAAGATGTGAATAGAGTTTCAGATCTACCAAAATTTTAGTCATGAAGAAAGGTTAGCAACTACTACAAGTTTCTAGGTATTCTCATAAATTTAAAGAAAGTATTATTATGTTTGAAAGCAGTTCATGAGAAGTCTTCAAGTTTTGAAAAACTTTGGTTCCCCATTAAGTGAAATAGCACTAAGAAAGGGAAAAGATAGTAATACTGAATTTGCATACTTTGATGTTAAAAGTTGCAGTTAACATTATGTATAAGTATGCTTGTTTTTCTTAGAGCTACTCAAGATGAATAGACCTTAAACATAGTTGAAAATAGATGTCATAATTTGTAAAGGATTTAAGGTCATATGTTGTATAAGGAAGCTAGGAACTATGTGCATGATAGTTGCATTACTGTGAAAGTTTTTGAAAGGGCATATCTAAGCTCATCAATATATGCATCCTTGTATGGTTCCTAGTGCAACCATGGTTTGTGATCAACCCCAACTAGGTTTTCAAAGAAGTTTCAATATTGAAAGATATAGACCCATCAATTTTAGTGGAATTAATGGTTACCCAAATGTTATTCCACCTAAAATCAGAAATAAGCTACCAAAATATAGTGGTGATAAGTGTACGTCAACAAGTAGGAATTTTCAAGAATTCATTAATTTAATGGATGACTTTGAGGTAGTTCATGAGGCTATTTTTTCAGTCTCTAAAGGGAGATGTAAGAGACTAGTTCTCTTACTTACCAACATGCTCTATCTATTCTTGGGTAGAGTTCAAAGTAGTGTTCATGGAGCAATTTGGTAAAAAAATCAATGCTAGTTCTATAATAAATAAATTTATGAACATTGAGAAAGAAGAGGATGAGCCAGTTCTAGCATTGAACCGAAGATTTTCTAAAACATAAAGGGACATTCCTGAGGTTTTGAGACTAAGTGATGTAGTTTTTTTGGTTGTTTATTTGGGAGCTTTTGATAATGAGATGAGCTATCTACTGAGAGATAAGGATCCTAAAACCTTGCATTAGGCCTATGATATAGCCATGAACATTGAAAACAACTGGAAATATGGAATGCACAAGGGTCATTTGTCTACAAGTGTTTGTTTCCCTAAGACACCAAATGTTGATGAAAGGTGTAAGTTAGAAGTTGAAAATGAATGTCAGGGCACTTACACCCCTATTGCTTTAGCTTGCACATCATTCCATAATGTTTATCACATAAGGATCCAAACAAATTATCAATAAGTTGCATGCACTTGTGATCCTATGGTCTATGTTCAAGCCCTCTTTTGCATAAGGAAACATGAAGGATAATCATCATATGATCTCTATACAAAGTTTATGGATACCTTGTCTACAATTACTAAGTGTCACATACATGAAACTTCAGTATGCAATGATTTATTTTATGAATCTTATGAATCAGTTTTGAGTGGTCTACCAAAGGATTTGAAGCCTGTTACCCTTGACCAAGTGTGTGAATTCTTTTGGGCGGGTGCATGAAGTTGGGTTACACTTTTGTGGCCAACTTCAAAAAAATATGAAAATGCCATAACATGAGGGCGTTATAATGCACTCGTGTTATGTCATTTTAAAAGCAAAAAAAAAGTGAAAGCTATTCATTTTCTCTTGTCTATTTTTCTACTCTGTCCATGGCCAAAAAATCTCAATTTCACGCTTGCATTCTAGGAGGAGGTATTCTACAAAATTCATCAACAATAGTTTCTTTTCCTTTGCAAAGATGATGCCACAATGACGAATAGGTGCAGGAGGTAAGTATTGTTTCCTATTTGTTTTGAATTTCTTAGTTTCAAGTTGATTTTGTTTGTTTTAGGTTAGATTTGATTGTTTTTTAATTTGTAGGAGATGCAAATAATCCTAGCTAAACTTCAACAAGAAGAACATGAAACCTCCCAAAATCAACCCTCACCACCACTCAACACCTCCGCATTCAACAAAATTCTGAGTAGTGAATTGAGAACAATAGAAAACAACTTGAGGATCTTATCAGTAGGTTGAGTGATCCAAAAGCTTCAACCACAGAAAGAATGCTTCTAGAAAATTCATTGAAAGACATGTTAAAAAATGTAGATGCAATCACCCAACAAATATCTGGATGGCAAGATAGGAGGCAGACAGCTAGGGCATATTATGCAGACAAATTATCATATAAACAAGTAAAAGATTTAAAAATTACCAAAGGTGATTTGTGCTCTCTATTCACTGACCCTAAAACAAATCAAAATCTTAGCTCAATAAGCAAGAGGCTTCCTATTCATTGGAAGGCTACCACCAAGATTAGGGAACCATTTTGATAAGTGGTACTTGGTCTTTGATTACCCATCGTGCAACAATTGTGAAGTCCACCAATATTTTCTTAGAAAACTATACAGTGAGTTTGTATTGGACCAAATCTCAAATTATTTTGATATGAGGGAGTTCCAAGGACAGGTGGGGGTTGGCTCAGGATAGGCCTGGTGCACAGTCGGATCCTACGCAGCAAGGGAGACGACCTCTTGCTAGGCCGCCTCGTGAGCACATTGTTATGTCTATTGTTGTGAAGGAGAGTGCTGACGTAGAGACATTGCAAGTGATCAACATTTTGACCCAGAGTGTCATCCATCATACTAGCCCTATTGTACAGTGCCATTCAAGGGAGTCTTCGGGTGGTGGCCTTCAAACCCATGTGTGTCAATCTTCCAGGGCGACTTGTTCATATGACCCCACCGGCACTCAGGAGGTTGCTACACAAGATCCATATGTTACTACTTTTCAGATCCATATGATACAAGCACAAAAGACTGTATGTCGCCGGATGGAGAGGGTGGCTAACATTTTGCATCATGTATATGGAATTGATAGTCGGGTAAAGTCAACATGTTCATTGAATTTAATTTATTAAATTTTGATTTTGAAATGCAAGATTAACTAATTTAGTTTTATTATTTTAATAAAATTCCAGGGTCACAGTGTTGAGAATGGATACACCAGTCCTCCACCTACTTATTTCTACAGTACACGTATTAGTGGGGTATGTAACTAGTAAAAAATTATAAATTTATTACATGTTAATAGCATTGTTTTATGAATGGTATTTTAATACATGTGATTTTGGATGTTGAACAAGGTAATATTGGCGGTTTCAAGCAAACACCTCCTAGTGCCAGTGGATTCACTCAAACATACACAGAGGTAATAGAATAAAGAGAAGTTAACTAATGAATTCTACTTAATAGATTTTTGTAGTTTATATTCATATTTTTGGTTACGTTGCATTACACATCATTCAAATTCAAAGCATTACTTCAAATTCCATAACTAATAGCTAGATGTTGATAGATGACAAAATTTCAACTATACAATATAGTTGTTTAGAAAGTCAACATAAGCAGCATGATGCAATTACTTCACATGGAGGCATGTGCTTGCAAAGGTGCACCAGCACGACAAACTATGGATGCTTGGAAAAAAATGAAACCATAATAGTAAGAAATAGCATAGAAAAGGTAGTTAGTGATGCAGAGCATCATATCAAAACACTCAATCATTAGGGTACATCTAATGCAAAGCATCCAAAAAACACCATCAACATCATTTCTTCAAGGGATTTCAATCCCAAATAGAATCAGGAGAAGATCAAATATAATTTCATCATAAATCTACTTTTCATTCAACCAAAATCCACTCAAATTCTCTTAGCCATT
>VDFB02047397.1:83044214-83081203 GCA_007258455.2 Sequoia sempervirens
ATCCAACCTGCACACTTAAATCACAATTACCTTATCAAAGTATTTAACCATTTCATTGAAACAAACCCATAAATAGATAAAAAACTCTCATGAAATTTAGATGAAAAACTCAAGAATACTTGGTATTATTGAATTTATATGACTGAAATGTACAAATCTTGAGACAATTTGATGACATTCATGACTTTCATGATTTATTTGCACAAACTGGCAGATATTTACTCATGAAATCAATAATTAAAGCTTATAGACTCATATTATAACTTACAATTGAACATTTTTCTATCTACCCAGCCCCATACAAGAATTCAAAACTCAGAACTCAACCTCAGAACCCTTTATAAATGAGAGAAGAAGAAAAGAAATAGAAGAATAGAATATTCTAGAAGATCTCAAATTGCCATCTAGTAGCTCCATTCCTGTTGATTAACAAATTTTCAAAGCCTCTCTCCTCTCTCCACAACAAACTTATTTTTCCTCTCAATTTACACTTCTTAGTTGCCAACCAAAAGAAAAAATTCCCATGTGGAGAAAATTCACTCCACTGTCTCAGTTATTGGAAAATATCCTCCCATGAAAGCCCCTATTTACCCTTTCACAATGTTGTGGCTGCACATTGTATTTTTCCTTCATATATTAAAGTTTTATAAATTTAATATTTGGGCCTTAACTTTTATTTTATTGCCCAGCACAAAAATATTTTCACCTCTTTACACATTTATTCCCCATCAAAGAATATGTCACATGCATTTTTTAAAAAAAAATTCCCTCCCTAGGAAGGCTTTTGAACATTTAATATGGGCCTATTAAAATAATTGTCTGTGACACCTTATTTCACTATGAAAAAGTAAACTTATTGGGAAACTAAAAATTTTACCTCCCTGGGTCCACTTTTCATTTAGCATCAAATATTTAAATGTTTTCTCAATTGAAAATTTTTGAAAATTTAAACCATCGAACCTATGCTTTCTCTTTTATTTCACATTTGAAATATTTTGTTTTTTATCCTTTTCCTTTTAAAAGACCCATTTAATATTTCACCCGATGCATGAACTTCACCTGTTCATTGAAAATGTTCCTAGGCCACACCTATCGCATGCTCTCATCTCGCCATTTCATGGGAATTAAAGGATGTACAAGTTAGAACCATGAGATAGCGGGTGACAATGGAGATTGTGCTGGATTGTGTCTTCATTTTCTGTCATTGGATCTCCCTTAGTCTATTTCTCCACATTTCTACCTAATCCTCATTCGCACTATGAAACTCTCCATGCTCGAATCATGGTAGCTACATCATTCTTTGGATGTCTCTGTAGACACTTAAAAATGACCTAGGCCTACAAGCTCTATTTTGACCACTTTCATCCTAGCATAATTATGACATTTAATTATGTCTTTGGTCCACGTTCGACTATTAATTAAATAATTCATAATTGTTTAATTAATTCATGTCATTTTATTCTTCATGATTATTAAATAAATAAAGTTTATTTATTTATTAAATACGTCATTAATTATCTAAGTCTTCCTCTAATTAAATAAATTTCTAAATTTATTTAATTACCCTTTCGGGCCATTTCCTAATTATTAAATAAATAAAGTTTTTATTTATTTACGACATGTCACTTATGCCTTTTGTGATAACCACCCCCACTTGATCTAGATCAAAAATGGGTCTCTTTGTCTTTTTTTACCTTTGCCTTTTGGTTTTCTTTCCTTAGCGCTTTCCTTCAAAGTTCGCCGAGGTGGAACCGAACCAATACTTAGACTTGATTTTTCTGCTCGGCTCGATCCGACTGCAATTCTCGCTTCTCTGATAGATCTTTGGTTTTCTTTTTGTTCTTGTCGAAGTCGGTCCGGTTGTTCACTGTTGAACTTTCGTTCTCATTTATCCGTCCTGTGTCCAACCTCTAATTCGCGTTGGTCTTTATGGGTTAGTGTCCTTTGCCTTAGGTGTTTTCTCTTCGACCTTGGGCATTTTGTTTGTTGTGTTTTGTGGGCCCAGAACCGGACCGAAGTGCAAACTTGGAACTTCTTCCAGTCTTCGTTTTGTTCCTTCCCCGGTCCTGCCACTTTGGTCTTTTCTCCTTTACGCCTCTCTTTACGTTGATCCGCTTGTCCTATTATTTTTGCTTTGTTTCTTTTTTCTTTGTCGTGGGGTTGTCCTCCCCCTTTTCCTCGTTCTCTTGCTTTTTCTTTCTTCCTCCTCTTTTGGATGGCGTCAGAGGCAGGTTCGGAACAGAATCTGAACCCCAAACTTGGAAAATTTTCTGGTTCAAATTTTGGTTCCAACCCTAGTTTCACCTTGTTCGTTGTCCTACTCTAGCTCCGCTGGTCTTTTGTATTTTCTCACGGGCGTGGATCCGGGACGGGGTATGAGCTGGGAAGTTGTGATTACTTTCGTGGCTTGTTCCCATCTCAACTCCAGTCCCGAGTCTAGTTTTTCTTCTACCCCCACCAGTTTTCAGGGTGAGGGATGTCATTTCTGGTTCATGTTTTGCTCTGGTCCCGGTTCTACCGGTTTTAATGAGTGTGTTCCCATTTGGTTTTGACCCCAGCTCTGCAAGTTTCGAAGGTTGCTGCTCTTTTGAGTTCTATGTTGGTCCCGCTTCCACCTCCACCGAAGTTGTGTTTCTTTTGAAAAAATTGGAGGCATAATGTTGAAGTGTGCTTCTAACCGAGACCTTGTTTTGTAGGATCCAGACGTGCGCATAAGGATGTTTCCCGAGTGAAGTCACGCTGAAAGGAGGATATTGGGGAGACTTGGAATGAACACAACAAGTTTGGTAGGATGTCCTGCCGACTCGAGTTAGGTCTTCGACGGAAGGTCTCCCCAAGTGCTTTGTCTCTCACCGACAAGGATGTCTTCAAACAAAGTGTGGGCCTTCGGCATAATCTCCTGCCGATAAAATGAAGTCTCAGCGACATAAGTGGCTACGGGGTAGCTATTTCCGTGTGACAAGATGTCTCGGTGAACAGGTGGAGTCTTACCAACAGCAAAGCCCGGAAAGGGCAGGTTCTTATTTTGCCATAGGGTTATCTCCCCACCAAGAGGTCTCAACAAGGAAAGAAAGTCTCACTGACTAGTGTAAAAGGGGTTCCATTGGTAATCATCAGTGAAACAACCGGTAGGTCATGGCGACCAAAGAGTGAGCGTGTGGAAGTCTTCGCCCAGATGTGAGATGTCAATGGGACATCTCACTGACAAAGATCAGTCACAGTGACACCAAAATTTACCAAAAGGAAATGAATGCGGTGAGATGTCTCGCCGATGATCCAAAGTCACGCCAATCACAAGGATCGACAGAGGGTTGTGATGTCAGCATATGGTCCCCGCAAATTCATTAGGTCACACCGACATGCTACAAGGGGATTTTATCAGTAACCTTTAGTGAGAGATTTAATAAGTCTCGGTGACCAAGGAGTGAGCATGGAGAGGCTTTTGCCGAGACATGATGTCATAGGGATAAGTGACAGTCTCCCTAACATGAAAGATGAGCTCGCTGAAGTGTCTTCCCGACTAGTGTTGGTCTTGTTGATAGCAGTGAATCTGCCAGTGAAAGAACTTATCGTTGTAGTTTTTGGCGCTCGCCATCATGTCTTGCCAAAGGTGGTGTCCTGTCGACAACAAAGAGGGGCCCACTAGAAGAAATAGGGTTTTCCAAGAGGATGTGATTTTGCCATGTCATCTAGCCGAGAGGAAGCAGTCTTGTCATGGGACTAAGCGAGCTCGATGTGATCTCTGTGGCTCGCCAGAACCTCACACCGAGTGGCCCATGCTACACTGACAAACTTACAAAAGTGTGGATCTGGAGTGGAAAGGGGGCCGAGTGAGGGAGAAGACAGGCCGTGATTCAAATGGACAGTTATGAGGTCTGCTAATAGGGGTAGCTTAGCATTAATGGTGATATTTTGGGGCACTCAAGGTAGCTCAGCTGGAGGTCGAAAGTGGACACATAGGCCAACATAAGACAGTCAGGGTTTGGATTTATTGCAGGATCAAATTTTGTTAAGTATCAGGGTGTCGACCTTCTGACACCACAGGATATTTTGTAAACCCTAAAAATGGGTGCCAACATTATCTTTAGGAGAAGATGTATAGATGGCATGCTTGCCTCTTTGTAAAGGGTTCAAAAATTTTTGGTTCCAGAATTTTTAGTGTTAGCACTTCTAGGTTTAGAGAACTGTTGAGAGCTAGAACTGTTAGGAGTTAGTCAGCTAGCAGAAGGAGATCGAGTTGCATCTTGATTCTCAGTAATTAGAGCTTCTCTTGTTTTCCTTGTTAGCAGTTAGGTTTCAGTATAGGTTGGAATGTATTTTCAAAGTTATTCTAGTGTAGATGGAAGTAGTCTAAAGACAGGTTTTCTATACATTGGTGATTGTGCGAGATTTTTAAATTTTTCTTATTTGTCTAACCCACAATAGAAGCAACCATAATCGAATCTACTTCATATTGTGTTCCAGAACGGTATTTATCTCAAATTTAATCATTTGATTTTGAAAGCTTTCAAGGAATGAAATTTCATTTTTATGTTTTACTTAAATGGTGGTTTATAATCAGTTGTTAAAATCAGCACTATGAATGAATGATACTATGTGTTAATCACAAGTTAATTCTATTCTTCAGTATTAGTTAGCAAATTCCTTGAAGTTACCAAAGTCTGGTTAAGGTTGGATGAACTATTGTTCTTTTCTATTTCAAAACCCTGGTCTATCTTTTTATATTTCTTTAAAACCCCTGGTTAGTATAGGATTTACTTCATGTTTGATCTTAGAGCAATCCAGAACCCTAACACTAGCAGGCCCATTGAATATTACTGTTACATTGGCCACTAAGCAACATCAGCACAGTTGAGACCCAACTACCAAGACCTTGGGAGCTAAGGCATCCATGTGCTGCCTTTCTCTTTCAGGAGAAGCCGAGTAGAAATACTCTGTTTAGCATTGTTGTGGTGCCAAAATTGCCATTAATAGGAACTATTGCTAGAGGGAGGGCCAGAAGGGCAAGCTAGATAAAGCTGGGTCATCTTCCTCATAAAGGCCCCATAGAGTTCTTCGATCAACTGGGAATCCATCATCCTTCATAGAACTCAAGACCCCAACAAGACATAAACATCATAGAACTGGGGCAACCATTATTCCACCCTTATCAGCTTCACTCACTCCACCATGCTTTTCACCAATACGTCAGTGGATACCCATCAATCCACCTGCCAATTCATCTCAATTGTCATTACAGCTAGTTCAACCCATACAACAGCTGGCTCAACCACCACCACCGCCACCAATGGTATTCTTCCAGAATAATCCCTCTCCATTGGGGACTATTCCTGGAGGTTTTCACGACCTGCCCAAGAACCCTGAGAAAATTTTCCCTAAGTATTTTCATGGTGAATCAAGGAGTGCTAAAGAACACATACATGATTTCAAGGATGCGTGTACCCAAGCTCAAATATCTCATCATGATGTAGTTTGTATGTTGTTCCCTTATTCCTTGGGAGACATGGCATATAATTGGTATCTTAATCTTCCTCAAGGCTCTATTCTATCCTGGACAGATTTGGAAAATGCTTTCATCAATTAGTTTAGAGTCTATGTGGACCCAACTCTTCTATATCACCAATTTTCCACTATTAGGAAGGAGCCATGTGAATCCCTACCCTTGTTAAATACCAGGTTCCAAAAAATGTATAGGAGGCTGTAGGACCCCTATCTAGTTACCGAGGACAATGTCATTCAGGCATACTTTAGGGTTATAGACCCTTTGTTGGGATTGTTCTTACAAAGAACTTATCTTCCAGCAGATATTGATACCATGTCCAAGGTTTATCATTTAGCCATTAAGTTGTAGCAACAGACCAACTCTCAACCAGGTTGGGGGGAGGTTTTCCTTTAATCAGGTATCAGACGCCTATTACACCCCCTTTATTCAATACCATTCTAGGAGTGTCTCCTTCCCACTATGGGCCTAGGTCTGAATTGCAGACTCAAACTCCTGTCACATTCTTTGCTACTGGAACTTCTGATCTCTTTCAACAACTGCAGGTTCCTTCAAATTATCATGGTCTCTATAACCAACTTGGAACCACAAGCCATGTTGATCAGCCACTTATTGCTAAGGCTGTTGAAAGTGAAAAGACTACTTAGCTTACCAATGAAGTAGAAACCTTGAAGAAAACACTGTCCCAAGTCACTAATGACATGGCTCAACTTCGGTTGAACCTTTCTCAAAACCAGGGTAATTACCCCAATCAGAATAGCAACAACCAAGCTACCTATCAGAATAACAATAACTACAACCAAAGAGGTTACCATAACCAAAATAGAGGGTACAACCAGAGGCCGAATAATAACAGGAAATGGAATACAAGGCCTAATAATGGTGGAGTCCCTCACAACTATCAAGCAAAAGAGGAGAGGTCACATACTGCAAACGTGGCCGACCTCAACTTCATGACCAATTGGTGCAGGCTGTAGAATACAGCAACCCATTTTGAAGTGAATTGCCCTAAACTAGAGAAGATGGTCAAAATAGCACACGAAGATGCCCACACATTCCAAGGGAATTCACACAAAGGAGGTGACTTAGTGGATACTGCAATGACCTATGACATTTTTGAAGAGGAACCCTCATTCCCAAGACAAGAAGAGAATGAGCCAGAGGAGGATGCATATGATGCCCAAGCTTTTCAGGCGAAGTGAGGACACTTCCTAAGAAATCAAAGTAAGGGACCATTCACTACATCAGCACCTCCTAACCACATGGTTCCCCCAAATCAAGGCACTGATAACAATCCTCCCCCACCAAAAGGCCCACCTGATTTCCATGGCAAGGGTGATTCCTTTGGTATTTCCGAAGGTACTGCCAATTCTAATCTGGAATTTGATATTGTTTTTGAGATGCAGAGAAATAAAAATTCTTTGTCATTCTTTAACATCTTGAAGTGGTTCCTTGCTCAAAGGGAGATAGTGCTAAAGGCTCTAGAACAAGCTGATAAGTCAAAAGCAAAGAGCAGGGTGGCACCTGCTGGGGACGCAAATGCAGCCTTATACAGAAACAAGGTCGGTACTCCACCTTTCCTTTTGAGTTTAATAATTTCAGGCAAGAACCTCCTTAACTATTTATTGGATTCAGGAGCTTCAGGAAATGTCATGCCATTTTCTGTATGCAAGAAGTTAGGACTGGACCCATTCAGACAAATAAAAAGGTCATTCAACTTGAAAAAATAGAGGTAAATGTGGTAGGGGAATTAAGAAATATACACGTTCAAATAGGATGTGACCCTAGGATCCTAACAAACATAGACATCCAAGTGGATGATATTCCCGAGACCTATGGTATGCTACTAAGCTAAGATTTGATGAAGAATTTCGGGGGGTATCTTTCCCTTGAGTTCTCACATATGTGGCTATCATGGAAGGGGATTCCTAATCAGATCAAGATTGAGAGTGAGCCTCGCCTCAAGCATATCATTACTAGATATGATTGCCACAATGAGGTAGCCTATTTTGAAACTGGGATAGGTGTGTATAAAAAAGAAGAAGCTTTAACCTTTTTTTTTTTTGATCCTAAAGAACTGTCCATACAAAGGCCCCTTGATCTTGTGATTGATGAAAATCAGTAAGCATTAGTAAGAAAACTGCAGCAAGATCAGCTAGTTTTGGGGGAAAATGTAGATTTACAAAGTCTCCTGCTCCCTAATTGGTGCAGGGTACATTATCAAAGTCATTCTGAATTGACTTGTCAGTCATGCATTGACATTCTAAAACATGTTTCCCAAGCTGAGGAAGATGGCACAAGTTGCCCTAAGACCATTGCAGACTGCTTCCCATTTGAGGCCAAGGATGCGACACTTACAAAAGAAATCCTTGCCCAGGTTAAACCTACCCCAGACGCACTTTCGAATCAGTATATTGATGAGGAGCAACCCCAAGGTTTGCTTGACACCCCCATACCCACATATATACTAAAATCCAAGGGGTTAACCCAAGAGATAAGTAAATTTCAAAAGGACAACTTGGGGGAACAAGATACATCTGAAAAGGGATTGGGAATTATTCCTGAGAAACCTACTAAACAACCATCCCCTATATTTAATTCAAAAGAATCAACTCTGACCTGTGATCAGTTGTGGGCCCTTACCTTTGATGGATCT
Organism: Sequoia sempervirens; assembly: GCA_007258455.2. Taxonomy (NCBI): domain Eukaryota; kingdom Viridiplantae; phylum Streptophyta; class Pinopsida; order Cupressales; family Cupressaceae; genus Sequoia; species Sequoia sempervirens. The sequence goes on from VDFB02047397.1 coordinate 83,052,371, forward strand.
AAATCCAAGACCGTTTGTGGTGCTGGAATTATGCTAACCATCCCAAAAGGGAGAGTTTTCTTTGCTTCTTATAGGCTCCAATTTGGGTGCACTAATAGTGTAGCTAAGTATGAAGCCTTGGCAAGAGGACTGATGTTTGCACACAAGAAGAAGGTCATGGCCTTGGTAGTCAAGGGAGATTCAGAAATTGTGGTTAAGTAGGTCCACATTCAGTATACATGTCACAACAAAAGGTTGGCAGCATATAGAAACAGGGTATGGAACTTGATCGAAGACTTTGATGCCTTTGGGATCAACTTAATCCCTAGAGAAGAAAATCAGGTAGCTGACTAACTGGCTATTGCAGCAAGCACCTTGGAGCCTATGCAAGGTTCCAAATTCAAGAGATTTTCAATGGAACTGATGTCCACCCTAGCTGTCCCTGACAATATCAAAAATTTCTGGGTCTTCGAGGATGATCGACACTTTCTGGCTTTCTTAACAAGCTCGGATGTTTTTGAGGGGAAAATTATTGATAAGTCTAACAGAGATCAAGGGGATTGGAACCCTGGAGATTGTGATATAGATGGTGTTCTTAATCTAAAAAATAATAACATTCCCAAGGGAATGGTAGCCTTGGAAAGGATTTTCGACTCAGATCTAAGGGCTCGAGAGAAGGCATCAGCTGAAGAAGAGGGAGGTGAATATGAGACAATTAACCTAGCTGACTCAGGTCTTGAAAGGAACGTCTATATAGGGAAGGCCTGCCCTGGAGCAATCAGGGAAGAGATATTGATGGCCTTAAAAAGGGATATTGTTGTGATTGCTTGGGGGTATGAGGACCTCCAGACATTTGATGCTTTGGTTATGACACACTATTCCCTTAAAGCCCAAAGCTAAACCATTCAGATAGAAGCAATGCCCTGTCAATGCTCTGATCAAACCATTGATTTATAAAGAGGTTCAGAAATTGTTGTCTACAAGGATAATCTTCCCTGTTCGCCATTCAACATGGGTGGCTAACTTAGTTCCAGTCCGTAAAAAGAATGGGGAGATTAGGCTGTGTGTTGACTTCAAAAACCTGAATAGACCCTCCGAAAAGGATAACTACCCACTCCCTTCCCTGGATGAGGTATTGCAGACTGTAAATGGATTTCAAATGATGTCATTGTTGGATGGTTAATTAGGATATAATTAGGTCATGGTCGACTTTGAAGATAGGATGATGATGGCTTTCACCACCAAGTGGGGGGCATTTGCATATAGAAGGATGCCCTTCGGTCTAATAAATGCTAGAGAAAATTTCCAGCGTGCCATGGATATAGCTTTCAAGGATCTGATTGGAAAATGCATTATTGTTTATATTGATGACCTAATAGTGTTCTCTAAGGATCGACTAAATCATGTTGTAGATTTAGCCCAAGTTCTTCAAAGATGCATCCAATATGGAGTCTCCTTAAATCCCAAAAAGTGTCTGTTTGGAGTTTCTAAAGGGAAGCTCTTGGGACACATAATTTCAAAAAGAGGAATATCCACTGACCCAGATCGAGTTGAGTCCATCCTCAAGATAGCCATGCCAGGAAGCAAGAAGGAGATGAGATCCTTCTTTGGAAAGATCAACTTTGTGAGGAAGTTTATCATAGGCTTTGCAGAATTCATGAAGCACTTGAATGAGATGATGAGGAATGATGCCAAAATAAAGTGGAATGATGAGGCAAAGGCTGCATTTTCTCAAGTCAAGTGATCCATCTCGGAAGCTCCAATCCTCACTAGCCCTGACTACTTGAGGCCATTTTATATTTATTATTTTTCCTCCAAACACTCGTTTGTAGCTGTATTAACTCAACGAGGAGAAGGGTTAGAGGAGAGGCTGATTGCTTTCATGAGTTCTCCCTTCAAAAATGCGGAAATTAGATACCCACCTCTTGAGAAGCAAGCTTTTGTGTTGGTCCAAGCTGTAAAAAAAATTCAAGCATTACATCCTTCGAAGTCAGATTATTGTTGTAGTTCCTGATGCTGCTGCCAAGTCTCTACTTATGCAGAGCGAACTGGGAGAAAGAAGAGGGAAGTGGATGGCCATCTTGCAAGAGTTTGATTTAGAGATACACCCTATGAAACTTGTTCAAGGTTTTAGTCTGTCTAAATCAATGGCTAATGCTGGTGACAATGTTATTTGTCAACAATATACTACTCAGTCCTTCTCAAATGACCCATGGTATGCTGATCTTATTTGTTTCATGCTCAACAATCATTGTTCAAAGGGAATGAATTCTACTCAAAGGAGATCCCTAAGACTGAAAAGCTCACATTACATGATCAAAGGAGGGTTGCTATATAGGAGGAATTTTGAAGGACTATACTTAAGATGCCTTGATCATCAAGAAGCCAAGCTGGTGATCTCTAAGTTTCATGGGAAATATGGCACAGGTCATGGGTTTGCAGATTCACTAGCACACCAGATCCTCCGATCTGGCTATTACTAGCCTTGTATATTCAAGGACACACATTAGCATGTGAGAACATGCCACACATGTCAGGTTGTTGCACTAAGGGAATGCCATGCGGCCATGCCATTGTAGCCCATCTATGAGGTGAGGCCCTTTGCCCAATGGGCATTGGATTTCATTGGGGTTATTAACCCAAACTCTACTATAGGGCACAAATTCATCTTGACTGCTACTAACTACTACACGAGGTGGACAGAGGCTATACCTTGCAAAAACAACACAATGAAGGTAGTGATCAAGTTCCTCACCGAATGCATCACTACAAGGTTTGGAGTACCCTTCGCTCTGGTATGTGACAATGGCTCTACCTTCTCTTCTGCTGAATTTATTTCCTAGGCATATGATCACAAGATTGTCTTGAAGTATTCATCAAATTATTATCTGCAAGGAAATGGAGTTGCAGAGTCAACCAACAAGAATCTCTTAGGGGTCATCAAGAAACTGTTAGAACATAACCCTAGAGATTGGCATACCCAGCTGAGATTCGCACTATGCGCAGATAGGACTAGGATTAAGGCTTCTTTAAACACCTCACCATTTAAGTTGGTATATGGCCAAGAGCCTGTCTTTCATATCCATCTACAAATACCTATCCTTGAGTTCATGCAGAAATTCTACTCTAGGGACAATAGGATAGAAGTCAAATTAGCTGCTTTGTTGAAGTTAGAAGAATAGAGAGATGCCACATTGCAGCAATTCTTTAGGTACCAGGCTATTGTAAAACATTGGTTTGAAAAAAGAGCCAAAATCAAGGCCTTTAGGATATCAGACCTAGTGCTGCTATGGGACAAAGCCAGTGAAAAGAAGGGTAGTCACTAGAAATTTGATAAACTATGGCTAGGTCCTTATCAAATTGCTGAGATCTCAGGAGAAAATGCTTTCCGATTGAGTAGTTTAACTGGAGAACATGTCCCCTTTCCTATCAATGGACAGTTTCTTAAACACTATTTTGAATCATGAAGTTGGGATTTTGCTAAGGTAGTATGTTTGTGTAAATTATTTTTGTTTGTCATATAGTTCTTTCTTTTATGTAAATAATCTGTGGCTCTTTGTGTAAATAGGTTGCTTCTTTGTTCTCTCTTGCTGTCCTTTTTTTTTTCCTTTGTTCTTTGTTTTCTGTGGTTTTGTTCTTTGGGTTTGATCTGTTTCTTTCCTTTTTGAAGTGATGGGTTGTTATCTGAAGCATGCTTTGGTCATTAGGAGAGAAGTGGTTTAAATATTTTTAGGTTTCTTGATTGGATGATTTTGTCCTCAATTCGTTGTTTCATGTTTGTTATCAATAAAAGTTGTGGAAAGTTTTGAAACAAGGTGCCAAGTAAGTAACCTTCATCAGCTCCCCAAAATCTGTCACAAATTATTAAGATCATCTTGTAAGGGTATATTTGTCCTAGAACTATGGTGTTGTAATATTTAAGTGAAAAAATTGATCTCCCAAGTGTTGTTATGAGGTCCATGGTAGTTTTCAACCCAGATCAGATGTTAAACATCTAACATATTGAAAAGAAAAATCAGAATTAAAAAAAATATCGAGAACTCCAAAAGAAAAGAAAAGAATTATCAAAAGAAGAGGAGTCAATATGAATGGGTGATTCCAGTATCTCTACCGGGGCTATGGACGCCTATCTGGCAGTAGAGCAATGTTGTGAGAAAACTAGAGGTATCTCCGTCAGGCCTATGGACGCCTGACTGGCAGCAGAGCAATGCCTAGGATATCATTGCACAAAAAGGGATCAACTCAGGTAGCTCAAATATTACACATTGTTATCCAAGGGATGAGGAAAACTTTATAAAAGAGTGATGAACAATCAAGCACACACATAGATTCAAGGGTAGCTGATGATTGACTTACATTTGAGATTCTAGCTCTACCTTGCTTGTTATAGTTGACCCAACTGGAGTTGTAATGTTCATGAACTAGGAGTTCTGGATAGCTGAATCCTTAAGATTCATGAAAGTGGTTAAACCATTTTCCCAGCCAAGTTGCCATTTGTTATGCCTTGTATAACCACCCCACTTTGATCTGGATCAAAATGGGTCCCCCTTTGTCTTTTACCTTTGGCCTTTGGTTTTCTACCTTAGGCGTTTTCCTTTCAAAGTTCTGTCGGAGGTGAAACCAAAACCAATACTGGACTTGGGATTTCTTTCTAAGTTCGGGTCTTGATTCGACCCCGATTCCAGTTCTGACAAACCTTGGTTTTTGTTTCTTTTGTTCTTTGTCGGAGTCGAGTCCGAGGCTAGGTTCAAAATGTTGAAATTTCTCAAGTTCCTCATTTGGTCCCGTCCCAGGTCTGACCCCACCTTTTTCTTTGCTCTTCGTTGGTCTTTATCGGTTTGTGTCCTTTGCCTTAGGTGTTTTCTTTTCAGCCTTGGGCATTTTATTTCTTGTGTTTTGGCGGGACCAGAACCGGACTGGAGTCCAAACTTGGACCTTCTTCCAATCTTCATTTTGTTCCTTCCCTGGTCCCACCACTTTGGTCTTTTCTCCTTTACGCCTCTATTCGCATTGATCCACTTGTCCTATTCTTTTTGCTTTGTTTCTTTTTGCTTTGTCGTGGGGTTGTCCTCCCCCTTTTCCTTGTTCTCTTTCTTTTTCTTTCTTCCTCCTCTTTTGGATGGCGTCGGAGGTGGGTTCAGAATGGAATCTGAACCCAAAAATTGGAAAAGTTTCTGGTTTAGATTTTGGTTCCAACCCCAATTCTTCATTGTTCATTGTCTTGCTCCGGCTCCGCCAGTGTTTTGTTTCAGTCCTTTCTGTTTTGTGTTTTCTCGCAAGCGCGGATCCAGGATGGGGTATGAACTGGGAAGTTGTGATTACTTTCGTGGCTTGTTCCCATCCCGACTCTGGTCCCAAGTCTGGTTTTCTTCCACTCCCACCAGTTTTCAGGGTGAGGGATGTCATTTCTAGTTCATGTTTTGATCTGGTCCCAGTTCTGTTGGTTTTAATGAGTGTGTTCCCATTCGGTTTTGACCCCGGCTCTGCCGGTTTCGAAGGTTGCTGCTCTTTTGAGTTCTGTGTTGGTCCCGCTTCCACCTTCGCCGAAGTTGTGTTTCTTTTGAAAAAATTGGAGGCATAATGTGAATGTGCACTTCTAATCGAGACCTTGTTTTGCAGGATCCAGACGTGCGCATAAGGATGTTTCCTGAGTGAAGTTACGTTGAAAGGAGGATATTGGGGAGACTCAGAATGAACACAACAAGTTCGGTAGGATATCTTTCCGACTCAAGTTAGGTCTTCGACGGAAGGTCTCCCCGAGTGCTTTGTCTCTCGCCGACAAGGATGTCTTCGAAGAAAGAGTGGGCCTTTGGCATAATCTCCCGTTGATGAAATGAAGTCTCGGTGACATAAGTGGCTATGGGGTAGTTGTTTCTGTGCAACAAGATGTCTAGGCGAATGGGTGGAGTCTTACTGACAACAAAGCCCAGCAAGGGTGGGTTCTTAATTCGACATAGGGTTATCTCCCTTCCAAGAGGTCTCAGTGAGGAAAGGAAGTCTCACCGACTAGTGTAAAAGGGGCTCCATTGGTAATCATCGGTGAAACAATAGGTAGGTCATGGAGACCAAAGAGTGAGCGTGTGGAAGTCTTCACCCAGATGTGAGATGTCAATGGGACATCTCACCGAAAAAAATTAGTCACAGCAACACCAAAATGCGGTGAAAGGAAACAAATGCGACGAGATGTCTCACCGACGATCCAAAGTCACATCGATCACAAGTATCGATATAGGGTTGTGATGTCGGCATATGGTCTCTGCAAATTCATAAGGTCACACCGGCATGCTACAAGGGGATTTTATCAGTAACCCTTTGTGAGAGAGTTAATAAGTCTCGGTGACCAAGAAGTGAGCATGCAAAGGCTTTCATCGAGACATGAGGTCACAGGGATAAGTGATAGTCTCCCCAACATGAAAGCTGAGCTCGCTGAAGCATCTTCCTGACTAGTGTTTGTCTTGCCGATAGCAGTGAATCTGCCAGTGAAAGAACTTATCGTTGTAGTTCTTGGCACCCGCCATCACATCTTGCCAAAGGCGGATGTGGTACCGACAACAAAGAGGGGCCCACTAGAAGAAATAGAGTTCACTGAGAGGATGCAATTTCACCATGTTGTCTGGCCAAGAGGAAGTAGTCTTGCTGTGGGACTAAGCAAGCTCGGTGTGATATCTATGGCTCATTGGAACCTCACACCGAGTGGCCCGTGCTACACCGATGAACTTGCAGAAGAGCGGATCTGGAGTGGAAAGGGGGCCAAGTGAGGGAGAAGACAAGTCGTGAGTCAAATGGACAGCTGTGAGGTCTATTGACAGGGGTAGCTTAGCATTAATGGTGATATTTTGGGGAACTCAAGGCAACTTCGTTGGAGGTCGAAAGTGGACACAGAGGCCAGAAATAAGTACAGTAGTTGTAAAAAGATCTGCGGAACACCTCAGGAAGCAATCTTCACCAACATAAGACAGTCGGGATTCAAATTTATTGCAGGATCGACTTTTGTTAAGGATCGAGGTGCCAACCTTCTTACACCACGGGATATTTTGTAAACCCTAAAAATGGGTGCCGACATTCTCTTCAGGAGAAGATGTATATATGGCATGCTTGCCTCTTTGTAAAGGGTTCAAATTTTTTATTTTCTAGAATTTTTAGTGTTAGCACTTCTAGATTAGAACTTCTAGGTTTAGAGAACTGTTGAGAGCTAGAACTGTTAGGAGTTAGTCAGCTAGCAGAAGGAGATCGAGTTGCATCTTTATTCTCAGTAATGAGAGCTTCGCTTGTCTTCCTAGTTAGCAGCTAGGTTTTAGTATAGGTTGGAATGTATTTTCAAAGTTATTCTAGTGTAGATGGAAGCAATCTGAAGACACAGGTTTTCTATACACTGGTGATTGTGCTAGATTTGTAAATGTTGCTTATATGTCTAACCCATAGTAGAAGTAACCAGATTCGAATCTACTTCATACTGTGTTCCAAAATGGTATTTATCTCAAAGTTAATCATTTGATTTTGAAAGCTTTCAAGGAATGAAATTTCATTTTTATGTTTTAATTAAATGGTAGTTTATAATCAGTTGTTAAAATCAGCACTATGAATGAATGATATTGTGTGCTAATCACAAGTTAATTATGTTCTTTAGTATTAGTTAGCAAATTCCTTGAAGTTACCAAAGTTAGGTTAAGGTTGGATGAACTATTGTTCTTTTTTGTTTCAAAACCCTGGTCTATCTTTTTATATTTTTTTAAAACCCCTGGTTAGTATAGGATTTACTTCATGTTTGATCTTAGAGCAATTCAGAACCCTAACACCAGCAGGCCCCTTGAATATTACTGTTGCATTGGCCATTGAGCAACATTAGCATAGTTGAGACCCAACTACCAAGACCTTGGGAGTTAAGGCATCCATGTGTTGTCTTTCTCTTTCAGAAGCCGAGTAGCAATGCTTTGTTTAGCATTGTTGTGGTGCCAAAATCGCCATCAACAGTCACTAATTGTCTTAATTAAATGAATTGATTAATTTATTAATTAATCTCATCTGCTAAATTAAATAATTATCTTTAATTATTTAAATGTCAAAATTGATATTCCTCTCATTTTAAATAAATGAAATTATTTAAAATTTCATCACAATCTTAACTGACAGTCCACTTTGGTAAATAATTGGAAAATCAATTATTTATTATCTCACAAAATCCATAATTTGAATTAATTTAATTCAAAATTGTAACTAATTCTGACATAAATGGTAAATAATTAGAAAATCAATTACTTATTATCTTCCCACGCCATAAAATTCACACCTGCTAAAAATAGTAGTTGGGTAGAAAAAGCAGAAAAATAGTTCTAACAGTTGGAAACTCTTATTCGACAAAAAGGGTATCCAGAAATGCAAAAACAGCTACAAAAAGCAAATAGCAGGAACATAAATGGAAAGAATATTTTTGGGTGATGCAAGATTTCCCTCACACCACTGGATGCTCCTGCATCACATATTATATCAATCATTTCCTTAGACAAACATTATCATCACCTAGTCATCCTAGTCAACATTTTAGGAAACATAGTCTTGCATTTTCATCCTTATCAAAAATCCAAAAAACATAGGTTGTCATCATCCTCACATTTAGTTGTCATTCTCATCATCCTTATCTGAGCAATCCCTTTTTATTTTTGCAACTAGGATTCAAAGACAGAGAGGACAAATGGAAAACTTTGTACAAGATTTCACAACAAATGTCCACTTATCACCCTTATCCTAACCTTGACAAGGGAAGCCAACTATCAACTAGTCCATTCCAAACCTCCACGTCATATTCTAACCCTTCACCTATCAATCTTGTCCAAGTCTACATGCCTTATCAACCATCTACCAACCCATGTCAATTCCCCACATCATACCATATTGATCCCATCCAAGTCTCCATGTCCTATTTCTATCAACCTTACACCAATCCATTCAAAGTCTCCATGTCATATCCTTGTCCTTCAACAATTAATCCAGTCCAAGACTCCATGACATATCCTGTCCAAGACTCCATGCCCTATCCTTGTCCCTCACATGCTAGTCCAGTCCAAGTCCCCAGGTCCTATCCTAGTCCTTCATATACTAGTCCAATCCAAGTTCCCACATCCTATCTCATTAATCCTTTTCAAGTCACCCCCTCACAAGCCACATCTAGTCATGAAAATTCTATCATAGTCCAAAGTCAAATCCCATTTAATAGACTTGAGGATAAATGTCAAAAAGAAAGTCCAAAGCATGAGCTTATAACATCAGTCTCATGTCAAGAACAAGGTAGTCCATCCCATGACCCTATCTTTCAGTCCATCCAAGAAGTTCTTCAAGATGATCATGACATCCAAAATACCCCAACCTTTGACAAAGACTTCAATCCTAATTACATCACCCATGACAACCCCATCTTTGAACAAGACCGTACCATTGATTAAGAAGTCCAAATCCATGACAACCCCATCCTTGACCAAGACCCTACTATTGACCAAGAAATCCAAGATGATCCACTCCTTGACCTTTACGCCATTCATGATCAAACACTTGCCGACCTTACAAAGGCCTCGACTATTGACACTTCCCACAATGAGACACTTTCCTCCATGGGACACATAGACAATATTCCTCCAGAACAAGAATCTTCCACTGGGGACATGCTTGCATATGATCAAGTTATAGCTAAAATCATTGGACTCTATGACACTAAACATAATTATGGCTTCGACATCACCTTGGAAGCACCAAAAAAATCATTTGAACTTGACATGTTACACGATCAGACCAAAGATATCAGTCAAGAATATGTCCATAATGACAATGAAGTTAAGACACTTTATCAACTAGGGTCATCTATCTTTGTTAGAGTAGGCTTTCTTGTAGATGAAAATATTACAAGTGACAGTATCCATATACCTAATGATGGGTTAGCATCTTGCTTTCAAAACAACAAATACCCCATCGCAAATAGAATCTTTCAAAGCATGAAATATCAAGGCAAAGGACTAGGCATACATGAGCAAGGCATTCTGGAACCAATACAACTTTAGGAAAATTATAGACATCAAGGTCTTGGCTATTCCTCAGTTAGTAAATCAAACCATGTCTGTGCTACCTCCTCGATACTGGGGGAAACTTTGTCAGATACAAATATCAAAATGGAGTCCATGAGAAACCCTTGTCATAAGATTGCTGCCAACACCCCCTCCACCCACACCATCAACTGTCATTCCATCATAAATAAACCTTACCTTTGGAACCAACAAAAAGAAAAGTCTTACAAGTCAAAAGATCAAAATCAAATTTCAAAGACCATTGAATCAAACAAAAGGACAAGTGGACAAATGAAATTAAAATGGATCCCAAAGAAAGATGGATCAAACAAAGACACCAAGTCAAATACAAAATTCAATCACAATGTGGAGCCACGAGACAAGAGGACTCCCACATATAACACATGTCCAACTCCTTCAAAATGGTCATCAATAGAGGCATATAAAAGTGTTGGTTCCAAACACCATCCCTCCAAAATCTTTCATCCACCATCCCAAGTTTGAAAAATAAAAATTCATTCATCCAAACTTTCACACAATCTTTCCACGTCTACCATCATTCATCATAATCCTACATCTTGTCTAAAGTCCAAAAATCCCACGTCACACATTTGTCACATCTTGGAAAAAAATCTTTACCATAAGGGATCTCATGGAACTCTATCGTGATGTGTGTATTATGATAAGGCCAACTCTAGTATCAGAAAGGATCACAATGACATTGATCAGTTGTATGCAAGCGCTATGATCCTAACAAGAAAACTCCTTCAGCAAGGTCATAATTGGCATATCATGGCACCAGTCTCTACATCGGCACCATCAGTGGATTCAAAATAGTCAATGGTTATCTAAAGCATCCAAGCTATCCACAAAACAAAAATAAAAAAAAAGATTGAAAAATGTAAAACATCGTCACCCTGATGAAAACTTGGCAAATAGGCGTCTTGGTGACACCAAAAAAATAAAAAAGTCAAGAAAATAGTAAAGAGAAAAATTTCATCCAATGGTGAAAACCTGGCGAACAGGCACCCTGGATAAGTACCATGATGAAAACTTGGCAAATAGGCATCATGTGTAAAATAAATCATCTATGTGTAATTTTATACTTGGGGGCAAGTTGTCTCATTTTCCCATGCCTTCCTCATGACATTGACGTCCATCTAAGCCTTATCATTTCCACGCATTTTCCCACTTACCTCGGTCTTGACATAAAACTGGCACACATAAATCATGCTTTGGGAAAACTCTTGACATGTCTATCCTTCGGTCATACACGATTCATGAAACATCATGTCATTGATCGTCATAGTCTTATTGTCCTTGTACGACATAGTCCTTGAAAATCATATGACAATTCTATTAGTCTCATGTCTCCCATCTTTTACCAAAGCTAGCCCCTATCCTTTCATTCATGTCACCTATCTTGGCCTTCCCTTGTCAAATGGTCTAAGGATAATCATCATCCCATCTAGTCCTAACCAAGTCATTCCAAATGCAACGAGTCTAATCCATACAAGCACATTATCCAAAATTTTATTTGACTACATTCCTGGCCTGGCTGTAGACCTCGATACTTTCATCACATTATCATCATTGTCCTCATGTTGTTTTGGGATGTGTCCTTCCCATGTGAAACAACATTGTCATCACCCTTCACTTGGTATTCAGCTTGACTAGGGGCACAATCATGTTTGTCCTTGGATTCTCATGTGTAGGCATCAGTCACATGCATTTGTCATGATCCTCTTAAACCATTCAAAAAAGACAAAAACATCATAAAAGTCCTAAAAAAGACAAAAACATCACAAAAATTCCTGAAAAAAGACAAAAACATGGCAAAAAAGTCCTGAAAAAAAAGACCAAAAACATCATAAAATGTCCTGAAGAGAGACCAAAAACATCATAAAATGTCCTAAAGAAAAACCTAAAAATCATAAAACATCTTGAAGAAAAACACAAAAGCATCCAAATCAATGTCAAAATCCTAAAAATGGAGTCAAAGCCAGTCATGTTAGTCAGTCCATGTCATTGTCAAACTACGTTGTCAATGCGCATTTGCTATGTAGGCAAGGCCATCAATTGATGAGTCCCCGAGAAATTAGGTCCGTCCTTTTAGGTTGGTCCAAATAAAATCATGGCATTTGTCACAATCATCACATCAGTCAAATAAGTCAGACATAGTCAAACTCAAACACAAGATAGTCATTCAAAACGTCAATGTCAAAGTTGGTCAAAATCAGACAGCATAGTCCAATCAATCATACAGTCAACATCAGTCAACTTTCCAAAACATATTAGTCAAAACAATGTCAGTCTCATCACTCTTTGGTCCTCTCCAAGATGTGTCCTTCTCGGATTTGGACCTCATCAAAATATCCTTTACCTTTTTCAAGATGTGTCCTTCTTGACAATAGGCCCCGTCAAACTATCAACACTGTCAAATTGGCAAAACTCTTAAACTGTCAAAACTGTCAAACTGACAAGAATTCAATCTTTGGCAAACAAACATTGGCAAACAAAATTAAATGGTTGTTAATCTTTCTGGTCTATCTTGTCTTATCTTTTGACTATCTCGTCTATTTTTGTCTTATCTTTTTATTGTCTTTTCTTTGTGGTCATGTTACTAGCTACCTCGAAGATGTCCCATGAAGTCTTTAGAGGTGCGATGACGTCTCCTGGCCTATTTTATTTTCTTTGACTGCTGTCTATGGATTGTCTCGACAAAAAGATTGGGGCAACATGACCCTTAGTATGAGTTAGGACATTCCTTGTCTGTGATTGTCTATTTTTCAAGTGGATGACCTTGCACACCTTGGTCTATGTCATACCATTGTGTTTGTTTTCCATTTGTGTCATTTTTACCGCCCAATGATGATTAAGACCAATAAATATTAAAGTCCTATGGTCAGGCTTTGAAGGATTTGGTCTAGGAACTAACATGCATTTCATTTTTTCTTGTCATCTTCTCTCGCCCATCTCATATAGTCATTGCATCCATATCATCATCCATATCTTTTGCACTAACATTCCTTTTTCTCTTCATACTCTAGTCTTCTCATCAATTTTGAGAGCACACCCGTGATCTTGGAACCCGTGTGTCCTCTCCAAGGGGCATACCGCTACCCTCCTTGTCATTCTTCCTCATCTTATTTTGCATTGGGGCATATTTTTGACTCATTTTATTTGTCACAATGTGACATGCTACATTATGACAAAGAGGGGAAAAATGTAGACACTTAAAAATGACCTAGGCCTGCAAGCTCTATTTTGACCACTTTCATCCTAGCATAATTATGACATTTAATTATGTCTTTGGTCCATGTTCAACTATTAAATAAATAATTCATAATTGTTTAATTAATTCATGTCATTTTATTCTTCATGATTATTAAATAAATAAAGTTTATTTATTTATTAAATAAGTCATTAATTATCTAAGTCTTCCTCTATTTAAATAAATTTCTAAATTTATTTAATTACCCTTCTTCAGACATTTCTTCCTGATTATTATATAAATAAGTTTTATTTATTTATTTAATGTCACTAATTATCTTAATTAAATGAGTTGATTAATTTATTAATTAATCCCATCTACTAAATTAAATAATTATCTTTAATTATTTAATTGTCAAAATTGATATTCCTCTCATTTTAAATAAATGAAATTATTTAAAATGTCATCACAATCTTAACTGACAGTCCACTTTGGTAAATAATTGGAAAATCAATTATTTATTATCTCACAAAATCCATAATTTGAATTAATTTAATTCACAATGGTAACTAATCTTCTAAAAATCAAGTAATCGGGCAGATTCTTGACTTTCCAAATCTGATCTTCAGTTCAACTCTTATCTTCTTGATTTTTTGAATCTCACAAATCAGGTAGTCTTTATCTTCTTGATTTTCGAAAATCTTTATTTTCTAATTAATTATCTCTTTTATTCCCCACCACTGATTTGATTTTCTCAGATGGCATCTTGACTGCTCACTTAATGATTTTTCCCTAACCCTAATTAGGAATTGTCAAATTAAATCTTGTTTGCTAATTTTAAGTCTATGTCAAAAGTCGATCTTGTCCGTCCATCCAAAATGGCATTTTCTATAAAATGTTATTTTTCTCTCATTTTTAGGGGCCCACATGAATTACATTATTCTTGCATATTAAAACTTAGATTTCTTTGAGTCATTTTTGTCATTTAGGCATAGACATAGACTTTGATCAAATCCTTCAAAGCTTGGTGTAAGACTTAGGCTTTATTTTTAGATTGCTCACGCATTGAATCTGAGGGCAACACATCAACCAACAAGTTAGAAGGTACTATCAAGATGAATCATGGAAACTCCTACGAATGACAGGTATAATTGTTCTTATTTTTAGTTTTCCTTGTTCTTGATAGGTCTTTGGGATTATTTTATATGCTTTTATTCATTTTGAATCTAATCTAAAAATAACCCTCAATTACAGTCTCTATAGCATTTCAACAACTTTTATTTTTCACATATCAACTACATGCTTATGATCCCTAGATTAATCTGTAATGGTGGTCGCTTGCAACTCAGTCCCTCCCTGTATTTGGCGCAGGATGCTTCATCAAACATGTTACAATACCCCTGGGATTCTTCAACATTTTGATACATTTTATCATTTGTTGATGAATGCCCTTTCATTTCCCAACACGACCTCACTCTTTCTTGTGGCATTTTGAATGCTTCTCTTTTGATCTGGTGATGGAAGCCTCTTAGTAGGCCAATTACAGCTATGTGGAAGTTTCATACCTTTTCAACATACCTATTATGCGTATATTCAACACTCATGGAAATATACCATTACTTCTTACTTGGAAGCGGTGTGATCTTAACCCAGTGTGGGTTTTTTAAACATATCTATTTCCCGTAGTATCCAATGTTGGCATTCATGGCACATGGAACTCCAGTTCCAACCCATTTGCTTGAAAGTTTTGATAATCTTTCTCAACGCCTCCTTTTATCCTCTCCTTCTTCGCTTTGAAGGATGTGTGTATTATATGCGCTAGTTTCTACAACCATTCAACAAGTCTATTTGATGCTCAACAAGCACTATCTTGTATATTATGTCCTTTATGCTATGATGGTTGTGTGTACCCTACTCCACTATTCACCGAGTCTTTTGAATCTTCTAAGGACATTGCAATATAATGTTGGTGTTCAAATCCCTCTCCATAATCTTTGGAATGATGCCAAGTTTCCCTTGGCTGCACCATTTGACTTGTAGTAAGCATGGTTGTTGCTATGTTCTCCATAATATATTTTAATTGAGGCATTGTTAATTAGTTTCCTCGTCTACATTGGCCTGGAGAACGTCTTTCTCATAGATGTGTATCTACACAACCATGTAAATTGAAAAGAAAATATGCCTTGAACCTAATGATTGTCTTTCTCTTTCAAAAGATATAGTTGTTTAGGAAGCCACATGGGATTTTATAGTGCTGTAACTTTATCCATTCAAATGAAGCATCATCTTCCATTCGATGGCTTCTCATTTGCAATATAAGTGTAGAATTCAACATTAGAAGTCCATCCACTTTTCTCCATCTCATTCCAACTTTTCAACATTTGATCCCAAACCAAATCTTCCCACCATAATCATATATCTTTTCAAACAACCAACACACCATATTCCTCACTTGATTGAAAAAACCATGTCCTTTGCTAGACAAGAATTTTTGAAGAGCTTATATCTTCAAATGCTATGTTTCACAATACCTTTTAATAATGCACCCACGAGCCATGAATGAAAATTCAAAGTATGAGACTCACTCACGATATTTAGATGCTTGGGTGAAATCCTCAAGGGTTTTATTTGCATGATGCATTTCAAAATAGAAATAATTTGAAACAACCATTGATAGATTCGCATATCCCAATTGACAAAACTCAACATTTACAACCTTGAAACAATGCAAAGCATGTCGGGCCCCAAGTGGGCCAGACTAAAAAAAAATTAGTTTTCAAACAACTTTCATGCTCAATTGACCTACCACTACCTTTTGAATGCATTTGTCATGAAGATTTGAAATGGGTTTTCATTAAAATCTTCTTTCTAGCCCTTTTACAAATTGAGCAAAACTGTCCAAGTTGGCTCTGGAATTGCCTTTTAAAACTTGTCAAACGACCTCCTAGAGCCATAAAAGCTTTTAGGGTAGTAGACATTGGACCCAAAAGTTGAGTACAACAAACGGATCTGAAAAAGGAGTCATGAGGTGAAAGATATTAATTAGAAAAGTTGCCTACTCAGACTTTCTGCAACTATGCTTGTTCATAAACCAATTAAAACTAATGAAGTCACCTCGTTGGAAAAATACCATATCAACTCCTGGTGAGCTGCCACCAGACACAGTAGATCATTTAGGTGCAGTGAGCATGTGTACAAAAGGGCTTGGCTTGAATCGTCTCCCATCAAAGGATACTGACGGTCAAAGTTGACCTCTCAAAAAGGTTTCTGGAAATGCAAATGCAAAACTAAATAAATTCCATTTTGTTTTGATTTGTTAAAAATAGAAAATCAACTTATAAAGCTCTAAAAACTAACATGGGAGTTCATTTAGACATGGAGAATGTAGAACAACAGTTATCTTGACTTGGAAGTCATCCAGTTGTAAAATGCAAGGTCAAACGGGAGGCTGCTTTGCAAAACTGAAAGTTTGCAAATAGCCAAAAAGTGCCAAAACCCTCCAGCTTTGATTTTTGAAAGCCTAACAAAACTCATCATGGGAAGCTAAAAATTGGCGTGTATACTCACATAGGACACATGAGTGAGTGTGCAAATGGGTTTTGTATGAAAATTAACTGTCTTCAAATTACGACCCTCCAAAGTAGGTCATTCAGGAAGATTCTTCAAGTGCACTTCTGAAAGTGCAAAGGAAAATTTTTTAAATGGGCATCTCAAATTTGGAAAATTTGAGAGTGCCAACACTTCCTCCACTAGGTAAAATTTAGGGGACTTCTAAAATGGAAACATTACAAGAAAAAATTGTAGAATTATTAATCTTGGTTTAGATCTTGTGCATATACCATACTCAAAAAATAATTTCCAAGTCCAAACCTGAGTTTAATTATAATATTTTATAAACATATTAGTGGTCCCTCTTTTTGGATCAATTGATCAGAGTAATCAGAGTTGTGCAAACATAATCAAAGCAACAAGCATGTTGTGCAAGTATCTTATGTAGGTTCTATAGTCAACATTACCAAGACATCTTATACATCTCTAATAATTGAATCTGAAAGCATCCAATATCATTTAATGTGCCACCAAACAACTCTCAAATATTTACATGGATGTAGGTGTATGCAATCAAGACTAACCAATCAAAAAACAACAAGGAGAAAAAAGAGGATGTATATTGAGTAGCAGGTTTATGCTACCAAGCTTTATTTTTGGTTGACATAGGGTGTAACTGCAATAGAGTTGTGCATGTCCTTTTGCAATAGATGACTATTACTCCTACCATGATCAATGTAGTGGTTCCTTTGTCTTAGGGATTATCAAGAGAAGAGCATAAAATATGAGTAGTAACAACAAGCAATAGCCAATCAAACTAAGGCATCTGTAGAGGTCTACATTTCTATTTGTTCCATCCAACATGTTGATCACCACATAAAGGAAAGTGGAGGTCAAGGACAAACATATCTAGCTTGAAATTACTTCGAATTGGAGATTCCCTAATAGCAGCCAGCACACCCCAGAGCCATACAAATAATGAAGGGTTTCAACAACTCTGCATCTCAGTCTTCACCCATATGGGGTTTAGCATGCTCATTTTTTTCTTAACTATTAGCTGGGTATTTAGTACCAGTACCAATCTAGATCACAAAACTAAAACCCAAATATTAAAAATATTATTTATGAAAATCAAGGTATCTATCAAGCCCTCATATTTAGAACCCATTTTATAAAACCCTATTCCCACTTCAAAATTACCTCCTGCTCTCACATTCAAATGAGAAATTGGACATCCAAACGGAAGGGCTCAAATACAAATCCTTGTTTCTAAACCAATCTTGGAAAAAAAATTGTCCAACAAAATGACAAACAATCCCACATTTTTCACATCAGAGTATCTACCGAGCTCTCCAGTCCAATACCCACTTTATAAAACCCTGTACTTGCTTTAGAAATACCTCCTGCTCACACATTTCAAATTAAATTTATCATTACTTTGATGGAAGGGGTTAAAAAGAAGAGATGTCCTATTTCAGTCAGATTGAGTATGAAATTTCACATAAGAGTGATGAAAAGAAATCTAGAATTGAACTGATGGGAAACTATATATTGCTCCAGAATCATTGACACAATGACTCCAAAAAATTTGAATTAATCACATCAATGGTGAATGATATATCAAAGGAAAATTAAATTGAAATAAAACCACATAACGAATTCCTTCATTTAATAGATAACAATATAATTGTTTTAGAATGTAATAGAACACAAAAAAATAGTCTGATTGCATACAGATTTGAAAAATAAAATTAATTCAAACCATGTAAAGTGACTTACCACAAGATTCTGCACAAATTGTGTCCTACTATCAACATTGCCAATGCAAGAAAATGGGAAAAGGTTGCAACCCTAAATCAAGCACCATCACTTTCACTTCTCTATTTTGGCAGGCTATGCATGAAAATAAGGTTTCAACGAAGGTTTTAGAGTATGTTCATTAAAATGAAAATTATGGTCAAGATCTTAATAATGAGCACATTTAGGTTTAAATATTACATCATGTTAAAATACATATATTAAATTATTATAAGTAATGATTAATAATTATTATTTTTTATATAATACAAAATATAATTACTATATTATATATATTTAATATAATAGTAATATAGATTAAATTATATATAATGTAATTGTATTTATTATCATATTTAATAGTATATATAGGTTATATTATTATTATATATTGTATTCTATAATAAAAGTTATTAATAAATATAAAATTATTATAATTAATAATTAGTAATTAATATATTCTTATATAGAAAAAATTAAATTAATATATATATATATAAATATGATAGTTTAGTTGATCTTTGGAGAGATTAGGAAAAAGAAAGAGAGATAGATGGGGAGACAATTCTATATAGAGATAGAGAGAGGAATATATACTAACACTTCCACCTAAAGGAGGTTCAAGGATTATGTCGATAAAAAACTATATGTATGTTCATATGTTAGAGAGTATGTGGTTAGGGGGGCAGCTCAATAAGGTAAACATGTGTGTCTTCCCCTTCTAAGTAGCTCACCTCATGCAGGATGGACAAGAATTTCTACCCCTTGGGGTCAAGGGGTCGAGTATGGTTACTTCACGCTCTTGGGCTTAGATGTGGTAAAGTTAGGGCTCCCTAACATGCTTCCTCTTTGACCCCATCATGGTGGACTATGGGAATAGCACTATTGATTCTTGATTCCTTAAATGATCTATTCAAATGGATTGAAATAATTGATAATATATATGTATTATATGTACCACAACTCTTATTGAGTCATTGGTAGAATTATATGTTATCTAATATGATTGTAGAACTGAATTATTTGTGTGACTAATTATTTAGTCATTTTTATTTGTCTGACTAAATAAATGACTAATTATTTACCCGATGATCAAATTAGTCATTTATTTAGTTATTTATAGTTGTGTTACAAAAAAATAGTAGAATTTAGTCATTTTTAGTTGTCATGACTATAATTTTTAGTCAAGTAGTCATTTATTTTCCAAATTCTACTAGTGTGGGGATATCTAAGTCTCCTAGAAAAAATTCCAAGGCGAAATGTTGAACCATGGTAAATTTGGAAATTTATGCAAAGACTATAAAGAGGAGGAGAAAAAGAAAACCAAGTCTTTCTTTGATTCTAAATATGATAAATCCTCTTAGGATGATGCAGATGTTTTTGTTTTGACCTTGCCATAACATGCACTAGAAGATGTATGGTTGATTGATTTAGGTACCGTTGATGCCAAAAATTGGCAAGGTAACAACACTTTGTGGGAAACTCAGCTTATGGTGGACTTATTGCACTAAACTGAGTGACCTCCATATTTTTAAAGAACTCGTCTTCTTCTATAACTGGGGTTTTGGAATGGGAAAAAAATATATATATATAAAAATAAAGAATCTAACTAAAGCAATGCGCTAGAATTTAGATAAAAGGCATGATAAACCTATCTTTTGGATATGATCTAAGGGCCCGCTTAACAATTTACCATGTCCTAGAATAATAGAAATTAAGGATTGTAGCATGAACAACTTATTCAATGACATAAAATAATAATCACACCCATTTACTAAAAAGAAGAGTTGAAATACATGACCTAAACCAGCAAAGTTGCATTCAAATTATAGAAGTACAACAAATAAACCATTCAAACAATAATGGAACAATATAAAGTTTATCAATAACATAAGAAATAGAGAGGCCGAACAATGGAAAATTTTGTGAGTTATTGAAATAATCTAAACAATAAAAAGGCTTGGTCTCTCCAAAAATCCTATAATTCTAAAACTGGTGATACTTGAAAAACATGTAGCATGTAATCTTTGAACTCGTAACCTCCAACCCTTCTTCAGAAGAAAAGAGTAGTATTTATAGTGAACCCTTCATCGCCTGGTGAGCAACAATTGAAAAGATTCTGAATCCTGAGCAATGATGTTGAGTAAATGATTTCCCTTGGTAGTTGTAATAGAAAAGATTCAGGCCATAGTATTTGGTCGCTCCATTCAGGTGCATCCCATGCGAATGATGGAAGTGGTCCCAGCAAAGTCTCATGTAGACAAGTGTCGCTTCTTTGGATAGGAAGTTAGAACACATGGCAGAATTTCATAGCCCATAGTTCACTTCATTTTTTGTGTTGAAGAAGCGTGCACTGAAGAGACGTGTGGCAGCAATTCACTACCCGTCATTGATTTCCCCTTTCTTCGTTGAAAACTTGCACTGAGATGACACGTAGCAAATTTTTTATTATAAACACCGCATGTGGGGCCCTCCAAATCTTTATGTGAATGGGAACTACATGGCACATGGGTGGGAACCGATGAGCAAGTAAAATGAAGCAATCAAAATAACCCATGCTGATGACACGTAGGAGCATAGCACGGGCCTATAGAAGAGTAAGGAGAAAAATCCTTTAGAGAGCAATGAGCGGACACATGGTAGAGATTGTTGTGACAATCAAAAAGATGCTAATGATATTTTTTTGAAGGCATGGGCCGGTACTTAGCCAAAAAGAAAACCTGAAGGGATCATGGTCAATTTTGTATTCATAGCTTCTAGTGACTATCAGGGGTGTTTCGCTTTGAGGAACATGGAACCAAAAAATTTCTCTAGTTTGTAGACCAGAGTGCCATCCATTGGTGATGGAATTGGAGCCTGGAAAGGGCTTCCTACAAGGGCGGCCAATCATTTTTGGATGGTCTCTCTATATTGCATAAATTCTCCTCCATTCTCCCTAGGTCGAGTGTTTCTTTATAAGGTAGTGTCTCAGGTAAACTTTCCCCTGCCTTGCAATGGAAAAGTAGATGTGCAAGAGGATGAATAACATCTTTGATGTCTGTTGTGGTAGGAGGGTGGCTGAAACTATGGAAAGTAGTTGGGTCTTTCTCCTATTCTTCAATTCTTTCTACAATCTGCTCGGTTGTGGCGATCATCCCATCTTCAAGAAACGGGGACATAAAACCCATCTCGCTTAGTTGGGAGAAATTTTCCCGAATGTCGTCCATTGTCTGGTTCAAAGTATTTTTGGCAGCTTTAGTTCACTGGAAGGCTAAGTGGAAATGGATGAACTTGTTAACCATTTGGGTAGTAATATGTCGATCTTTGATCCCTACCTTGGCTAGGTCTTCATCAGAGACTAATTATAACTTGCTAAGAAAACTCTTTTCTTTAGGAACCTTCTCTGAGATGAATTGTGGGAATTGCTCGATTGTTCTGTGAACCTCCTGGCTCAATTTTGTTGCCCTTGAGATGAATCGGGGTGTTCGCTACAGTGTTAGGTAGAAAGATTTAATCTTTTCCCAATAAGAAATATATAGTTGTTCAGGTAATGGGATGAGAACTCATTGCACATCATAGGCTTGAAGAGAGCTCTTTAGAGAGGTGATTTCCACATCCTTTGAGTTAATAACCTCTGTTAATTTTTCATTTCTCTTTTTTTGCAAATGTTAGTTGCTCCCTGAAGCTACTTATTTCTTTATACCAGTTCTCGGCTCAGGCGTGGTTCACCAATTTTGTGTCAAGAGAGGAATTTGTCTCTTGAAGCTCTTTTTCTAAATGGGTATTTCAGCCCTAAAAGTTCATATGATTCTTTTCTAATTCCTACTCACATAGATCGCGTTGAGTTGCCAACTCTTTATCCTTGTGTTGCAGATTTTGCTCCACCAAGGTCAGTTGGCTCTGGTATTTCTAGTTCCTCGCCCATAGCTCGTTGAGTAGTGTGGGGTCATGGATTGGGACTTATTGAGTTCTTCTTGGAGTTTTCTCCACTCAATCTCTTTTGCTTCCACTTTCTCAGACAAGCATGCAACTTCTGCTTCTAGTGATTTCTCCTTTGTTTCCAGGAAACTGACCCTTTCCTTCACAAGCTTTAGTTTCTCCTCCTTTTTCTTCAATTGTTGGCCAAACTTAAGGAAGTCAGTCATCACCACCCACTGTGTTTCCTCCATGATTTCTACCTTATCTTGTAGTCGGGTTGCGACCAGATCAAGCCCCATGGCATACATGTTGTAATCATCAGACATCATCTCCCCTTGTGGTTTGACAACATTTGGTACATGGTGGCGAAATTCAGCATTTTTTGCACTTCATTGTAAACGGTATACACCTTAGACTCCGCCTCCTTTTTCTCATCCTTCAATTTTTGCTTTTGCATCCTGAGGGCCCCCATTTGCTTTGTGGTTTCTCCCTAGGATATGAATTTGGATGGAAACTGAACTAGTCCGCCAACAATGGGTACATTAGGAGGTAGGGAAAAAGGAAATACAAGTGTGGCAGGCCCTTGCATTTTCTTTGGTGGGAGATTGAAAATTTTTGGGGAGAAAAAGGGAACCTTCCATAGTTTGGTTTGTGAACTGGTAGAAGGGCTCATCAATTGTTGCAGTGATGGGGTAATCATAATCGAGTCCATTTGTTGGGAATACTGGGTCAGACCCAAGGTAGCATAGGCAATAGGGGTGCTAATGGCAGCTGAGCTTTTAAAAAGAGAGGCAAGGACAGATTGAGCAACGACGATTGGTGTTAAGGTTTGCAGAGGCATTAAGATAGATGGCCCAATTTGGGTGAATTGGGAGAAACCTCCCACAAAAATTGTGGTAGGGGTTGAGAAGGTAGGGTTGACACTTGTAGTAATGGGCACTATGGGAATGGAAAAGGACACCAAAGATTGGGAAGTGAAAAAAGTGGAAGTGAATATTACCTGCTGACTGGACATTGGCAGTGCTCCACTTGTCATTGGATACTCAGTTACTTCAAACTCCTGGCTCGCTACAAGCACTTGGCTTGCATTGGATCCTTGTGATCCTTCTCCCAGAATAGCTTGCACACATTTTTCATTTAGCAGGCGAGGTGTCTCCCACTTCTATTGTCTTTGGCTATTGTTGTTGCGGCACTCTTATTGTTTTCGAGGCCTCTTCCTCCTACTCTTCTCCTTCATCAAGGTCGTCACCTCCGCTAGTGCTTAAGTCAAAAGCAAGGTGCTCATCATCCCAAAGCTCGTTAAATCATTCATCCTCTTTTATGATTTCATAAGGTTCATTAGGCTATTTTTTATTGGCAATACACCTAGAAGGATCTAATCCTTTCATTAGTCCATTCTTCTTCATTCCTCAGATTATTATACAGAGCTCTTCCCATTTTGTAGTTCTCATCATAATCCTGCACAACGAAATAGAACCTATTCCATGGCGGCCTGTTGTCTTCTATAGGGATATGAATCAGGTGGACTAGCACTTCATCCTCATCCTCTAGTGGACTGCATCTCCTTTCCCAATAAGTCCAAGGGTTGTGAGTTACCTTGAGGTGCTCATATGGTAGATCATTGAAAGGGTTGCAATCCCACTTGTTGCAGATCATTACCAACCCTAAATGATCCAACTTATCCTACAACAAGTGTTTCTGCTTCTTTTTCATGGCCACTATTTTGAAGCTTTGTGGACATGTGAAGAATCCCTTCTTCTTGACCTTTTTCCCAATGCAGAAGGTAATATCAATAATGCATGCTTGTCAAAACAATTCAAATGCTAGCACTCGATTTGTAACACATGTTGGAAGGCGGAATGGTTCCTCAATGAATCCTCACATTCGGATGAACGTAAAATCCATGCCAAAAATTGAGTCACATTTGGGGGTCAAATTCTGCATATATTTTATTTGAGTCAAGGTGAGTTGATTAATACCCTCCTCCCCTTGCAAATATTGCAAAATCAAAGTCAAGAAATAATCTGAAAATGCGTAATAATCAAAAGTAGAAGAGAGGAGAGGGGTCCAGATAGAAACTAGTTTTTTCCTATTCCTTTAGTCAAAGATAGAAAAAATCACTTGCTTATCAAAGAAATCAAGGTTTTGATACAAATACATATGAGCAAGATAAGAGAGAAATTTTAACTTCCATTCAACTTGATATTTGTTAATTTGCTCTATCATTTTCTCTGAGAGGTATTCCATGAAATCATACCAGAAATAATTTTTTTTCCTATGGAATTGGAGATCCGTGTCCAATTGAAAAGTATGCACCTCTTGGTCAGTTTCCAAACCAAGAACAAATGCCATCATTGAAAAGGCATCTTGCAAGTCTTCCTTGAAAGTGTCATATGGAGCAAGAATTTTTGGTGGCTTCCCCTCTTTTCCTTCAATCCTTCTTGTTTCTTCATTGTAAAACTCCAAAGCCTTATTCTGAGTGCTCCATATATGATCCCCTTGCTTAGGAGTAAATTTTTCCACTTCTATCCATCTTTGCATAGGATCTAAAATGCACAACATATTCTAGATGGCAGTCGGGTTGTTGTTGACTGATAGAGTCTGACCCTCAATAGTGCTGGTACTTGGGTTGAAACACTTATGGTCGCATCGACTAATTTTGGTCAATAGTGCATAAATGGGACCATATATTGAGGAAAGACGTTGAACCATACTTTTTCTGCAATCAACAATGCCCTTTTCTACACCTTCATTCTTTTGCAGGCCACTTCCCTCAATCCTTTAGGGTTCTTTGCAAGAAAGGGATCATGAACATTATCCCAATTTTTCTGAATTAAGCTCTAGTCTCTGTAGTTTTTGGGCTTGTCCAGCTCCTTTGTGTTTTCCCATCTTGGCTTGTCAGGGATACCCGGTGTAGCATAAGAATATTCTCAATGAAATTAATTTTTGATGCTCCTTGCATAGCCTTAGCTGATCTTTGTGTCATCACTTGCCTAACTTCCTGGCGTGAACTTTCGGCCATTGTTAATTTTTGGGAAGCTTTCTGCTTTAGCTTGAATTTTTCTGTAACTTTACTTTAGCACTGGTTGTGCACTAGGAATGGCTTTTGCTCTAGGTAGTGTATTTGAAAAGACCTTTTAAATGCCTAAATATTTCACATGTAATACTTAGCTATTTTCTCTCAAGGTGGTAGATGAGAGTTACCTTTCTGCATTTAATTTAGCATGTACTTCCAATCCTTGTCTTGTGCGAGATGAATTACTTGCCATTTTGATTTGACAAGTCTTCATAAATATAATTAGTAACCGTATGTAGAGTGCAATTTTTTTGGAACTTGAGCTGACGCTTTGCTAGCAGCTTAAGCATTTGTATGCGTTGGTAATTAATATCCCAAAAGGAATGATTAAGCCAAACATGTGATCAATGTTTGAAAAGATATGAGCTTTGCCTCAAAATAAGCAAATCACCTAGAGAATGACACCTCAATCCTTGTCCATGCATAACACCGTTGATTGCTACCACCAACTTAGGCTAATTAATTAGCCCTTATTAGTTTTGCACGCAGCAAACCATACTCAGCAGATGCAACTAGGTGGGAAATTCGAGCAAGCATGGGCATAACTTTCAAGTTGGTCCTCGATTAGTATCACATTTATGGCAAGCAAATTACCACACATTTCCTCACTTTTTCTATAAATAGGCATCTAAGCATTAGTGAAATCACACTTAGCGATTTGAGCAAAATTGGTATTAGGTAATTGGTTTAGCATTTTAGCATTTGCAGTTGCATAGTGTTCTCATAGGCTAGACTTAGGTGCTTTGTAGGGATAGTTTTAAGGTATTCACAGAAAGTCTAACCAGATGAAAACCCCAATTAGGCTAGTGTCACATAAGTCTTAGACTTCGTTCTTAGGTGAGATTTTTACTAGGCACTTAAAGAGGATGATCAAGAACAAGCACTCACTATCAATCATCACCATAAAAGGGGTCTTGGAATAAGACTTTCTTGAGTATGAGGACAGATATAGAGTTAACACTGATGTGTGCTCACATTTTGTCACTTCCATGCTAGATATAGGAGTTCCGAAGTCATTGATTTTGCATCTGGTAAATAAAGTTCTCCCTAAGAAGTACATGAACGGCCTCGAGGAGGTCATTGCAAACGCTACACATGGTGGGAGGATTCTAACAATGAGTGACCTTCAAAGGTTCATAGAAGAGGATGTGGTCGTGTTGTGGCTACCATTTTTTAGTGGCTTTCACCTCCAGTCATAAGATCAACACTGCCAAAGGGTAACTCGAGCCTGCCACTTCCTGTTTTGTATCTACAATGTGGTGTCATTCTATGACTTTGACTGGTACATAGATTTCAGGAACCTAGTGTTCCCTTTGCCTACTTTTGCTCCATTAGATGATGATGTTGCTATTGATAATGCCCCTGTTGATGAGGATATTGTGGACACTGCCATTGATGCATCCACTACTGCTACCCATGTCGTGAATTGACAAATTCTGTGTTTTTCTTTTGCTTTCTAAAAAACTTGTAGTGATTAGCCCATTTTTTCTATACATGCCTAAAAAGGGCTTTTCGTAAAATATATAAAAGAAGCAGAAAAGAATCATATACTTTGGAAGCATGGCCTTTGAGCCATTTTGAAAATTTAAATATCAAAGCATATATAATGAAGATATATATTTATATAATCATCTTCTTGTCTTCTTTCAGATTCTACAACTAGGTCATCTTTTCTTTTTTCAACATATATGTATGAATTCTACATGTGGGTGTTTAATTTTTCTATTATGTTCAACTATGAGTTTATTTTCCTTACTCTCTACAATAATGGGTCACTTGTTCCTTTTTGCCTCAAACCACAGGATAAATAAAAATACCAGCCAACAAAACAAACGAGAAAGGAGGGAAAAACATTATAAACATATTTGCATGGGTATGGTAAGCAAGATTAATTAAATATTTTTCAAGTGAATTCCATTGACCGGAATTCTCAATGCTTCTTTTTCCATAGTTTCTAACTCATATGCATTGTGCTCTTTGCATTGAATTATTTTGAATAGGCCCTCCCAAAGGCTATCAAACTTCTCGTGCTGGTTGGGCATCGCAACCCTTTCGTTAAATTTTAGCACCAAGTCTCCGCACTTTAGACCCTAGTCAGATGTTTTCTTGTCAAACCACCTTTTAACCACTTGTTGGTAGTTAGTCATGGCTATTAGGGAATTTTCCCTTTTTTCTTTTACTTCTAGAACCTCGGCTAACTGCACCTCCATTGTGGTTTTTTGTTCTACTTCAAGGGATTTTAGGAATTTCAGCATTGGAATCTCCATAGAGATATGCAATAACGCCTATTTTCCATAAACTAGCTCATAGGGTGAAGTCTTGAGGACTTGCTTTGGAGTTATGTGGTCTACCCAGAGTGATGCTCAGACATTTTTCTACCACTCCCTTTGATATTCTGACCCAATTCTTTTGAGGAGTCAGACCAGATTCTTGTTTGTTGATTCGGCTAAGTCGTTCCCCTAACAGGTAGTAATTTGACAATGTTTTAAGGAATATATTGTGTGAAAGTGCAAATTGACTTACCATGGAGCCTAGTAAAGCTTTAGCATTGTCGGAGATGATAGTTTTGCGTGGGCCAAATCTCATCACTAGTTCCTTTAGGAAATACACTATCTCTGCATCTGTCGCATTCTTTAGTGGCATGACTTCAGTCCATCTCATGCAGTAATCTGTGGTTGTTAAGATCAATTTATGTCTTGCGCTAGAGGCTAGGTTGATCATTTCAATGAAGTCCAAACCCCATTGCACGAATAGCGCATCAACCACTATTAGATTGAGATACATTGCGGAATTATTTCTTCTCCTTGCAAAGAGTTGACATTCCTTGCAAGTTTTCACCAAGGAGTAGGAATCATGAAATAGTGCTGGCCAAAAGTACCCTACACACATGATTTTGAAGGCGGTGGTCTTTGTGAAGAAATTTCCACCTGCGGGACTACTGTGGTAAGTGCCGAGGATCCTTTTTGCTTGCTCTATGGTAATGCATCACAATAGAATTTCATTGAAATTTCTCTTGAACAAGATCCCTTCAATGAGCATGAATCTATTGTTTTGCAGCCGGTAGAATCTCCTCTTTTGAGAAGGAAGGTCCAGCAGATATTTTCCTATATGCATAAATCTTATTCTATCTATAAGCCAACAACCTTTGAACTTTGACTCGTTCATTAGGACTAGTTTTGGTTGCTCTTATTTGATGGCCATTTCTTCATCATGCGCAAGATACTCGCACAGTCCTCTTCCCTGGACATTTTTTATAGGCTTAACCTCAATGT
>VDFB02047397.1:83081303-83139591 GCA_007258455.2 Sequoia sempervirens
TGATTATATTCATTTGAAGGCATGGGCTGGTACTTAGCCAAAAAAAAAACCCAAAGGGGGCATGGTGAATTTCGTATTCACACATACCTCTTTCCACATGACCTCTCAAAGAGGTTGCTTCTCAAAATATGAAGAGTATGATGGTGGGAAGTTGTATTTGAGTGATGAATCTTACCTGAATATTTTTTTCTATGGAAGATTCAAGATTTTATTCCCTCATGGTAGAGTTAAGGGGATTGATGGTGTTCTATATATTCCTAGATTTGAATGAAACCTAGTCGCAGTGAGTAAGCTAGGTAATATGGAAGTGTAGATTGTTTTCTTGAGTAGTGGATGCAAGATGATGAGAGGTGTTATGATGCTTCCTAAGGTTTTTCAGATTATAACTTTGTATAAGCTAGATGCATGCATAGTTTAGTGCAATAGTGCTTATGTGAAGTCCAAGAAAAGTGCTTTGGATTCTTTATCCTCACCATTAGATTGATCAAAGAAGAAGACTCTGGTGTCTACATCTGATGGTCATGATTTATGGGTAACTAAGGGTTCCAATGCTTTGGAAATGAAACTTCCTACTTATAAAATAGTGGTATGGCACCAAAGGCTTGACCGTATTAGTGAGAAGGGTCTTAGAGCCCTAATTTAAATAAGAGCCTTGTTCAAGGCCTTGATGATTGTAATCTCAAATTTGATTTTTGTTAATATTGTATATATGGGAAACAACACCATGATTCATTTTATTCTAGTTCTCATAAATATTCTAGGGTTTTGGATTATATGAATTATGATGTGTTTGGCCCTATTAGTGTTCCTTCATTAAATAGATCTATGTACTTTGTCCCATTCATTTATGACTATTCTAGAAGGATATTTGTGTATTTCCTTAGAGGTAAATCTAAAGTTTTCAGTAGGTTTAAGGAGAAAGATACTGGTAGAAAAATCAAATGCTTACGGATGGATAACGGTGGTGAGTTTTATTTCCTATAATTCAATCAGTTCTATAAGGACCATGGGATTGAGAGACACAAGAAAACTCCATACACCCATAAAAAAATGGATTTGTAGAAAGAATGAATAGAACATTGATGGAGAGGGTTAGGAGTATGCTAAGTGGTGTTGGCCTTGAACATAAGTTTTGGGATAAAGTTGTAGCTACTGCATTTTACCTGATTAAAAAGACTCCTACTATGGCTCTTGTCGAGAAGACACCTATTGAGGCATGGTCTGGAAAGAATCCCTCGATGATACATCTTAGAGTCTTTAGTTGTGAGGCATATGCTCATGTGCCTGATGTAAAAAAGATCTACATTGGCAAAAAATTTGGTGAAGTGTATCTTCATTGGCTCTGGATTTGGTGTGAAATGGTGCAAGCTTTGGGATCCAAATGCAAAGAAAGTGCTCTACAGTAGAAATGTGATCTTCCATGAGCTAAAACCTTCCATAGTAGATCTACAACCAAATAAAGAAGCGAAAAAGATGAAGGTAGTTCAAATTCCACCCACTCTTGAAAAGGATGAACTGTGCACTCCTGGTGGAGTTGTTGATGAGGAGAGCTCTAGTAGGTTTGAAATCTCTAAAGAAGGCCAAAAACTCACCCTCAATTGTTGAGGAGGCATACGTGAGAAAGGTGACAACTTGATAGATTTGGGTATACTATGTTAGACTCTAGTTGCATCTTTGATTTGATTTCTACCACTGATGAGCCCAAGAGAGTTAGAGAGGATATGGGTATGCATGATGTAGATTCTTGGATGGAAGCCATGAATGAAGATATGGCAACATTGAAAAAGAATGCTACATGGGATCTAGTACCTTTTCATGAAGGACAGAAACTCGTTGGATGAAAATGGGTGTTTAAGAAGAAAATGGGTCCTAATGGTAGTGTTGAGAAGCATAAAGTATGGTTGGTCATGAATGGATATTCCCACATGGAGGGAATAGATTATGGGTAAATTTTCTCTTTTTTCTAAGTTGACATGCATTCAACTTTTGTTATCACTCGTAGAATCTTATGACTTTCAATTCAAGAAAATGGATGTGAAGACAAATTTCCTTCATGGTGATTTGGAGGAGGAAATTTATAAGTCACAATTAGAGCATTTAGTTTTGAAAGGGAAAGAGAGCATGGTATGCAAGTTGAGAAAATCTCTATATGGTTTAAAACATTCTCCTAGGATGAAGTACTAGAAGTTTGAAACCTATGTGTTATCCTTGGGATATTTGAGATCCAAATCTGACCAGTGTGTCTATTACAAGATTGATAATTCTCCACAAAGAACTCACATTGATGTACATTTTGTGGTATGTCAAGTAGAGATCCAATAGTGGACATGACATCAACTACTTTGTTTTGTGCTTTAGGAATTTGCTTAAATCTTATGACATCAAAATGCTGCTTAAGGCTATCAACCATATTTTTATAAGGCATAATATTTTCATCTTTAGTTTCATAGCCATCATTTATTCACTTGATAATCAACTGAGAATCACCATACACATTAATATCTATAATTTTACACTTTTAATGGCTATTATTGCTCCTATAGTTAATGCCTCATATTCAACAATATTATTGGTACAGGGAAAATCAATCCCATAAGACTTTGGAATGGTGTCCCCTTGTGGAGTGACTAAAATAACTCCTGCTCCAAATCCATGCTAGGTGTCAGATCCATCAAATTAAAACTTCCATGTCAAAGGTTTTGTTGTTGTGAATACTAGCTCATCAGGAAAATCAGACACCAAAGGATGATCAACTATAGTAGTAGCATCAACTAACTGATCAACAATCGCTTGTCCTTTAATGGATTTCTAGTAAACATACTGAATATCAAACTCACTTAAAATTATTACCCATTTATCCAATCTTCCTATAAACACTTCTTTACTGAGGAGATATTTTAAAGGATTAATTTTAGCTATGAGCTTCATATGATGACTTAGCATATAGTGTCAAAATCACTAGCAAGACATGCATGCTCAATTAGTGTATAATTCAGCTCATAGTCCACTAGTGTATGTCTTCTAAAATAATTAGCTCTTTCCTTTCCTTCCTCAACTTGCTATGCTAAGAGAGCCCCTAATTTTGAAAGCATAGTTGATATATAAAAAATTAATGGTTTCCCACCAATTTGTGGCATTAGAACTATTGGTGACATCATATAATACTTTAACAGTTGAAATTATTGTTGGAAGTGATCAGTCCATTTAAAATGAACACACTTGTGAAGCAAATACTAAAAAGGGTGACATTTGCCAGCTAACTGGGTGATAAATCTCTAGATGGACTCTAGTTTTCCCTAAAGACTTCCAAGATGAGTTAAGTTTGATGGAGGAGGAATATCTATTATTTCTCTTACTTTTGTTGAATCAACCTCGATACCTCTATCGGAAACAATGTAGCCCAAGAGTTTACTTAAAGTGAGCCCAAATACACCTTTGGATTTAGCCTAACCTTATATTTTTCTAGTCTTATGAAGATTTTTTCAAGCACTTCTAGATGACCTTTCCTTGTGAATGATTTAGCTAGAAAGTCATCTACATAGTCCTCCATAAGAATGTCCATCATGTCATGAAATATTGTGGTCATGGCCCTTTGGTAAGTTGCACCAACATTTTTGAGATTGGAGGGAATCACATTCCAATAATAGGTACCCCATGGAAAAGTAATTTTTTTTTGTTGATCTTCAAGAGAAATTCTTATTTGATTGTATCTAGAAAAAATTTCCATTAAAGACAACATTTCATAACCGACAATGAGGTCCACTATAAGATCAATGTTTGGAAGGGAAAAATCATCCTTTGGACATGCCTTGTTTAGGTCCCTTAAATATGTGCATATGTGTATTCCCCAAGTTAGCTTAGTTACTAGTACTAAATTGGATATCCATTCTACATAATCAATTGATCTGGTGAATTTGACATCCAATAGTTTCTTTAACTTTGGTTTAACTAGTAACACAATTTGCGAGTATATTTTTCTTAGCTTTTGTTTAACTTGTTTTGCACTCAGATGAAAAGGAAAATGATGGGGAACCAATTCTAGATCTAATCTTGGATTATCTGCATAAGACCAAGAAAAATTAATTTGTATCACAAAAAAAAACTCCACAAATTCTAGTCTTTCTATTTCAATCAAGTAGGATACAAAGTGTACAATTCTAGGATCTTCCACTATACCAATATTGACTTATTTTGATTTTACCACCAGAAAAGGAGATATCACTTGGCTTGTGGGGATTATGTCTATTCTCCCATCCTTAGGTACCTCAGAGAGTTTTTCACCCTTGGATACATCCTTTATTTTCACTTTTTCACAATCTACAAGCACCTTTTGGTTATCACTTGAAGACCTATTTTTTCTTTTCTATTTTCATTTTTGTGACTAGGAGATGGAATTGAATCCCCAAAGTAAGCTTTAGTATCAAGATCTATGCTGAAGCCAACTTTGTGATCACCCTAGGGTATAGTCTCTCAAAGTCCCAAAAACTTAGCCAAGGTTTCATTATTTTCAAATGTGTCTTAACTTGGAGGTCCTTTTCAGTCCCGATCTATAAGTTACGTGTGGATTAAAGGAATTTTATCATCGACATCCGAGAAAGAAATAAATGTGGTTGATAGGTTAAAGACTATAGAATTGGTCCAAGGTTGAGGATTTTCAATTCGGTCCTCAAAAAGAGGATTTCCATAGATACTATGACCAAACATAGGATTATCATAAGTGTGGAAAGATTGAGGGATAGTGGACAGAGTAAGGACTGTGGAGTCTTTAGGGTCCAAAAAGATATCAATCTAGGCCTATTTATCAACATATTTGTTATTACAAGGGTTAGGATTAGGATTAGCACTTTCCTCAGGTACCTCGACATCGTTTGAAATGCCATCTTCACTTGAAAGCAACTTAGTACTTGAAGCATTCAAAGTTAGTGGTACATACTCAGTCCCTCTATTTCATGACAAACATTTAGGTTGGATCAACTCTATGATTCCTTTCTTATGTGCTCCCAAGCCACTATGACCATCATATCCTTTTGTTGCATAATGGAAAAAACTTTACCATAATGATCTACAGGTAACTAAAATTGTTTAAGATCTTCATCTTGATATAACCATGTAGAAATATCCTCACCAATAGACTCATCATCTAGTTCTCCCCACATAGTAAAGATAGTGGGAGGTTGATATTGTATAATGACCTTGGATTCTCTTTAAATAAAACTATGTTTTCCATAAGACTTGGGGGAAGTAGGTAACTTCTCGATGCAAAAGGAATCAACCACAGTATATTCATTGCATGCCTATCTTGGATCTAGACCTTTTGTTCAAGAAGGGATATGGGAGGAAATTAATAGTGGGTAAGCGAGGAGGGATCAATGTAATGTTAGGAGGTAGTAAGTGAAGCTTCTTAGTTAATTAGTACTTGGAATTCAGGAATACCCATCAAATTTTTGTAGTATTGAAAAGGGTTAGGGTCTCTTGATATGGTAATGCTCCATTATAAGGGACTTAAGACATTAGTGATAAGTAGAGGGAACAAACTTCATGGCATGAATCTATGGATGACAAATGAGTAGATTGTAGGGAAGTTCCATATCCAAGACCTAACATACTATGTTCTCTATTGCCAGACCAACTCTGATGGGAAGGGTAATGATAGCCTTAGAGGAATTATCTACATCATAATAATCCTTTATTACAATCATCTTATATGCATCAATATTTGCCTCAAAAATTCCCAATATAGTAACCAATGTCATGGTATAAATATTCAAGCCACCTTTGCCATCTACCAGGACTCATTTGATTTTATGCTTATATAGAAAACTGCTAGATGGAGGGAATCATTGTGTTGAGGCCTATCAAAAGGGAAATCATGTTTGGTGAAGGCAACATGGTGCATAGTAGCTTGATACCCAACCAAGGCATGAAATTGATTGATATCTAGATCTACGGGAACAAACGACTTGCAATACTTTATCCAATATACCTTTGTGTGTAGGTGATGTACATAGAACACAAGGATAGACATTTGGGTAGGGTTTTAGCCTAGATGATCCAAAAAATTATATTTATTTTGGTGGTTGAGGTCTAGAAGCGGTTCCTTGTAGAACCAATTTGGATCTGCGACTACTTACAACACACTTAGGAATTTTTCCTTTAACAGTTATGGTAGAGTATTCTTATCCACTTGGAATTGTATACTCATAAACCACATTTGTATAATTGGTATTTGTATTGGTATTTGATCCTGAGTTGGAGGCTTGTCCCTGACCATGGTTTTGCAAAGGGTTCTTGAAGATAGTATGATCTGTATTTGAGGATCCTATAGGGTCATCAATAACTATATCCCCCTATTTTATAAGGTCTTGTATGATACACTTCAGTATAAAACATGAAGAAGCTTTATGTCCTTTTCTCATGTGGAATTCAGAAAAGTCATTGTCATTCCACCAGGATGATTTATTAGGGCCAAGATCGTTCTAGGCTCCAGGAGTTGAATAACGTTAGACTACAAGAGATTCTTTAGGATTGATTCGATCAGTTCCCCTAGACGTGTAAATTTTTTGTTTTAAGGAAGATTAGGTCTAGGGGGACCATGTTGATGATTTTTTGGAATAACATTGGACTATTGCAAAGGGATTGATGATGGGTGAGTATTATTTGCTTGCATCAATGATGGGTTAGGTCCCTTAAGATTAAGGATTGATCAAGCTTTGTTTATTGTTTTAGCATCAACAACTCCATTATTGGTCACTTTTTTTTTGCAAGGCCAAGATTTAGATTTGTCATTAGAGGTGTTTGTGTTGTTGTTTGATCTTTTAAATATTTTTATGATTCCTTTTGCCACAAGATACTTTTTAATGGGAATCTCCTTTTGACCAACTTCATCAAATGTAGTAGGCAAGTGAACTCAAAGTTGGAACACTAATTCTAGATTAAGATTATCAATAAATATTTTTACCAATTGTTTTAGATGTATCTCACAAGAACATTTCCTTTCTATCATTCTCCATATTTGCAAAAATGGTGTAAAATATTTCCCTTCTTCTTGTTTAGTGGTGTATAGGTTTACTATATCTATGTCATGATCAACATTATAGGAGAAGTGGTTGATAAATTTGTCAACTAATTCTTCGAAAGTTTTTATGCACATGGTAAACATGCAAAACATTCCATGGCGTGTATGTCGAGATTGCATGGAAAGAAACACATTAGATAAGTTTGCTCATTTTAGAAACTAGACAAGGAGTGGAAAATTATCTAAAATGATCTATCAGATTCCCTTTCCCCTTAGATTTATAAAACTTTGGTATTTAAAGATTTGAAGGGAAAGGTGGCATATACAAGTTTTTATCAAAAGAGTAAGGACATATGTCCTCTATGTTATATGCCTTCCTACGACTAGATGTTTGGATATTATCCACCTTTTGTTGCAAAGAGTGCATTTGTTGGACCAACATGTTTTTCATTGTTGGAATGGTATGATGTTGAGGGTTGGCAACTAGATTCAGAATAGGATCAACATGTAGATTAGATGTTTGATGATTGGGAATTTGATAAATAAGTAGATTTCCTTCTACTATATGTGCTACACATTGGTAAGGCACCCCGTGTTGTCTTGAGAAAAATCTATTTAAAGAAGAAGTATGTTTCCTTGGCATTGAATCATGATTCATGTATTTTTATGTGTTTGATAAGACATGGGAACTCATGTTTGTGAGATGGGAATTCTCAAACCTTAGCCACTTGATGTAGTGTTTAGATTCAAATTTTCCAATATGTTGTTTTGGTTGTCACCACTCAAGTTGGTGTTTGGTTTTGGACAACCCAAAGGTATATTTAGGTTCTAACCACTCAAAGATGTGTTTATATTTGGACCACTGAATGTGGTACTTGGTGGAAGTGAATTAGTAGAAGACGTGGCAAGGTTTTTGTTCATTTGTAGTAAAGGTTTAGATTTATTCATTTGAAATATTGATTGTGTGACATTAAATGGTTGGATTAGGGTTGTGGTACCTTGTGGCATTGATGTCACATTAATTATCTGTATTATTGGTTGAGGAACTAGTGACATGCTATGTAATGGATTAATAATTATTGTTCAAATGTGGGATGTGGAGGTATGGACAAATTGGTAACATCATGAAATGTCCTTTTATTTGGTATGTTCATGCTTATCTATTGTGAAGGAGGATTGGTTACTAGAGGTATTATGTTGGTGTGACTTGTTTCTAGTGTTTCTTCCTCAATTAGGGGCTCTACTACATTTGAAACATCAAAAACAATAGGAATTTTGGCCTCCTTTCATAAAATTTTAATGAGATATTGAGTATTCTTTTGTTGCTTTAAGATCTTCTAGATAGTTTTTTTCATCTTGATGAGAAAATTCTCCCTCCTCATCGGGAGGAAAAGTGTATTCGTACAGAGGTAGAGTGCTTGTTATATCTTCACCTTTGATGGTATCTGTTGTGGTTTGAAAGGAAGTGTCCATGGTTGAATCCATTTTTTTTCTTGGTTTGGGATCAAGTTTCAATCATATAGGTTGCAAACTATGCTTTTGGAATGTTTTTGGATTTTATTTTTTATATTTTTATTGGATTTTTTTGGTTTTTTTATTTTTTGGATATTTGGATTTTTTGATTTTACAATTTTTATTTTTTATTTTTGGAAGTTTATGAATATGCACATGAAGGATGATATATGGTGTATGAGATATGATTATGGATTATGGATGATCGAGAATAGTGTGGGTAAGCGATCTATGATTATGGGTTTATATTTTGACCTTGAAAGACAATGGTTAACCAAAGTAACTAGAAGGGATAACTATATCTCCAAATGATAGTAGTGAAAAAGAAAATAGATGGGGGTTGACCTTAAACTAGATTTATGAGTTTTAAAGCTAACAATTGGTGAAAAGATGAAAAGACAAGAGATCAAGACAACACCAAACGGTGACCAGGGTTGATAAGGGATATGAATGGTAATAGACCTAAGTGACTTTAAGAAAAGTCTATAATATTAAAAGATGAAGGTGGGATAATAGTCAAACCCAAACTAGGCTTGTGAGTGGGTGATCCCACAATATTTGGTTACAATTTTTGGCCAAACTAGACATTGAACTAATTTTTTCTAACTAAATCTTCACTTTCAGGCACCTATAGCTGCTAAACCATGAAGAATTTCAAGATGATGCAAACAAGTGATTTCTGAAATTTTGTCTATAGATTCTAAATATATTTTTTTCAAAATTTTTGGAATCAAATTGCAATTCTTTTTCCATCTCCTTCGAAAACTAGTTTTTTTTTAGTAAACACCATTTTTAAGGAGTGTTGCTCACCATATAACACAACATTTTTTCCATGAAGGTTAAAATTATATTTTTTTGAATTAAGATTTGTAACTACGATATCTAGTGATTTCAATTGGTTTCATAGTTTTTTATTGAATATTTTTTCCTTAATCAAGTTTCGAAGTCAAACTAGTTACAATTCAGTCATAGGCGGACTGTATAACACATTACTTTTTTTGTATGTATCAATTTTATTTTATTTTTGTTGGATCAAGGACTTCAATATATGGTGCACTCATATTTTTCAAAAAAAAATTTGATAATCTTCTATTTTTCTAAATGTGCAAAACAAAGAGCTTGATTTTCGGTGAAAAACCTACATTCACAAGAAATAAAAAAAATATATAATAAAAAAAATTAAATTTATTTAAAATTATACTTTTTGTGAAGCTTATAATAAGGAATACATACTTAAAAAAAAAATTAAAGTAATTCATTTGATCCCCCAAAAGGTAAATCAAAAGTTATATGTTATCAACATTTTGATAGGTGTAAAGGAGACTTTGTTATAGGTATAGTTTAAAACTAGTGGGGTTCTATCCAAGGGGGTTCAAGATATATGGTAGTTTGATCAAAACATATTCAATTGGAATGCTTTAAATGAAACTTTTTAAGGCTTAAATCATTATATTTTCTAAAAATATGTGATTTTAGCAAAAATTAGAATCTCCCAAAAATTGTAAAACAACATTGTGGGATCACCTAAGTTTAGGGTAACTATAGACAAGCCAACAAGATTGGATGAGATTTAGGACACCTCAAGGGGTAACTAGGGTCTAGTGATGATGGTTGGATGTGTATTTTATGAGTGGTTGGGTGAATTATTGAATGAAATTTTTACCTATGGATGAAAGACTATCCAAAGGTTAATCTATGGATGGAAGGATTAACCTAAATGTCTACCAAAGATTAATGTAAGGGATGAAAGACTTAACCAGAATTTTAACCTAAGGAATGACCAACTTAACCAAATTTTAACCTAAGTAATGAAATAATGACCTAATTTTAACCTAAGTGATGACAAATCAACCAAATTTTAACCTAAGGATAAGATCCAAAATTTAGCCTAAGGAGGAAAAGACAACCAAGGATTAACCAGAGGAAGAGGAATCAACCAAAGGTTTACACAAGGAGGGAAATCAAAAGCTAACCAAAAGATACAAAGACAACCAAGGGTTAACCATAAGAAGAGGAATCAAACAAAGTTTTACCCAAGGAAGGAAATCAAAATCTAACCTAAGGGTGCAAAGACAACCAAAGGGTTAACCAAAGGAAGAGGAATCAACCAAAGGTTTAGCCAAGGAGGGAAATTAGAATCTAGCAAGTAAGGATGAAAATATAACCAATGTTTAAGAAAAGGAAGATGAATCAACCAAAGGTTTACCCAAGGAGCGAAATGAAAATATAACCTAAGGATGCAAAGACAACCAAGGGTTAACCAAAGGAAAAGGAATCAATCAAAGGTTTACCCAAGGAGGGAAATCAAAATCTAACCTAAGGATGCAAAGGAAACCAAGGGTTAACCAAAGGAGGGAAATGAAAATCTAACCTAAGGATTCAAATAAAACCAAGGGGTAACCAAAGGAAGAGGAATCAACAAAGGTTTACCCAAGGAGGGGAAATCAAAATTTAACCTAAGGATGCATAGAAAACCAAGGGTTGACCAAAGGAAGAGGAATCAACCAAAGGTTTACCCAAGGAGGTAAATAAAAATCTAACCTAAGTATTCAACTTATAATCTAAAGGAAAAAGAGAATGAAGATTATAGGGCCTTTTCTAAGATGATGGGGAAATAGGTAAGGTATCTGCTACATGCAGTGGATTTCCCAAGCTGATGGTAGTAGAAGGGACCTCCTAATGGAGACTCTTATTTTTAGAAAGACAAATAGATGCATTCAAGAAGGTTAAAATTGTGGTGGTGAAATTTTACAAATGTGTGACAACAATTGTGATGATCAATTTGACAAATGTAGCTGAATTACAATCGTGAGTGTAGGATTTCAAACTAGTTTTTGCTAAGGTTTCATGAAAAATGCTATTCTAAAAATCTAAAAAATGTGTGCCTAAATCTTACAAATGCATGATAGGATTTACTAGGGTTTCCTGTGACAAATGTGGTACTGAACCCTACAAATGCATGATGATACTATTTTATAGATGCGGGTTCTCTACCTAGGTTTGTCTAGTTTCAATGTTTTGGGGAAGGTATTTTAATTGATTTGACAAGTTTTAACTAGAAAACAATTTGAAAAAGTTAGAAGACAATATGGATATTGAATATAGACTAAAAGGTATGACATAAGAGAAAAAGGCCCAATGGCTTCATGAGTATATCACAAATAAAGACACTCTTAAGTAAAGCACAATTTATTCAATTGGGTGTGTTCACCTAGTGTGAGCCCACTATACCAAAGGTGCTAATACATCAATTTTTGCATGAGATGCTTCTCTTCAAGATCAGATAGTTATAGCTCCAATGGCACAAGCCCAATACAACAACATGCTCACATTTCCTCTCTCCTCAAGAGGCTATGAATTCCAACCTAAAGATTCCTACATCTCAACTTAGGGGCATATGTGGTGAGAGGGTACCCAAGAGGCAAGAAGTTGTTCCAGTTTTGGCCACAAAGTGGAAGTGTTTTCCCTAATTTTTAAAATTTTCCACATTAGACCTTAAAATTTGAGTACTTAGAGATGGAATCTTAAAAAAGTCATTGATCATAAAATGTAGCACTCGAGAGTCTAGTTTGCAGAGTATGTAGTTTATTTTCAAACTTGGATGATCCAATTGATTTTCAATATGTGTTTCTAAAACAATTTGTTTAAAAGTCACTTTTTTACCCATACCATGCACATAGTACATCATCCATAATTTGAACTAAATAATCATATGTTTCTTAATACTTTTGGGAAAAAGATTTGTAACGCGACTGAAGCATGCTTTCGATAATTTTTTATAAATTTTTTATTGAATGGTTTTTTGTTAATTTTTTTATTGGCCATATTTGTTTTGAAAATTTGTCGCGGTATGCCATGCATAAGATGACCTAAACTTATATAAAAATCAAATTGAAAAAGAATTTTTGAAGTAGGCTTTCATACAATTCTATATTTTTCAAAAATATTTTAATAAAAGTTATTAAAATACTAAAAACCTTATTAATTGAAAAAAATAAAAATAAAAAATCAATTGTAAAATAAAATTACATATTTGAATCTACACTATCTCATCTATAATGGGTTTTAATTTTGTCAAAAATTCTACAAAAAGGTCTTCATACATATGCCCAAAGTCACTATTATCTTATGACATTGACAAGACCTTCAAGTTACAAGTCAAACCAGGTCAAAAGCTTAGGTTCGAGTCCCCAAGCTTTTTCCCGAACTGAAAAAACAAAGCACAAACCTAACCAAAAATTTATATTTTAACAAACGGGATCTCGTTTTATAAAAATATATATATATGCTTTTACGAAACAAGATCCCATTTTGAAAAGTTCCCAAAAATGGAAAGTTTTCAAAACGAGATCCCATTTTGCAAAAAATAGGATCCCATTTTGAAAAGTTCCAAAAAATGGAAAGTTTTCAAAATGCAAAACAGGATCTCATTTTGAAAAGTTCCCAAAAATGGAAAGTTTTCAAAATGAGATCTTTGAAAACTTTCAAAATTAATTTTGTTCAAAAATGGAAACTTTTCAAAATGGGATCCCATCTTGAAAAGTTGCCAAATATGAAAAATTTTCATTTTTGGAAAGTTTTCAAAATGGGATCCCGTTTTAGTTTTAGGCTCAAGACCCCAAAGCAAAAAAGGATCCTGATTGCTAAAAAATAGGATCTTGGTTTGTTTTTCATGATTTGGGGATTTTTTCTAAGGCAAAAAATTTCACCTTATGTGCACTCAACTTCCTGCTTTCACCCAGTAACTTCATGCATGATAGTATATGCTGCAACACACTAAGCTTACAATCAAAGCCTCCTAGGCTACTAAATAAAGGGTGTCTAGTGGGGGACTGCCATGAATAGAGAACCCATCTGTAATAGCCTGAGAACTGGGAGGCTCACTCCCACTCTCATCACCAGCTAGTTTTGATGGATAAAGGGTCTTGCAACTTGGCTTTGAACAATGTTTTCCACTCCTTGGGGTACAACTTTTTTTCTCCCCCCTTTGATATATCCTGCTAGTAAATGTGCTTGAGGTTGATCCTTGTGGTATGAAATCCCTAGGTAGGCCTCATACTAAAAATAGAAAAGGAGACTAATGTGTATTTCTCGTCACCCAAGATTGCACAGGTTTGCAAGGGAAGAGGATATGTACACACTAGCTCAGGTTGATACACAACATGAAAGAACACAAGACATGAAAAATAAAGTTTTTTTAATCCCAACTAAGCCACATGTTATCTACTCTAGAAATCACAAACACAACATTTCATATTAGAGTATCTGACAATCGAACCTACAACAAAGTAATTAGTAGTTTGAGATAAAGCTTCGACAACATCCTGCACCAACTATGTTAGTGATTTGAAAACCAAAAAATTTGACAAGTGAGCTATAAGAAAATAGATTAGTAGTTTCACACTCAAAAAAATTTCCTAACATTCACCACACATATAACATAGAAAGATCAATAACAAAAAACCATAGTCTAACAGATCCAAACACATGCAAAAATTAGAAAACTGAAGCATTATACCCTCTACCTTAGAAACAGATACGGTGCTCTATTTGCACAAATGCATCGCTCTATTCTGATAGATGTGGTGCTTGGTCTCACAAATGTGGCTCTAGATCCAACATATGTGTAAATATATCCCATAAATGCATCACAACAAAACTATGAACAAATGTGGTGCAAAAACTTGTAAACATAGACAACATAAACAATGAGCACCTAGATCCAAACTTTAAAGTAATCGATCAACCAGGGGGTTAGATTGACCATTCTAGACTACTCAAAAACTAGAAAAGAAAAAATAGAAAATAAAAAATTAAGCTTTTAATGTTGTGAACATATGTGGTGCTAAAGGCTTTAGATGCATCGCACTACTCACATAGATGCATCACTTTGTCAGCATAGATGCATTACCATTTTTTCCAATAAAAAAATTGGTCAATTCTATAAAATAAAAGCTAAGGTTTTGTTCTTCATGTCAAGTTCACTAGTTGTATGATGAGGAAAATTAGGTTTAAAGCTTAAAACATGCACAACCACCACCAAACTATTAGTAACAAGCTAAAATTCCCAATCAAGCAATAAAAAACAAATGTGTATAAAATATTAAATAAAACACACAATAATCATATTATACCTCTTATGCCATCATTGAATCACTTCCATTTCCCTTCTCCTCTCTTCTTTGTGAGATTTGAAGTGTTGCTCTTAGATTTTGGGAGTGGATAAATTGAAAGACTTATGACAATAATGGCGACAAAGATTCAAAAATGGTGGTTAGAGAAAAATGGAATTCGAAGCTCAAATTTATAGACGAGAAGATGGACAAGGGTTGGGGCCTAGCTCAGTTGGCTAAACCTTTCCTATTGCAAGAGGTTGGTCATGAGGTATAATCTCACCCACCCCCGTGTTACCGAAGGGTGTGTCATGCTAGCGCTACCGGTCATGCTAAAATTTCTACCAGGGGCACTATAGTTTATAGGGAGCCATGCTACCTGATTCTTGTAGTAAAAAAAAAAAAGATGAGAAGATGACCTAAAATTGATGGAAAAGATTGAAAAGAAATGAAGGTTTGAGATCAAATGAGACAACTTGCATAAGAAATTTGCTCATTTACGCAGTCAAAATTAGTGCAAATTGATTGGAGAAGCTGGTCTAATTAAGGCTACATTAATGGGTGGAAGAAAATCAACAAAATTAATGGAAATTTGGAAGAGTTCAAATTTCAAAAATCATGGGGATTTGTAAGAGTTTGTTTTTTGAAAATAAAAAATTATTTATTTCAAAACCATGGATAATTATTTAAATTAAGTAATTTAATTAATTATAGATAAAGAATTTATTTAATCACATGCGATGTTAATAATTAAATAATTAAGTAATAATTATTTAATCAGACAAATAATGAGGTTGATGACATTAGTATAATAAAATAATAAAAATTATTTAATTATGTGTGCATGTGAGAAAGGGTGAAAATTAGATTAGGCTTAGATGAAGAATTAAGGTTAGATAAAGAATTAGACGAGAAATTAATCAGAAAATGTTGTCGTAGGATAAAGACAATTTTAAGTGTCTACACAAAGTTGGAGACATTTGCAACCTGATGAATACTACATCCATACCACCTTCTCATTCTAAACTCATAATCACCTTGATCATGCTTTATACATAGTTTAATAATCTAAGTTTTCTACATTCTAAAATCTTCTCTTTTATATGATGTGTAGGGTCTCAACATATGGAAACTGGAGTAGAGGTCTAGCCTAATTTAGTTACTAGAGCAGAGGAGGCCAAAGCACACATGGTTGATGTTAGGGGGAGACCCAAGCACAAAAAAAAAATATTAGAGATGAGGCCCATACACAATTTGATGTTGGACATGGGTCAGGATCGCTTCCTTCTACTGATATTCATACTATGAATGTAATTAAAGAGGTGAAGAGAATTTTTTTTTACAAAAATATAGATCATTTAATTGAAATAGACACACATGAATTTAAACAAAAACAATTTACATTTTTGTAATTAAAATATTACTTAGAAAATGAACTTTAGCTAATATAAATTTAGAA
The DNA here is from genome assembly GCA_007258455.2 of Sequoia sempervirens. Taxonomy (NCBI): domain Eukaryota; kingdom Viridiplantae; phylum Streptophyta; class Pinopsida; order Cupressales; family Cupressaceae; genus Sequoia; species Sequoia sempervirens. The sequence goes on from VDFB02047397.1 coordinate 83,097,403, forward strand.
TATAATTAAAAAATGCATATAAATCAACATAAATCAAGGTCAAAACTAATAAATGATTTAGTTCTAGACATGATGATTGAACATAAATGAACATGAATTAGCTAATGTTTCAGGTTTAAATTTTTTTAAGGAAATTACATACTTGGATGAGTTATGAGGGGTTAAGAGAATATTCTAGCTAAGACCTACATATATTTTGACAAGTGTATAATTCACTTTTTTTTAAGTATTGAATATATGTCAAATCCATATGGTTTCATTACATGTGGCACAATTATTTGTGAGATGTGTATGGTGTGAAGAAGCTTCATCAAAATCAACATGGACCAATTAAGGATACAAAGGTATCGATTATATTCATGATAATATTTTCTAGGGATATAAAGGATGCACCAAAAGAATATTAGTCATAATATATATCCCCCAATTGATTGTATGTGAAGGATGTAATGAATTGGAGGGGGAGATAAAAATGACATGATGATACATAAATCATAATAACCATATAACAAGCATCCTAGATATCATCATGTAAAAATCATAATATAATAAAATAAATAAATAATAATGAAAGAACATTTGATAAGAGACAACACCTATGCTCAAGTCATGAACTTATGTTTAAGTTAGTGCCTTGTAACTAAAATCTAGTTCTTGTAAAGAATAATTGGTAAAAGTAGGATCATGATCACTGACAATGGAGTAGGGCATCCTATGGATTTTGAAGATGGAACCTAAAAAGTTTTGAGAAACTACAAAAATGATATAAGGACCATAAGATAATGCATGTAGGAATAAACATATTTGGTTAAGCAGTCATCAAAAACCAACATTACCTATCTACCTCTTGATATTGGAAGCCCCATAATAAAATATATAGAAATATCATTCCAAGTCAAGTTATCTAAAATAAGAAGTGGCAAAAAAATTATTAGAGATTTAATATTTACCCCTTTATTCCTTTGTTCCACATCATATATTTAGCTACAAATTTATTGTTCAATATTGGTTAAGGCCACCCCAAAAGAAATATCTCTCTACTCATTCACAAGTCTTCAAAATGCATGGGTGACTTGTAGTAGTGGAGTCAAATTACAAGAATAAATGAGGATTGAATTAAGATTTGGGAATTATTTATAAATTTGGTCAAGTAATAGGTGAAGTCTTATTCTATATAATCTATCCCTGGCACAAATTGAAGATCCCATTCTAACTATCAAATGATACCTTGAACTATTAGGTTATTAGGCATTCCTATAAAATATAATCCATCCAATTTGGTATCAATATAGAAAGATAAAATATGGATCTACCCTCTTTATCAAGTGATGTGAGAGTGCATATTTTTATCCTTCTTGTAGATAATCTCATAATCATATCCCTAGAAATTTTAGTCACCCATTTTTGTTAAATTCTTATGAGGACACCATTTTCTACCATAGTCATAAACCCTAAAGTTTAGCAAACCTTCCTCTCTTTTTTTCAATTTCTAGTCCTTAAAATATTTCTTTTTGAGAACATTTCATTAAATAGTGTGGTTCTTAAGTCTCATAAAGTTGAAATAATAATAACAATTAACCCTTTTTACAAGGGTATTATGTTACATTTCTTGATTTATGTGTGAGTGTTAGATACTTTGAGTTCAAATTGTTCTAGATGTAAATATGTTGAAATATGGCTCTTCTACGTCTCCTTTAAATTATTTCCCTTCTAATTGTTTTTTATGGAAACAAGTAAATTACATATAGATATTGTGTCACCAAAGAATGTATAATTGACATTTTTATGCTCACTTGAGTCTCTCTTTTGGACTTTGGCTTGATTTTTCCTAGGTCTAATGTTGTAATGTGGCCAACACGTTCACATTAGGTCTTGAATCTTTATGAATCATTAATACTTCTAGGTTGTCTTGTAAAGGTGTTGTGAAGTGTTGTAACCCAATTTCACACTTTTCTAGGACCCTTCCATCATAATTCACTTAAATAACTCCTTTTTATTACTTACCAAGTCTTATTTCAAAGTTTTGTAAAGTGTTGTAACTCACTTTCACACTTTTCTAGACTTGTCATCACTAATTTAACCCTTTCTCATGTATAAATGACCCTTTAATACACTTTCTGGTCATTTTTAAGTGTATTTTTTAGGATACTCCCATTGGAAAACATTTAATACCCCATAATTCCTAACACCCACTTAAATTTCTTAAGTGGGACTAAGTCGCCAGTAGGGGCGACTTAGTCCTTTTTGGCACAAAACTAAAAATTATTTCAATTTTCTTGTGGGATTTTGTCCTCTGACCCTTGAGGTCAACCTGTGATGTGTTATTTTTGGGAAATTTATTAAAATCATGTATAAATAAGGGATTTTCTCCTCATTTCTCATCTCCTATCTTCCACAATCTCTTAGTTAATCAAGTATTCAAGCAATCATAATTCTCAAGCAATTAAGCAATCAAGCATTATCAAGTCATCCATTGGAGCACTTCATTGCATATCTTCAGATTTCTACATCAAGGGATTGGTAATTTTATGACATTTCATGTTGTTCATTTGTCATTCTCTTTCCATTTCATTTCATTTTATAGGGTTTGAATACCAAAGTGGGGTTTGACCAAGCCAAACCCCTATACTCTAACCCTTAACCATTTTTCCCATTTTGCATGTGTGTTTGCAAACTCTTTACGCAGATTTTTCAATCAAATAGGTGTTGAATTATGGTCAAGAAGTCTTCAAAATCAATCAAGTCTTCACAACCCTTATTCAAGTTTGGAGAGACTTTCTACCCTTTTGTTTGCAAAATCAATTGTCGACACTTGTCAAGAAAGCAAGTGTAGACCTGAGGCTACAAGATTCTATCCTGAAACTCCCAAGATTTATAGGAGGACTAAGTCACCACTACTCACGGATTAGTCCCACTTTCGGGCCTGGAAAGTGATTTTCACATTTTTTAGCAAACATCTGGAAAATTCTTGTTCAGGCAAAGTTTCCCAAAACTGGGACTAAGTCGCCCAACTTGGTGTGTGTCCTACTCACCATTTTCAACTAATTTTTTAGGATTCTAGAATCTCCCAGCATCATATTCCATATTCTAGGTGCACCTCTTTCATTCTATTCTATTATTTCATCATTTACTTGCATTTTTAGGCATTTCTACATATCACACTTGTTTTCCAACATTTCACATTTCTTAGGTTTTTATTAATAAATCATTTCATTTTCAGATCATATCATTAGAGAATCTTAACTAGACATAATACATCTCATTCACATTAACTTTGAGTGTAGACATTTTCATTTTGGCCCATATCTATGTCCTTTTAGGTGAAAAACCCTAGAAGTGCAAGAGAGCATTTGGTTTTCCAAAATCATTGTCCACAGATATCAACATATTTTTCATTAACAAATATAAATACTAAAAAATTATTAGTAATCTTACATATAAAACCAAATTCATCCTTTGGCTATATGTAGCTATGAGTAGGGCAATCACATCTATCAATTTGTCACCTATGGGTTAAACTTGGTCCAATTATACATCTATGGATATGAAATTTGGTGGATAGTGTAATCAAGCTTGACATAGAATCATCCTCATCAATTATAGTTGAAACTAATTATTTACTACAACCTTTTGGTCTTACCCTTCTAATTTTCAATAAATAGGACATTACAAAGTTAATAGATATAATGCCCCAAATTCATCATTATTTGAAAACAAAAAAAATATTAGATACTTATGTTCAAATGGAGAGACTATAAATGAGATCTTCTAGTAATTTGATACAAGCACAATAATTCTCTAGCTAGAGACTTAACTCATTGGAACTAACCAATTCCTAAATTACTCATTAAAAGATTAGTGTTTCTTATTGGAAAAGAATCAAGGTCTCTATCAATCAATAAAATGTAAAAAATATTTCAACTTGTGTATACAACTTATATATCTAAATTATATATTATCAATACTTTAAACTTTACATGTGGCATGTATACAGATTTAATATGATAACTTAACATGTGGTTGGGAATCATCATCAAATATTTAAATATATGACACATTTATGCATTTTGGCTTTTACAAGTGAAACACTTCCTACTTATTGAAGGCCTAAAGAAGTGAGAAAATATATCAATTAAAATACATGCACAATCAAATGAGACACTATAAGATCACTAAATCCATGATGTCTAGTGAGACACTATAATAATAAGATGCATAAAATAGATGACTATGTGTTAAAACAACATGGATAAGAAAGGGTTTTAGGAACATGAAATAACTATATATATACATACTTATATATATATATATCTGTGTGAGTATATGTAGAGTTGAAAAATGTCATTCATGACATTTTTACACTTGTTTGGGCCCTCCTTATAAAATTAAGCTTAATGATGCCTTGACTTAGTGTTGTAATGTGTTTAACACAATCACATTAGGTCTTGGCCCCTTGTAAACTTAATAAACCTATTCTTACATTATTTAGAGTGTTGTGAAGTGTTGTAACACACTTTCACACTTTTCTAGGGTTTTATTAAATAATTGGGCTTCTTTATGCTTTAATTGGCCTTATTTGGCATCAACAAGCTTAATTTAATACATCTTTTTGAGGATAATCCTAACAAAAATCAATATCCAATCATAATTCAAGTGCTTTTAGGTTGTGTGACCCAAATTTAGTGATATAGGACTCATACGACATCTTGGGCATATGAGTCCCACCTAGGGTTTTGGGTCCCGATCTGGATTTCACACCTTTCTAAGAATTTTTGAAAATGGTCACATAATTAATGCCTAATGGGACTCATATGCCACTTCTATCGTATGATTCCCATGTGGCCCACAATAAAATTTAATTCAAATTATTGGTGAGATTTTATCCTCCTAGATCTAATGTTGGCTTGTAGTGTTGTAATTTCAAGAAATTAGGCATAAACAAGTATAAATGCAAGGTTATTTCACTCATTTTCATCTAACAAGGAATCAAGTGACCCAACAAGTTGAATGAGAATTTTTATAGAAAAATTTAGTTCACAAGAGCATTCAATACCATTCAAGGGTTGATTATCAAGTGTTTTAGAGAAATATTCAAGCATCAAGCATCATGTTTTCTTTTGAGATAACAATTGTGATGTTGGGTTTCATGATTCAAGCTAGCATTTAAGTCAAGATCTATCACATTCAAGAAAGAGTCAAGATCTAAATCCATTGGAGCCACTTCATACATGTTTGCAGCAATTTATTACTAGGGTTTGGTGAGTTGTAACATTGTATTTTATTCATTCATCATTCCTTCATCTTATTTCATTTAATTTTAAGGTTTGATTACCAAAATAGTGTTTGACCAAGGTGAACCCCTTTCCACTAACAAATTTTTTTTCCCTCTCTTTAGTATGTGATTTGTAGATCTATGTTGAAGACATATTGAAGAGAAAGTGTGGAGAATGTTTTCAAAGTTGTCACCTTGCATTGGAGATCATTGGAAGACACCTACAGGTTGCAAATTAGAGTTTTGACCCAAAAATTAGGTGGAAAGGACAAAGCAGACATTGAGGAGTAGAATCAGACTTGGAATTATAGAAAACCCTAACTGGACTGATACGCCACTTTTGGTATATGAGTCCCAATATAGGTCAATTTCTAGATTTTTGTAGATAGTGAATCTACATTGCCAGAAACTTGTTCCTAGCCAAAAACCCTAATCTAGGACTAAATTGCCCAGTCTGGTGTATGAGTTCCAGTTAGTATTTCAGAGCTTATTCTGGTCCTCTTTGTTTAGAAATGTAACTCAAATTTACTGTCTTGATCAACTTCCTAGAGTAGTTGTGTTTTCCTCCTTCATTGGCCTGAGTTAAGTCGTTGGTTTTTAGGATTTTCTAACTAAAATCGTAGGGTTCTAAAGTTTCATAACATCCTGACTTAGCAACTGTGAAGCAAAGGTTACTTCCTTTGTTGTCATTATGTTAAGGCTTTTGGGAACTTCACAACCTCTGGCTCAAGGTCTAGAAGTTCAGATTTTGAGTGACAGATTGATCACTTTGTTGTCAGCAAGTCATGGGTTCTGGGAACTTCACAACCTCTGACATGAGGTCTTGAAGTTCAATTTTCCAGCGATATAGCGACTTGGATGCCAATGGATGTGGGGACCACTTGGGACCCAATAAGGATGGTGGATCATGATGAAGTCCAATAGGTGGCGATGATGTGGAGGACAGATGGCATGTGGTCCCATGTGCTCGGTGAACTTCAATGAGGTAGTAATGAATGTCTCTTCAACTGGGCGGCATGGTGTTAGGTGCATAGCCATAAATTCGACACTGGAGATTTGTCCAACTGCTTATCTGATGGCCAAAAATTTTGGATGATGGTGTGTGGCTCAAGGTAGAAACCCCAATGGGGTGTGGTAGTTGAACAGTCAGAGGACGTAGAGTATTGGGGGTGATCCCACAGGTTTATAATTTTTGGCCAAACTAGACACTGAACTGATTTTTTCTAACTAAATCTTCACTTTTGGGCACCCATAGCGGCTAAACTATGAGAAATTTTAAGATGATGCAAAATGGTGATTTGTGACATTTTGTCTATAGAATCTAAATATATTTTTTCTAGAAATTTTGGAATCAGATTGCACTTCTTTTTCCTTCTTTGAAAACTAGTTTTTTCAGTAAACGTCATTTTTAAGGAGTGACGCTCACTGTATAACACAACTTTTTTTCCATGAAGGATAAATTTTTTTTTTTTTAATTTAGATTTGTAACTAAAATATTTAGTGCTTCCAATTGGTTTCATAATTTTTATTGAATATTTTTTCCTTAATCAAGTTTCAAAGTCAAACCAATTACAATTCAGACATAGGCGGACTGTATAACACAACTTTTTTTGTATGTATCAAAATTATTATTTTTGTTGGATCAAAGACTTCAATATCTGGTGCACTGATATTTTTCAAAAAAATTGTTTGATAATATTCTATTTTTCCACATGTGCAGAACAAAGAGCCTGATTTTCGATGAAAAAACTAATTCACAAGAAATAAAAAATAAATATAATAATAAAATTAAATTTATATAAATTTATACTTTTCGGGAAGTTTATAATAAGGACTACATAATTACAAAAATAAATTTTAAATGAATTCATTTGATCCCCCAAAAGGTAAATCAATATTGGTTTTTTATCATAATTTTGATAGGTGTAAAGGAGACCCCATTATAGGTATGGTTTGAAACTAGCGGGGGTTCTATCCAAGGGGGTTTGATCTAAGGTAGTTTGATCAAATCCTCTTCAATTGGAATGCTTAAATGGAACTATTTAAGGCTTAAATCATTATATTTTCTAAAAATATGTGATTTTAACAAAAATCAAAAATTCCTAGAAATTGTAAACCAGCTTTATGGGATCAACTTTGGTCAATCTAGTCAGGAAGGACAAGGCTACTAGAGCCATGTAGGTCAAGAGACTAGGTGCAAGCCAAGGTTAACAAAGCTATACAGGATGAGAGGCTAGGTTTTTGGACTATCCAAGAAGCTAGGAAGCCGAGAGGTAGATGAATCTCGCAGAAGGCAAAGGTCGAGTGGCTGTGCGACAGAGAGGTCGAGAGGCTGGTGGTTGAGCTATGAGGTTGTGTAACTGAATGAGATGTATCTTGATGAGGTGGTCGTGATGGGTCATGCTGGCGAATATTCTCCAAAATGGAACAAGATATAAACTCTATAAAGGTCATGAGCCTACTATTGTATTTGTAACTGTACTTTGTTACTGAATAATATAATCAGGATCTAGGCTTTTGGAGTGTGGGGTTTTTACCCTAAAGGGTTTTCCCCACATATATTTGTGTGTTCATGTCTTCTATTTCATCTTTTGTGGTTGTTGGTTCTATTTGTTGAATCTATTAATGGTGTTGTTTAAACTGGTTAAGAATGAGTTTCTCTCAAAAGGATTAATGTGGGAAATTAACTATGTCTAATTCTACTTTATGGCATAGTAGTATGTGTTTTCTATCGAAGCCACTACTAATCTCGGATGTTTCTTTTTGAGATGCTCAACCATATTTCCCAACAAGTGGTATCAGAGCCTTCTTTTGGAATGTGTTTCTTCCTAGTGTGTTATTGGATCTGGGTATTCCTTCTATGAAGATTTCTTAGTTTGTCAGGCTTGAGGAAATTTAGAGGAATCAATTGATGTATTGATCCTTTGGTGAGTAGAAATCCTTTCTCTTCTATTCAAGTTTCTGAGACAACATGCAGCATGGAAGATGTGAAGATGGAGAAACTGGAACTGGTAATACTAGAATGTTGAGATATGAGGTTCCTTTTTGGCAATGGTATAACCCTGATGCATGGAGTATAATTTTTTTTTTCCTTCGTGGCTATGTTGCAGCAAAAGATTTCATATTGGGTGTCTGTGTGAGAGGCTCCCTAATGATATGGAGAACCTTGGGTTGTTTTTCAGTCATGGATTAATGTGATTATGCTGGGTTCTTTTCTTGGTATTGGAAGGCATGGTCTTATGCTACCGTGATTGTAAGTAGGCTATGGAGTTGATCATTGGATGATCTGGAAGCTTTTGAAATAGCCTCTCTCTCTCGAATGCATGTGCATGTTGGTAGTTTTGGAGTTGACTTGAAATGGGTCTGGTGTTCCTAAACTGTTGTTTCCTTTTAAGTATGTTTTGTACTTGCATGGCTCTATGGTTTTGTAGCTTTTACATGGTCAAGAAAAACTTGTGATTATGTGGAGATGTTGCTAAGCTATTTTCTAGACCCTAGCTTTTGGGGTGTGACTAGATGAGATAGTTGTGGTTCAGCATGGTTTGATGAGGTGTGATGTCTTCTCTACATGGGAGTGTTGGTACATTATTTTTCACTCATCTTTCTTGTGGTGTTGCTTTTTTGAGTTCTTAGACTATGGTGCTCAAGTTGTGGACATAATTGGTGAATCAGATCAGAGCTTGATCTAGTGTTTGAGTCAAGTTGTCTACATTGTTATTCTCTTTGAGATATCAGTTTTGCAGTTTCCAATGCACTTATGGGTTTACATATTTATATTGAATGGATCTACTAGTTGTGCAATGTAATGGGTTGTCTTTACCTACATGTTTGTTGTGGGACAACTTAGAAGTGGACTACATATATCTGCGAGATTTGATTCTATGTTGATGCAGACTTGTTAGTTGGCCTTATCTGTGGTCACTTGTGAATTGGTGTGGTTGCTCTCAAATGAGAGGATGGATAGTTTTGAGTACCTGAATAGTTAGTTATGAGGACCTATAGCATATGTATCATGATGTCATGGATAGCTTGGATACACAGTTTTGTGTAAGCTTTTGATAGTGATAGTTTTTCTGCTCAGTTTGAAGATCTTGGGCTACTTGATATTGTTGTATTATGGACATGTTGTTGTGTGGGCCTGAAGGATTTTTTAGTTTAGCAGATGTTTGGTCATGATGCTTGGAAAGATCGGTATCATGGTTTAGTGGGAGCTTTAGCAATGATTGTGGATTCATCACTTGCTGATGGATGGTCTTCTCTAGTGTTACAAATTTTTCTAAGAGGAGCTCTTAGATCCTGTTGCTGCAGAAGGGTTCTTTCATATTTTCATGGACACTATTTGAAGATGTGCAACATCTCATAGCCATGGAGGATTCTTGGATTCTTTGGTTGAGGTGTTCGTGGTGCTTAACAGGTGGTGTTGTTTTAGAGTTTGTTTTGTTTTATGTCATGGTATTCTCTTGATTGTGCATTAGAGTTTTGGCATGCTGCATTGCTCTTGAGACCATGGTATGGTCACCTCGAGGATGGGATCTCCTAAGGGGTATGTGTAGATCATGATTTCATGAAAAGTTTTTGGTTTAGATGATTGGAGTTTTGACAATGGTCTGGTAATTCTTTGTGTATTGGGTGCATTGGTCATATGCTTGCAAAATTCATGATGGTGCAATGATGCATTTGGAGTTTAGCATGAGAAGATCAGTTGCAAGTACTCATGGATACATGAAGAATAAGGTTAGGCTATATTTCTCTTGAAATGAGGTAAGTGTTGATGGTTACTCTTGATGAGATTTCAATAGAAAGTCTAAGCAGCCTTCAACGTGGTTAGACATGAGTTCAACAAAGACCAATGATGAGATTTCTCTTGTAGAAGTCATGATGACTTGGTTATCTTGGAGGAGCATTCTCATTCCCCACTCTTGGTCTACTTGGCAGTTTATTGCTTGAGAGGTATTTCCCATTGTTTTATGCTTTCTTTCATGGATATGGGTCTTGAACTACTATTAGATAATTCTGAAGAATTCATTGTGAGAGATTGATAGCACGGTCATCTCCTTGTGCATCGTGATTACTTTCATTGATGTTGAGTTTAGGAGATGCAACGGGCTAATTTCCTGAGATGGGAAATGAAATAGTTTGATCTTCTTTGAGAATCTTACATCCATTTAATTACATGAAATATATGTTATGTTTGATCTTGGTGATTCAATGGTTGGATTTTGTTAAGGATTTTCTTTTGGGGTGTTGTGAAGGAGATCATACCACTTGGAATTTAGATGTATATGTCGAAGGATTTTCTACAAGTATATGATGTGCATACCTTTCTCTCTGCGGTCTTGGTTATGGATACTTGTGGTGAGGGTTTGTACAAGTTGTGCATATCATTGTGGATAGTTCCTTGAAACTACATGTTAAAATACTCTATGTGATGTTGGTAGACTCATTATGCCTTGATATTTCAAATTTGGCATTACCCATGCAGTGGGAGTTCCAAGATCTTTTTGTTCTTCTTCGACTGGTTGGCACTCGGACCTTGTATTTTTTGTTGATGGGTTGACTATGTAATTGGCATGAGTTTGTTGATGTAGATACCTTGAAGGTATGTGTGATTTGACATATTAGCACTTGACATGTGTGCTATTTTTAGTCACGTGGGTTGATTAGTTGGATGGGAGTATTCAATTTTCTTATTGTTTTAGCTGATGTTCTATCTTGTTTCTAGAGAATGACTTCACGGTTGTGTTCATGATCGAGGGTTTTGAATTTGATATTTTTTTGCAACCATATAGCTTGTGAGGACAGTGGAGTGGTGGCAGTGTTGAAGCCCTTGTCGTCTGTAGCATCTAATTCTTGTTTTCTTGAGACTGGTGTATATACACCTTGGCTCATTTCTTTTTCCTATCATGGATGGATGGAACTGTTGCCTAAGTTGGTGGACATATTAGATGTCGTTGCATGTGTCTTGATTCGAGCATGGAACCATTGTTTAAGATTCTCAAGTTTTCTTTGGAAGGAGCAAGTAATTTCTTCATCAAGTGGGAGAATGTTGAGAAATGTGACTCAAATTTATTGGCTTGATTGACTTCCTGGAGTAGTTGTTTTTTCTTCCTTCATCATCCTGAGTTAAGTCATTGGTTTTCATGTTTTCCTAATTGAAGTCAAGGGGTTGTAAAGTTTCATAACCTCCTGACTTAGCGACTGTGAAGTGAAGGATACTTCCTTAGTTGGTGGCATGTCATGGCTTTTGGAAACATCGCAACCTTTGACTCAAGGTTCAGAAGTTTGGGTTTTGAGCGACAGAGCGATCCCTTTGTTTTCGGTAAGTCGCAGGTTTTGGGAACTTCATGACCTCTGACATGAGGTTTTGTAGTTTTATTTTCTAGTGTGTAGACACCTAAATTTGGACACTTAATTTATCCAAATTTATCCCTTTTCATCTAAACATCCCCTTATCCGCATTAATTAAGTAATATCACTATTATTTAATTAATACCTCTAAAGTTATTCTAATCCCTAAGGTATCTAGTTAAATAATTAAATACCTTCCCCTTTCATCAAATGAATTAAATAAATATGACATTTATATGTCACATCCTCCATCATTTTTATCTAATCCTAATCCATCTTCTAATCTCATCATTAGAGATGTGCACATGCCTAATCCTTGATTAGGATGTGTCACATCCTCTAACTTTTGCAAGTTGACCTCTAATCTCTCTTAGCCACCTAACCCTCCTATAATCCTTCATTAACTAGCCTAATCAACCTCCCAAGGATTTTTTAATTCATTTTATCCTTCCAAGGAATATTAAAATCTTTTTTCTCTTCCCCATCTGATCTTTGACTTGTCACATCAAGTCACATGTGAACTCTTCCGCATGGAGTCTTTGACTTGTCACATCAAGTCGCATGTGACAAGTGCTTACCTTTTTAGGCACCTTGTCTTATCCAAGGTACTTTCCACCTCTCTTTGGAACCGTGTCTTATCCGCAAGATTCCCCAAGCATGTGAATTTTTAATTCATTTTTTATTCCTCCAAGGAATCTTCTCATTTCCAAATGTACTTTCAAGGTACATGTCCTTTGTCCACATCATGTACCCTCCTTCCACCTCGTTTACACATCACCATCCCTAAGCCATCTCACACTCCACATGTCAAGATGTGAGGGCTTGTGATTTCTCAACTCACCATATCCCTTCATCTTGACCTTGTTGGATGAATCTCAATCGATGAATTCTCTAGAGAATTCAACTTCTTCTATAAATACCCCCTCTTTTCTCTTATTTTGGGAGGAGATCATTGTGCTAAACAAACTCTTGCAAAATTTCCATTTGAGCCATACTTAGCCAAAAATTTGCATTCCTTGCATTCATCATAGCATTCTCATCCATTTTCCATCTATATTGCATCTCATTAATGCATCTTCTACCATCAAGAGGAGCATATATTGTGTCAACAATCAAAGGGCCAACCAAAGGAGCAGCTTAACAAGGTATTATTGTTCCATCAATTTTGTTAGGTTTAACTTTTAGCCCAATCTTGAGGTGTTAGGTTTTTAAGTGGTTTATTACATTTTTTGTGTTGCTTCTCATTTTTGGGACCACTTTTATTCTTGATCACATTTCTGGCATGCCCAGTGGGACCCACAAACGGATCCTATCATTTCACATTTTCTAATTTTTTATTATTTACAAGTGCAGGTTTCAGAGGGAAAACCCAACCTATCAGATAGGTGTACCTAACCTATAGGGGCGACCTCTAGGGGTGTACTTGACCTGTCCAGGGGCATACTTGACCTGCAAGGGCAAACCTGACCCAACAGACAGGCAAACCCGACCTCCATAGAGATGAAAGTTTACAATTTTTACAAAGGGGTGTCCCTGACCTATCTAGGGGTGTACCTAACCTGTCCAGGGGTGTACCTGACCTCTAGGGGTGTACTTGACCTAATAGACAAGTGAATATGACCAAAAAATAACTTTTTCCAAAAGGTAAAAAGTGAAATTTAGGCATTATTTTGACTGTTTCTGACCCCTAATGTGTGTTGTTTGTGTCTATGCAAGAATTTGATCAACGTTTGGAGGAAAACAAAAAATAAATCACTAACAATTTTCTTGCAGGATCATATATTTTGAAACTTTTATCAATTGTTTATCATTTTTTAGTAATTTAAGAACATAGATTAAGTAGGGGAAGTCAATTTACTTTGTGTGCCATGTTTTCAGTAAGCTATTGATGTATCCAATCCCTTGCACCATTTGGTGATCCTGGGTGATGAGAAATCATAGCTTACCTAGTCCTTTAAGTCACCCTTTTTACTTTTCTTAGTGGGACCTCTTGGGGATTTCATCACCCCAAGGCACGATTCCAACCATGCGTACCGGTAGGGTATATAAAGGGGGGAGAGTGAAATTTGTACCTTAATCCAACCATGTCGTAATGGGAGAAGCGTCGGGATGACGTGAAGAGTTGGTCTAAGCCTTTAGTATCTCGCTAAGGTTCCCGATTCACACTTGTGATGGGTTGGTGTTCATAGTTTGGCCCTCACATACTGGGTGTATATCAAGGACTCCCTAGCAACCATGGTCATCCTAGAATAGAAGACTCTATTGGCCATACCCATTTTTACTAGACTTAGGATCATGTTGTCTGAACTATCTTCTTTGTGTGAAACCAGTAATTTTCTATTCAATTGAGTCAGCATTATGCTATGAATGTTGTTTGTTGTGTTTTGGGTCCTTTGCCTTAGTATTTGTCCAAAAAACACGTTTAGATTTGTCCAAAATCATACCTAACCCCTTCCACAAGCGTACCTGACCTCTGAACCAACCCCTTTGTATTTTTTTTTTTAGTTTTGGTCAATCTTCAGTCCATAGGCATACTTGACCCCTTTCACAGGTGTACCTAACCTCTTTCATAGGCATACTTGACCTCTAAACCAACCCTTTTCAGCCTGTTTTAGTCAGTTTTAATCAATCTTCAGCCCACAAGCGAACTTGACCTTCATAGGCATACCTTCCCTCCTCTACAAGTGAACCTACCCTAGAAAGGTGAACTTGACCTTCATAGGCGTACTTGCCCTCCTATACAGGTGAACCTACCCCTGTATAGGCGAACTTGAGATAGGAAAACTTGACCTTCATAGGTGTACCTGCCCTCCCACAGGTGTACCTTCCCTCCTGTATAGGTGAACCTACCCTCCCACAGTCCTATCTGCCCTCCCAGACAGTTGAACCTACCCTCCCATAGGTGTACCTACCCTCCAAATAGTCATTTTCACCTTTCGTTCATTCATTTCAAGCATCTATTTGCCCGTCATCAATAAATTTTCTATAAGTCATCATTTGATCAACCAAACCACATAAATTCTACTTATAACATCATTAGAGTCCATATCCATCATCAAATCATCCATCCCAATCACCTAAACTTCATTTCAAGGGTTTTGATTTTTATGCTGAAACTTCCGGAGGCCATAACTTTTGACTCGGGTGTCTGTTTGAGCTGAAATTTTATGGGTGGTTGCATTATGTGGAGGCATGTAGATTCCCAACCAACCTTGAGTTGGTTAGACTATGTTTTGCCATATTTTTGGGTCCTCAAACTTTCATCTTGACCCTCAAAATCAAAGTTTAGTGTTTTTTCAATTTTTGAAAAATCGCTTTCATTAATAACTCGGAATGCATGTCTTAGATTTGGGATGTTAGTTGGAAATTCATCTTATCTTAGTTTTGGGTATTTTTTTGGAAAAAATTGGACTCTCAAAAGTATGCCTGTGAATTTTCCTAAAGTGGCAAAATTTGAATTTTTTTGAAAATTGCCAAATCTCAGAAAATTCTAATTGTCAGCACCTTACATTCTTGAAACCCCAAAACTTGGTGTAGAATCAATCCCATCACATCCTATTTTGAGCTTCAATCGAATCCTAATATAAGCTTTAATCTACTCCCAATATGAGCTTTAAACAAAATCCTAATTTGCACTTGGGCGGACCTGCCCCTCAAACAGTTCATTTCACCCTTCGTTCAGTCGTTTCGGGCACCCTTCTTCTCATCTTGAGCATTCGTCATCCTCTTACGAGTATCCTTTCATACATTCCAAGATTCAGTCTCCCAATCTCAACATTCCTTCATCCCTTCTAATCAATCATTTACTCATTTTCAGCTTTCATCCATCCATTCTAAACATTTGTTCCCTCTTTTTTGATCATTTTTTTATTCATTCCGAGTAAACATTCATCCATTTCGAACCTTCTTCCATCATTTTGAGCTCTCATTCTATCATTATGATCATTCATTTACTCGTTTCGAGTAAACATTCATCCATTCCGAACCTTCGTCCATAATTTTGAACTCTCTTTTTCTCATTCTGATAATTCGTTTACTCATTCTGAGTAAGCGTTCATCCATTTCAAACATTCTTCTATCATCTTGAGCTCTCTTTCTTCCATTCTGATCATTCGTTTACTCTTTTTGAGTAAACATTCATCCATTTCAAACCTTCATCTATCATCTTGAACTCTTGTTCTATCATTCTGATCATTCATTTACTCATTCTGAGTAAACGCTCATCCATTTCAAACCTTCATCTATCATCTTGAACTCTCATTCTACCATTTGAATCATTAGTTTACTCATTCTGAGTGAATGTTCATCCATTCTGAACCTTTGTCTATGATCTTGAACTCTCGTTCTGCCATTCCGATCATTCATTTACTCATTCTGAGTAAACGTTCATCGATTTCAAACCTTCGTCTATTGTCTTGAACTCTTGTTTTGCCATTCAATCATTCATTTACTCATTCTAAGTGAATATTCATCCATTTCAAACCTTTGTCTATGATTTTGAACTCTCATTTTTCCATTTTGATCATTTGTTTACCCATTCTGAGTAAATGTTCATCCATTTCAAACCTTCTTCTATCATTTTGAACTCTCGTTCTGTCATTCCAATCATTTGTTTGCTCATTCTGAGTGAACGTTCATCCATTTTGAACCTCCTTCTATCATTTCAAACTCTCATTCAATAGTCCTGATCAATCATTTACTCATTTTGAGTAATCTTTCATCTATTCCAAACCTTCATCTTCTCATTCTGAGAGTCGTTCATCCATTCCAAGCATTCATTTACTCATTCTAAGTAATCGTTCATATGTTTCAATCAACCATGTACTCGTTCTGAACTTCCATCTCCTCGTTCCAAGTAGTCATTCGTCTATTTCTATCATCCATTTCTCCAATCAAATTATCATTTTCCCCATCCAAATCCTTTGAACTTCACTTTAGGTTATTATCCAAAATGACCTTAGTCTCTCATCTAATTGTCATCATCAGCATCCACCTAGGATTTTCATCCATCCTAAGTTAATCACCATCATCAGCCCAATTAATCCATTTTCAATCTCAAAGTGGATTTGATACCACAATCATCCTTTTATCCTTTAATCCAATCAATCAGCATCCTAAGTCACCTAGGATAATCTTTGAATGGCGTATAGAATCCCTTCCATCATCATATCTAATCCATCAGTCGATCTTATCAATCATCGATCAATCCTATCCAATCCAATCCAATCACATCCCTATCCAATCACTTTCGACCCAATCAATCTACTTCCATCTTGAAGTAGATTCGGTGTCATAGACATCCTTTGGTAATAAAATTCAATCATCAAAATCAATCCCATCCCAGCATCCAATCATCCTAATCTGAGCTTTAATCCAATCCTGATCTGAGCTTGACCTAAATCCTTACTCAAGATTTAGTCTGTTTCCATCCAAAATATTTGATCCATCATATTTATCCTTTTATCATCATGAATTTGTATCCTTCATCAATAGTAGTCAAGGGAAACCCTAATTACGTTGGCAACAATAACGAAAGTCTTGTTGATCAAGAAGAATGTGACATAGATCCCCTTGACGCTATCATCACTAGTAAACTTTCTCCACCCGCTTTCCAAAATCCAATCACCCCTTCTAGCTACCTGTTATGTCTTCATCCATGCCTACTGATGCTCCTTCTGCTACCTTTGACAAGGGATATTCATTACCTTCCCCGACCGCATATTTCTCATATCCTTCATCTACATCATCCTCTTATCCAGCACCCACGTCCTCTTATCCTAATATACCATCCCAGTATCCCTATCACAATCCCCCATCCATGTCCCCTTAACCTAATCCTCAATACCAATCAACCTATCCTAATCCCACATCCACACCTGTTTATCTTAAACCTACATCCCCATCAACTTACCCTAATCTAACATCCACATCTTCTTATCCTAATCCATCATCCACATCTCCCTATCTCAATCTGCCATCTCAATCTTCCCATCCTAATCCACCACCCCAATATCCTTACTACAATCCACCACCCATATCCTCTTTTCCTAATTCACCATTCCAATACCCCCATCTTAACCCTTCATCTAATTTTAATCCCCCATCTATTCCCAGTCCTACATCCAATCCTAGTCCACCAATGCCTAGTCCTGATCCCCCACCAATCCATAATCCTTCATCCACTCCTACCATGCCATCTCAACCTAGAGTATTAAAGTTTCTCACTCTAGAAGTTCTCTAAGGACTCATAACAAAGAAGACATCCCCCACTCCACACCTTGAAGTTGTTGAATCATACCATCCCAACCCATCATCCACGGTCATTAGTGATGATACCCTTCTCCATCCAACACCCATCATTAATGATACCACCCCTAGCACCACTCAAACTGTTGACACCATTGAAACCATCATTGAATCCATCACACCCCTATATCCTACTCCAAAAGCCATCAAACCCATCGACAATAACCAAGTCCAATCTACTCTTCCCAATCTTAGTGACAACACACAAGTCCAATCCACTCTTCCCACTCCTAGTATCACTGAATTCCATTCCCATGAACTTCACGAATCCTCCATCCTTCCATCTCCTCCACCTAAGGAGTCCCTCCAATACTCTGTCATCCTACCATCCACACAAGATGACTCATGCCAAGAGCTTGATCCCAAGCATGACAACATATCCCCTTTTCCACATCAAGATCTTGTCATCCCACCTAGTCCTACTCAAGATCATAGTCCTCCATCCACTCCATCTCATGATCCCTTATGTCTATATCCATTGCATGATCCCTTATCGCCTACCGTCACAAATCCAAATCTTATCATATCCCCTAATCCAACTCCTAATCCCTTACCAATCACTCTTTTTGATCAGGAAAAGCTGCTACCCCCTCATCTCCATCTCATGATCCTCCATCATTTCCTAAGCCTACTATCCCCTCACCACTTGTATATCTCCTTGGTACTCTCGAATTCTTCCATGGTGGTCTTCTTGCAGAAGAAAAACATAGTGTATATACCACAAATCATCCTCCACCTAATAATGGACTTGCATCATGTTTTCAGAATAACACAAATCATGTCATGGATCGAATGCTTAAGAACATGAACTATCAAGGAAAAGGTTAAGGCCTTAATGAGAAAGGTATTTTAGAGCCCATCTAGGTCAAAGAACAAATTTGTATGCGAGGTCTTGGACCTAGCTCCCAAGACTCATAGTCTAAAGATGTTGGTACAACCTCTAGATGTCCTCAACTAGCCTCTTCCAAAAGAAATATAGGCTCTTCCCATCGCTCCACTAGATCATATGCTGCCATCCCTCCTCCTCCATCATATCACCTCAAAAAAATCCCTCATCCACCATCTTCCATCCTTCATCTACTCCATCCATCTTGGGTCCTTATGTCCCTCCACCCACTACGTCTATTTTGGGGCCTCATATCCTAAAACCATCTCCTCCATCTCATCCTATTCATCCTTTCATCCATCCATTACCTATCCATGTCACCCATCATAAACATCCCACTCACATGTCCCCTAATCAGGATCAAAAAAGGCACATACCTACACATCCCCCGTCTACATGTAATCCTCATAATCCTACCTCCATCATTCCACATCATCCATCTCCTCACACCCATCCCATTACTTTCAGAAGAACTTTGGATGCTAAAACAAAAAGGAATGAATCTAAACATCCACATGAATCTAAAGCTCCTAATGTCCCCTTGAAACAAAATGTTGAAGAAAAGAAAAATCAAATCCAAAATCAAAATCATACCCATCGGCCATAAAGGCCCATCAAAGAAAAGTTCAAACCATGTGGATCCTAAAGAAAAAAAATGCAATGCCTTTGCATAAAAAATCCATAACAACATCCAAAGTTCCTAATCTAAAAGCCAATCATACACATCCTCAATATCCTAAATCTGTTTTGGGTCCTTATGTCCAAAAATTCACTATCCCATCTCCTCCATTACCCCCACATTCTCCATCCATTAATCCTCCTATCCTTTCACATACACAACATGTGCCAATGTTGGTCCTAAACTCACCACCCAATCACACACCGACCCCATCATTTTATCCACACCCTTTCCAACATCCCATCCATTATCCCACATATATTCCCTATCAAATCCCTCTAATTCATCATCTTGCATAATCCATTTATCCTAATAAGGTTGTACCAACATCAAACAGTCGCTTCACACATGGGCTCTTAATACCTCATACAAAACTTGATGATTGAGTCCTTCATCCACATCCTTATCGCTTATCTTCTAAATCCCCTTATCCATTTCCATCTGCATGCTATTTGAAAGGTCAAAATAATAAAAAATAAAAAAGTCACAATAATTCAAAACAGTCACAAAATCAAAAAAATCCAAAAAATTTGAAAAAATTTAAAAAAAAAGTAAAGAGAAAACATTCATCCAATGGTGAAAAATTGGCAAACGAGCACCTTGGATAAGTACCATGATGAAAACCTAGCAAACAGGTGTCATGTGTAAATCCCCATCTGTCCTTTTTCACACTTGGGGCAGCTTCCTGATATGCATCCCTTCCATCCACTATGCTTCCTGCTATGCTTCTTGCTACACACACATCTTCCTGTTATACATCCCCTACATCATTTTCCTCCATCCCACCTATCTTATGCAACCTACATCATAACCTATTTATCTCCCATCCCTCCATCCTTCTTGTGATCTTGATCAAAATAGGGGCACCTATCTATGCATGCTTTGGACACCTCTTGTTATACATTCCCTTCATCCATGCTCTATCATATTCCTTAGTCACCCATCATATCCTCCTCTAGTTATCTCCTTTATCTTCATATCCACTCGTCTTCCATCCCTCATGCCTCATCATACATGGCATATCTAGAGTGGGGGCATCTACTTCCTTTGTGACATATCCCTTGGAGACATCATCTATCATAACAATGCTTCATCTTCTTATCCATCTATCACATCATCCCTTCTATCTCCCCATCCTTATCTTCCTATCCATCTATCCTAGCATCCATTTCATCTCCCAATCCTTATCTTCATATCCATCCAAACAATCCCTTCCATCCCCCATCCCTATCTCTCTATCCATTCTTTCATATTTATCCTCATCCCATCTCGTACTCCCTTGTCATTGATATCTAGCTATAGGCTACTCCCCATGCAACCCAATCCCATCTATCTCATCACACATGTTTTCCATCTCCTATCCTTTCTCATCATTCATCTATCTGTCATATCATCCTCCCAATTTATTTTGATGATTTGGATAACTATCCCCTCCCTGAGCTTTGTGTAGTCGCTATCAACCTATCCAATCCACCAGGTCTATCTTTTCTCATCCTATCAATCTCATCCCCTTATCCAAGGTTATCTCATCATCCTTTATCCATCATTTATCTTTGGAATTTTTTCAAACTACGTTGCCCCTGTGCTTTCACGTAGGCAAGGTTGATCATTTGATCCACCCCGGGGCTCCTTCATTGGTCTTTCTACTCTATTCATCCATTTTTTTATCATCTATCATTAGTATTTCTACATTTTTACCATCCCATGATGGTCGTCCATCATATGTCTTCATCATCCTCTTTCCAATTTTATTCATGGTCATTCGTCAGCCTATTATCAAACTATGAGGGATCTACGCTTTCATGTAGGCAAGGTTGATCTTTGATTGGCCCCTGAGCCCCTAGGTTGGATGTTTTCATCTCCTATCTTGTGTCATGTCTCTTGTGTCGTTTTGTCAAGCTATTCCCTTATCTAGTTTGTTCTTAACAAACAAGATCCATTTGTATCATTAGATAAAATTGGTTCTGAATATCCTGCGTCATATCAATCTTTCAGTTTCGTATCCATCATCGGTCTCAACAAGATGCATCCTTTCTAATAGACCTCATTAATCCCATCCATCCCCTTGATCCTATGGCAAAGGATGTTTGAAATTGATTACGATATTTTTATGCTTTTGGCTTTTGTTTATCACTTGAGCTCCCTTTCATCACTTTTCATGGTCGCCTTGATCCATCATATCATGGTGTGCTTTCACTAGTCAACATAGGGGTGTATCTTGATCTTTTCTTTGTTCTTGTCTTCTTGGTTGTCCCACGTAGTACCCACCAAGATCCCTGAGGTCTTTTGTTACACTGGGGCATCCTTGTGTGCTTGTGGTTATCCCAATACCTGTCCCAATCAAGGTCATCATAACTTTGGGGTGTTGGGATAGCCTTCTTGTTTGATGTATTTTTTTCATGCATTAGACAATAATATTCCTTGGTCCTTTTACCTTGGTGTATCGTGTCTTCTACTATAGAAAAAATCAGTGCTCCTCAAGATGTAAAATTACATTTGGATTGCATTTCATCTCCCATCCTCTCATCTATCAAAATCCCCCCATCCATTCATCCTTCATCACTCTCCCTTCCCAATCTCCTTCCACCTTTTCATCCTTCTTACCCATCACTTTGAATCATCTTCCTCATCTAACTTCCCATCATCTCATCCATTTTGAGAGCACACCCATGTTCTCTTGAACCCGCATGTCCTCTCGAGGGGAATCCTTCATCCCTAATCTTCATCATTTTTTCCTTCCTAGTCACTCCTTTGAATGACTGTGGCATCTTTCCCAATCTAACCATCTTCTTCTAGGTTCTATGTTTTAATATTCTTTGAAATGATGCTACTTCATAACACCATCTAAAAGAGGGGGAAAATGTAGACACCTAAATTTGGACACTTAATTTATCCAAATTCTTACTTTTTCATCTAAACATCCCCTTATCTACATTAATTAAGTAATATCACTATTATTTAATTAATACCTCTAAAGTTCTTCTAATCCATAAGGTATCTAGTTAAATAATTAAATACCTTCCCCCTTTCATCAAATGTATTAAATAAATATGGCATTTATATGTCACATCCTCCATCATTTTCATCTAATCCTAATCCATCTTCTAATCTCATCATTAGAGATGTGCACATGCTTAATCCTTGATTAGGATGTGTCACATCCTCCAACGTTTGCAAGTTGACCTCTAATCTCTCTTAGCCACCTAACCCTCCTCTAATCCTTCATTAACTAGCCTAATCAACCTCCCAAGGAATTTTTAATTCCTTTTATCTTTCCATGGAATATTAAAATCTTTTTTCTCTTCCCCATGTGATCTTTGACTTGTCACATCAAGTCACATGTGAACTCTTCCCCATGGAATCTTTGACTTGTCACATCAAGTCACATGTGACAAGTGCTTACCATTTTAGGAACCTTGTCTTATCCAAGGTACTTTCCACCTCTCCCTTTGGAACCTTGTCTTATCCACAAGATTCCCCAAGCATGTGAATTTTTAATTCACTTTTTATTCCTCCAAGGAATCTTCTCGTCTCCCAATGTACTTTCAAGGTACATGTCCTTTCTCCACATCATATACCCTCCTTCCACCTCATTTACACATCACCATCCCTAAGCCATCTCACACTCCACATGTCAAGATGTGAGGACTTGTGAGTCCTCAACTAACCATAGCCCTTTATCTTGACCTTATTGAATGAATCTCAACCGTTGAATTCTCTAGATAATTCAACTTCCTCTATAAATACCCCCTCTTTTCTCTCATTTTGGGAGGAGATCATTATGCTAACCAAACTCTTGAAAAAAAATTATTTGAGCCATACTTAGCCAAAAATTTGCATTCCTTGCATTCATCATAGCATTCTCGTCCATTTTCCATCTATATTGCATCTCATTAATACATATTTTGCCATCAAGAGGAGTGTATATTATGTCAACAATCAAAGGGCCAACTAAAGGAGCAACTTAACAAGGTATTATCATTCCATCTATTTTGTTAGGTTTAATTTTTAGCCCAATCTTGATGTGTTAGGTGTTTAGGTGGTTTCTTGCATGTTTTGTGTTGCTACTCATTTCTGGGAACACATTTATTCCTGATCACATAGTGATATAGCAACTTGGATGTTGATGGATGTGGGGACCACTTGGAACCCGATAAGGCTGGTGGATCATGACGAAGGCCGATAGGTGGTGATGACATGGAGGAAAAATGGTATGTGGGCTCATGTGCTTGGTGAACTTTGGTGAGATGGTAATGAATGTCTCTTTGACTGGGTGGCATGGTGTTAGGTGGATAACCCTAAGTGTGACCCTGGAGATTTTTTCAATGTCTTATTTGATGACTAGAAATGTTGAATGATGGCATGTGGCTCAACGTGGAAACCCTAATAGGGTGTAGTAGTTGAAAAATTAGAGGATGTAGAGCGTTGGTCAATCTAGTCAGGCAGGCTAAGAGGTTGAGTGCAAGTCAAAAGTTACCAGAGTTGTGCAGGCTGAGAGGCTGGGTTGCCAAACTATCCGAGAGACTAGGAAGCTAAGAGAGAGATGAATCTCACAAAAGCTGAAGGTCGAGTGGATGTGTGACAAAGGGGCCAAGAGGCTGGTGGTCAAGCCGTGAGGCTATGTAGCCAAATAAGATGTCTCTCGTTGAGGGAGATGGTTGCGATGGGTTATGATGTTGGATATTCTCCAGAATGGAACAAGATGTAAACTTTGTAAAGGTCATGAGCCTGATATTTTATTTGTAACTATGCTTTGTTACTGAATAATATATTGGCAATTTGGGCTTTTGGAGTGTGGGGTTTTTACCTGAAAGGGTTTTCCCACATATATCTATGTTTTCATGTTTTATGTTTCATCTTTCATGGTTGTTGCTTCTATTTGGTAAATCTTTTAATGGTATTTTTGAAACTAGTTAAGCATGAGTTTCTCTCAAAAGGATTAATGTGGGAAATGAACTATGTCTAATTCTGCTTTATGGCATAGTAGTACATATCTTCTACCAAAGACACTATTGATCTTGAATGTTTCTTTCTTATATTTCTCACCATATTTCCCGACACTCTTCAGGTTTCTAGGTGCACACCTTTCAGTTCTATGCTTTTTATTATGTTTTACATGCATTTTTAGGTCATTTAGTGAAGTATTACACTACATTAGGTTTAAAAATTTGGACTTGCATTTCATTATTCTTTCCAAGCCATAGCTTGGTGGTGAACCCCTCTTTAGTGTATAATCATACCGTAGGACAACTCTATTGCAAGATCTCTTTCTCCTTTGCATACTTTAGATTGAGATCTCTAGGGTTTTCCTTGAATGATAGTGTGAAGATTGTTAAGCATAGAAGCAACAAAATTCAACCTTTCACTTTGGTGAACCTACATTTAGAACATCATAATTCTAATTTGGAGTGCATCGTCATCTTATATCTTTCTTTCATTAACATTTCATTAGGGTTGGCATTAGTTAATTGAAATTTTAGGGTTTCTAAATATTACATTAGTGAAAGTGCATATAGGTGGCATTGTTTTCATCTTGCATCATTGAAAATCATTTGAAATTTTCATTTACATTCAATTTATAGATCATACAAACTAAAAAGCATAAAAATCAATTAAAATTTTCAAAAAAAAATTAAGAAAAACCCTCACTGCGACTATACGCCCCTCTGGGAGATTTAGTCCTAGTATAAATTTTAAGTTGCATTTTATAAAATTTAAAACTTTGTTTATGTGCTCTTGTTTGCTATCGATAACTTTTTTTTTAATTTAAAAAGTTTCTATTATATTCATTTAATTGCATTTAGCTTAAATTGAATTTGCATTCCTTTTGCATTTAGTATCCCTTGCATGAGCATTTCTACTTGGTTTCCTATTGCTAATAATAGAGTGAGACAAAGTTTGAGACTCATGTCATCCCACAATAGCATAATCATTGTGGATCTTGGGTTGTCTAGCTCTTTCACTCCTAGTATTGACACTAGTTCACTAGGTATGAACCATACCCTTAACAATTCCTTACCTTCAAGTAGTGTGATGCATGTTGAAATAATGGTTGTTAGTATTTTGCAAGAAAACATCATTCAAATCCATGAAGAATTAGCAAACCTCCAAAATAAAATAAGTATTGAGAAAATTTTCACTACTGCTATCCTTACCATAGATAACATTCATCACATGCTTGAAAGTGAAGACGAAATTGGCCTTGTGTGTAACATAGCTCAAATCTTTGGAAAATAATTTCCCTCAAACACTAGTAGTCCTTTACCTACGAAAAATGTCACAAGCCAAGGAGGAATTCAAATTCCTCCTCTTACAACAATTTCCTCTATTCCTACCTATACCAACCCTCAAGTTACAACAACAATGCAACAGACTAATAATGTGACCCCTTCCTTAGGTATTTTCACTAGCATCCCTAGTACCTTTGTGGCATCACATGTAATATCTCCTACCACTTTACCACCCATAATAATTCCACTAACTTGTCCTTCAAACACATACACACCTCCACCAAATTCACCTCCATCTCACAATACAAGTAATGATCCTCTCATAAACAAACTTTTCCAAACCAGTTCATCCCTTCAAAAAGAAGTTTCCACTATCAATTAAAATCAAAATGGCCCACCCACATATTATGTCAAAAGCAGTCCCTTGTCCTTTGAGATATTTTGAACACCAATGCCATAAGGTGCAGAGGTGCCTAGATTCGAGAAATATGGGGGGAAAGGAGACCCTTCTAACTTTTTCCTTTATGACACACTCTTGGATAAAATTTTCCCTAGATCCTTGAAGGATACTGCCTTAGAATTGTTTTCTTCATTACCAAAAAGCTCAATTTGTTCATTCAATGAAATTTTTGAGGCATTTATCAATCATTTCCAAGTGCATATGACTCCTAAGATGAGCTTTGATGGTTTGATGATATGTAAGCAAAAAGAAGAAGTAAATATTACCGAATTTATTTTGTGTTATCAATCACTTTATTCCCAAATTGATGTAAAGGTTCCCAAACCTCACCTTCAAAATATGTTCATAGAGAATTTGAGAAGATACAATATTATCTTACCATCATGAAATTCTCCTCCTTCATGCACTTATGTACTACCCTCTGTGGTTATAAAAATTTCATTAGTAGTCCTAATGCAAAGTCCACTTCTTGCCAAACAGAGAAGTCTAAGTCCACAAAACAAAACAATTAAAAACCTTTTAGGAAGTAGAATAAAGGTTTCCTCCAACAAAATTCCCCTCAACAAACAACTCAACAAGTCAATACCCAACTGTCTATCATAAAAGCAACGATACCATTTAACTATGGGAACCCAAAAAGACAATTCACTCCCCTACCCATACCCTTCATAACACAATGTCCCAACTCTTTGAACAACAAATGATCACCTTGCCTCCCATTGAAACATTGAATCCTAATAATCCTCTACCTCTAAACTTTAGATCAAATTCTTATTGCCATTATCACCAATAAAATGGACACGATACAGAACATTGTAAGCATCTTAAACATCTTGTGCAAGACCTCATTGATTCTGGTCGGCTTTCCGTTGGAGGTATTAATGATCAAGGAAATAAGTTTTTTTCCCCTCCTAACCAAAACTTGCAAATATTTACCAACCCCATGTCGAAATATGATATTTCATTTGTCAAAGCTAGTGAAACTACAAAGACTTATATGATGAATGTTGACACAAATGATGAGAACATAGATACAATTCAACAAAGTCCTATGAGTACTAATCAACAAGAACAAAATCCTATAGATGGTTTGGTTGCATTGGTCAAAACTCAACATCATAAGGTCTGAACTAAAAATCCTCTTTCCATTTCTTTCTTCTCTAAATATATACTTAAACATGCAGCTGATGGTCCTCTTTATATAGCCAGTTGAATCTATGATAAGCCCACTAATGGGATATTAATAGATCCTGTTTGTGGAGAAAATGTGATCACTGAGGAATTCTTACCTTTGCATGAGCTCTACCAAGAAACATACGATATAATGAAATCATGGTTCAATATGCATAATGGTTTTGCTTGCCCTACGATGGGATCTATCACCTTACCTTCGCAAGTAGGACCGAAAATGCTATATTTTGCATTCTCCATCATATCGACATTGGATCAATTTCATGTGAAGTTAGGCTATCCATGGCTTTGCTCCATGAATTTCATCCTATCAATTGTGCATAAATGCTTAAAGTTTCCCTTTGACAATGAAATTTTCACTATACATCATAGTGGTTTTAGACTTCTTTTTCAAATCCTACAAAAAGTTCAAGGCAAAATGCATAGTGAAATTATCCCTCTGAAACATGCCTCTGCCCAGAACCAAGCCTACCATCCTTGATGAAACCATGGTTGAACCAAAATACATTCCAAAAACCCAAAAACAACCTAAGGCGGAGCCTTCACCTCTTTCCTACAAAAGACAAAGAGATAATGAAAATAATCCCATTACACATCCTAGAATAAAACAAGTTTACAAAGTCAAAGAGAAAATGGTTGAACAACCTTCCATGGTTCCTTTCTTTCCTCCCCTTAGGGAAGAAAATAAACCTATGGTTGATCATCCTTCTCGTACACAAATTCAACTTGAAAACTAAACTAAAAAAAATAGAGGTGCTAGAGAGCATAGGCATAGACGTCATTCCCTTGCTCAAAAGTTAAATGAGGAAATAAACAAAGAAAAAAATATCCAAACTTGACTAAAGAAATGCATGATAAGTCTCCCCCTTCTTAAAAAAAAATAGATATTATACCACAAGAGGAGCTAAAGCCTTCTTTGGACATTATCATTCAGCCTCTTGTTGTGATTAATTTAGATGATGATGAAGAGATTACTAAAATTGATGAGGAGGTTCATAATGAATTGAATACATTGTTTTCCTCTTCCATGAGCTTAAATGATAATTATCATTTAGAAGAGTGTTTAACCTATTGATGGTCCTATTTTGGCACTTGCTATCATCCCTTTGGCTAGTTTCCTACCTTTTGTATACAATGAACATGATTGGGATGCAAACAACCTGCTAGTAGGTTGACTTGCATGTTCCTTACTAGTATTTTGCATTATTTATTTTTCATGTGTTTTTCTTTTATGTGATTGCATGTGCATAATGTGATCCCTCGTGATGTTATATTTGATGTATCTCTCTCTCTTTGTGAAATTCCTCTATTTTTACCTCCATTCTTCTCTATGTCATAAATATTTAATCTTTTTTTTATCTTTTTCATTTGTCTTGTGTTTTCCTTTTGCAGATGATGCAAGGTGTTGAGACAACCATGTCTCTTCCATGTTGACCCAAAATATTTTTCTTTATCTTTTTCCTTTGTCTTGTGCAAATTTCTTTTGGGGATGATGCAAGGTGTCAAGACATTCAAGTATCTTCCATGTTGACCCAAAAAAAAATTCTTTGTTTTCACTCTCTTTGTGTCACTCTTCCTATTTTGTAAGTATTTGGGGAATGATGATAGTTCCAATCTCTCTAAAAATATTGTAGCAAGAATATACTGACCCCAAATCCTTAGATTCCTCATGTGTTTGGAGTTTCATTTTACGGGCCATCCCTTTTCTCTTTCAATTTTCATAACGTATCTTCATTTGGAAACATATGACTTGGCATAGGGCTTTCCAAGTTGGCTCTGATGTCTTATTTATTGTTAGCATTTATCATTTTCTACTTTAAAGTAATTTCTCACAGCATGGTGTTTATAAATTTATTTTAAGTGGGGGCATACATTGGCATTATTATTTTTCTTTTCATGTTCATGGTGTAGTATTTTTACTTCATGTGATTTGTCTTTCGCTTTGTGGTGACATTGAGTGTGATGTCCTTCTAGAGTGTGATATCTCTTAGCATATTATATTCCTCTTAGTGGATTGATGTGACACACTACATCCCATAAGTTGGTAATATTTTATTCTTTGATTAGTCCTCTCTCGGAGACATTAGGCACAATTTTCCCTAAGTTAAAGACCTTACATGAACTAAGCAAGACTCATTTGAACAGTCTTTACATTATTTTTTTACATTTATAACTTTGGTTATATGGCCACCTTGCATAACACATCTTGCATGGCTATGGATCCATCTTATTTGTTCATGAGTTCCAAGCATACGAAGCTTTGCTTGCCTCATGAAGCTCAAATATCATTATTGTGTGGTGCCTTATGAAGGTTATTAGGAGGTATAACTTTGGTATGGTTTGGAAAGAAGCCCATATGAGGCATGACTTTCCCATAGCCACTCACGTATGTGGGTGAGTGCATATTATCCATGTGTGTGTGTGTCTCACCTCTTTGGATTACTCACCCATCGGACGACCTAAAGTTCCATTGACTTAGAGTGATCATTCATTCTTGAACAAACAACCTAGATATGATCCACATCGTGCTGGACAAACAATCAAAGCTTGATCCATCCATGTTCTATTTTTATTTTTTCTTTTTCTTTGGTAGTGTATGTTTGTTCCTTGATGATGCTCCTTATATCACTTTCATGTGTGTTCCTTTTGTGCTTATGTTGGTTCACCATAGGATCTTGATCCTAGGGATTGATCACCCCTCTTGATTCTTGTCATCCTATCTTACTGGCATTGGTACACTTGAACCCCTCTTGATGTGAATTCATCTACTTTAGTGTGAGTTTAAAGCAAGTTCCTCCTCTCACTAAAGTGGAGGCTAAATGTAGTGTCAAAAAATTTCATCTATGACATTTTCACACTTGTTTGGGCCCTCCTTATAAAATTAAGCTTAATGATGCCTTGATTTAATGTTGTAATTTTTGTTTAACACACTCACAATAGGTCTTGTCCCTTATAAACTAAATAAACCTAATCATACCTTATTTAGGGTGTTGTTAAGTGTTTTAACACACTATCACGCTTTTCTATGGTTTTATTAAATAATTGGGCTTTTTTATGTTATAAATGACCTTATTTTGCATCCACAAGCCTAATTTAATGCATATTTTCAAGGACAATCTTGACATAAATCAAAATCCAATCATAATTTTGGTGTTTTTAGGTTATGTGACCCAAATTTAGTGATCTGGGACTCATACGACACTTTGGGTGTATGAATATTATTCCATGTAAATATCAATCTATTGTATTAGATCAATAAGGATACCATCACATGGATAACCATAATAGTTGTTCTCATGAATCTCTTCATCATAAAATAAAATAGTTATTTGTACAATAGGACAAGAACTCTAATATGAATCATCTACTCAAAAAATAGTTGGATCATGATGATAGCAATACAGGGAGGCAATCAATTCACCACCCCAATACAAGAGATTCCCAACCACTTTTCTTCTCACAAACTCACTCTAGGCTTGTTTTCAACCTTTCATCTAGTCACTCTTATAGGTTTGCAGACCTATTTTTCTCACCTTAACTCTCAAAATTATTTAACAACCTCTGCAACAAACCACCATTTTGGGAACCCATTTAAGCCTTCTTCAACACACATTAAACCCTCATAGGACTCCTTTGAACTAAGCTTCTCAAAACAAGAAAACTACAATGCTCAACATGGCCAATTAGGCCTAATTTCCAAAGCAACCATCTTGGAAAGATCTCACAAACCCTAAAACTTAGTGAGGTGGCACTCACTAGCCTAAAAAACCCCTAATTTTCCAACTTGTCTTCAAAAACTTGCCTTCCAAGACCCCTTTCCACAAAACCCCCTTTTCTCACAATTTAGGCAAGGGTTTATTGAAAAACCCACTTGCAGTCTGCATCAGACCTTCCCAATGCACTCAACACCTCCAAACAATCTGTATAAACTTAAAAAGACGTAAAATGTTGTTTCCCTCAGGTATTTCTCACCTTTCCCCTCTCTAACCTCTCTTTTTCATTCAAAAACACACAAATTGCCATCTAAGGCATCAACAAAAACCATCATTCAGACCTACCATACAAATAATACTTTGCACACATGTTTTATAACCTTAAATAATCCTTTCCAATGAGTTACAAAAGCATACAGTGGATGGAAGGCTTAAAATAACATTTTAAAGTACTCAAAACCCTTAAAATAGGGTATACAGACTAACCCTCAATATTTTGCTTCTAAATTGCACAAAATAAAATAAAATCACTCCAAACCAAGTCTAAGATGATGCCAGGCCTTCTTCCCACCAGATTCCATCCAAAATAGAGCACAATCACCTTGTACAAAACCATACAATTTAGTGAAACATCAAATTTCTAGTAAAATAAAAAAAATTGCAAAGAAAATAGTATGGTTTTATTGATTTTCTTTCAAATACAGACTCTCTAACCTCAACCTCGAACATGTGAGGAATTTTTAAACACAAAATAAATCAAATAACCTTCCCCAATTGACTTTAACCACCAAAGAAACAACTTTTCAAAAATCTAACCACTAACATTCAAATTTGTTGCAATTTTGCAACTTACAAATTTGTCAAATTTTCCATTTCAACACTTTATTGCACTATAAACTCTCTAATCCCCCAAATGAAACAAAAAGGACTCCTAAAGCACTAAAATGGCCTTGACATGGCCTTATTACATTGAAATGACCCAATTTCACAAAACTCAAACTATGGAATTTCTAACTTCTTGACTTGACCTTGGTGCACCTGCACCATACAACCCCCCTAAAAAAAAACCTCATGTCCCATGAGGACTAAACTGCCTTAAACCTAGATCTTTCATAGCATCTCTTTTCCTTACAAATGATCCTTGATTTGGAAATCTCCTCCATGGGACCAAATACTCGGTTCTTGCTTTATATCTTGCATTTTTTATCTTGTGTTCATTTTTCCATTGCCTCATCTTTGCAAATAGACCTTCCTCAAGCTTCCCACCATTATTCTCAGTTGAAACTGATGCCATACCTATAAATAAACATTTACCTCTTGTTTCTTGAACTCTACCCTTCATCATCCTTGCATGCTTGAACTCATTCATATGACTTGGCCAAGCACCCTTTATCACTTCACTCTTTGTCTTTGCATCTCTTCTTAGGCTCTCAGATCCAAATACTTTTGTTTTATCAGAGTTTCTAACCTCTGTAATGGTAGAATATACCTTCCCAGCATCCTTTCTTCCAACCAATGGAAAATGTATTGCCCCAACCATTATACTACCACACTTCTCCATATTGTTTGGAGTCTCTACAAGCAATCCATATGTGGACTTCTCTAAGTCAGCCTCTAACATCTACTTCTCATTACTTCTCCTTTCCAATTGTGCACCACCCTACAATACCTCTATCCTAATGTCGGAAACCTTTTCCATGGCTTCCAACTAATTATTCTTGACTTCCCCTATCTTCACATACTCTTTATTACCCATCATGATTACCTTTGCTTCCTTTGTATGCTCCTTGACCTCCCCTTGCAATGGAAGAAAAGTAAATGTGTTCCCTTCATGCTCAATCTGGTATGTATTAGCCCATCCATCATACACAACATGTTTATCAAATTTTCATGGCCTTCCAAACAACAAATGGCAACATTGCATTGGTGGAACATCATAAAGTACCCTTTCTCTATACCCTTCAATCTGAAATTCAACTAAATCCTGCTCATTGACTAGAAGTGACTGATCATCATTTAACCATGACAAATTATAAGGTGTTTCATGAGGAAATTTTACCGAACTTAACTTATCTACCATTTCTCTTGACACTATATTATTAGTGGAGCCTAAATCTATTACTATCTTGCAAACTTTACCTTTACTCTTGCATGTGGTCTTGAATAGATTTCTCCTTTTCATTGGTTCCTTCTCTTTGGAGGCCTTCAAGAGTTATCTTTGTAGCATCAAAGCTTCACCAACTTCTGGTTCACAATCATGACTTGGAGAATTGACACTTCCCTCTTCATTTTCTTGCACAATTTGAACTCTCTTTTCACCTCTTCCTTCACCCCCACTTGAAGTAGCACCAAAAATTTTAGGACACTTAAAGGATGGATGACCAAACTCACCATAGTTGTAACACCTTCTTGAAAACACATTATAACCTCTTCCTTGATCTGTATATCTACCCCTAAAGCTTGTTCTTCCACCTCTCCATCCACCTCTAGATTCAGCCACTTGTTCTTTACCTTTACCAGCATCTTCTTGGTCTTGATTGGACTATTTTGGAGTAGAAAATGTATCTCTACCCCTAGAAGTATTTCCT
Organism: Sequoia sempervirens; assembly: GCA_007258455.2. NCBI lineage: Eukaryota > Viridiplantae > Streptophyta > Pinopsida > Cupressales > Cupressaceae > Sequoia > Sequoia sempervirens. Next base: position 83,131,076 of record VDFB02047397.1, read on the forward strand.
CTTCCTCTTGTTTCCTTCTCTTATCTCCTTTTCATTTTTTCTTCTAACCTTATAACCATTTGAAAAAATTCTTCAACTATTTTTGGTGTCATCAAACTAATTTCATCTTGAATATTATATCTCAATCCATTAAGATATCTTTCCACTCTTTCTTCCTCATCTTCCTCATGTTTTTTCCTTATACTTAACCTATAGAACTCCTTGGTGTATGCTTGCACATCTAAGTCCTTTTGCCAAAGATTTTGAATTTTTTAAGCAATTGAACATTGTAATCATTAGGAAGGAACTTGTACCTTTTATTTGTTTCTTCATTATCTCCCAAGAAGTAATCTTAGTCTTCCCATTTTTCTGCCTTTCATCTTGCACAAAGTTCCACCATGGCAAAGCATGTCCTTTCAACTTGGTCTTAGCCTTCTTCACCTTGTGTTCTTCATATACTTCTTCACTTTCAAAGTAATTCTCCATGGCTCCTATCCATTCCAAGAGCTCTTCACCATCTATTTCACCCCCATACATTGGAAAATCCATTTTTCTATGTCCATCACCTTTCACAGCCTTCAAAAGCTTCAGTATCCTCACATCCTCTGGATTCAACTCTTCCTCTTCACTAGAAGTTTCTTCCTCTTCAGAATCACTTTCATCCATATCAACCCCAGCTTTAGAATTCAATACAACAACCTCCTTCTTCAAGGCTTCTAATTCTCTATCCTAGTTATCAATCTTTCTAACAACAATGATTCTTTAGGAGGCATCTTGACTCCTCCAATTACACCTTCTTCCTTGCACACAAACTTTCAACCTTCTCCCTCAAGAGACCTACTCCCTTTGCTCTGATACTAACTAATAGCAATATAGGGATTCAATCAATTCACCACCCCAATACAAGAGATTCCCAACCACTTTTCTTCTCACAAACTCACTCTAGGCTTATTTTCAACTTTTCACCTAGTCACTCTTATAGGTATTCCGACCTATTTTTCCCACCTTAACTCTTAGAATTCCTTAACGACCTCTACAAAAAACCACCATTTTAGGCACCCATTTAAGCCTTCTTCAACATACATCAAACCCTCATAGGACTCATTTGGACTAAGCTTCTCAAAACAAGCAAACTGCGCTGCTCAACATGGCCAATTAGGCCTAATTTCCAAAGCAACCACCTTTGAAAGATCTCACAAACCCCAAAAATCAGTGGGGAAGCACTCACCAGCCTAAAAACCCCCTAATTTTCCAACTTGTCTTCAAAACTCACCTTCCAAGACCCCTTTCCACAAAAACCTCTTTTCTCACAATTTAGGCAAGGGTTTATTGAAAAATCCACTTGCAGTCTCCACCAGACCTTCCCAATGCACTCAACACCTCCAAAAAAGTTTGAAAAAACTTAAAAATACATAAAAAAATTCTTCCCTTAGGGATTTTTCACTTTTCGCCTCTCTAACCTCTCTTTTTCATTCAAAAACACACAAATCGCCATCTAGGGCATCAACAAAAACCATCATTTAAACCTCCCCTACAAATAATAGTTTGCACACATGTTTTATAACCCTAACTAAGCCTCTCCACTTAGTTACATAAGCATATATTGGGTGGAAGGCTTAAAATGACATTTTAAAGCACTCAAAACCCTTAAAACAGGGTATATAGACTGACCCTCAATATTTTGCTTCTCAATTACACAAAATCAAGTAAAATAACTCCAAACCAAGTCTAAGATGATTTTATTCCTACTCCCCAATATATTGCATCCAAAAGAGAGCACAATCACCCTGTACGAAACTATATGTAGTTCAGGGAAACATCATATTTCTAGTAAAATACAAAATTTTGCAAAGAAAATAGTATGGTTTTATTGATTTTCTTTCAAATACAAACTCTCTAACCTCAACCTCAAACATGTGAGGAATTTTTAAACAAAAAATACACCAACTTACCTTCCCCAACTGACTTCAACCACCAAAGAAACAACTTTTCAAAAATCTAACTGTTAACATTCAAATTTGTTGCAATTTTGCAACTTACAAATTTGTCAACTTTTCCATTTCAACACTTTATTGCACTATAAACTCTCTAATCCCCCAAATGAAACAAAAAGGACTCATAAAGCACTAAAATGGCTTTCACATGGCCTTATTACATTGAAATGACCCAATTTCACAAAACTCACACTATGGACCTTCTAACTTCTTGACTTGACCTTGTTGCACCTACACCACATGAGAGGATGAATCAACATGTTTATTCATAGAATAAATAGAGCTATATTTGTAGGATCAAAATAATTAGAAATACACATAGGAACCTATTGAAAATTAATGTTATTAGATTGAGAATGTCAAGGAAGTTGATGTGTATAATTCTCTCTTTTGATTATGTTAGGAAACAAAATAACTAGCCCTAGATCATTGAATCCATCTTCATGTATACTATTACTATCAATAAAATATCTTTCTAAATTATTCTTTAAATCCATAAAAATATGTAAGATGGCCATAATCTTGTGATAGTTATGAAAGGAATTTTTATTATACCCTTTATGGACTCATTTATGTAGGTCTAGTGGATGAATGGAAGGAATGGTGATCAAGTTAGCATCCAATAAAATTTAATCACATTATTTAAAGGTTGAATCATTTGTGTGAATATTTTAGAAATTTAGGGCTTGAAAGAAAGAGTGTTATTATTAATAGCCACAAGATTTGAATTGGACTTTTTATTTTCTATATTATTACTCTTTTGAAAAAAAATTATTGTTATTTTAAGGGTAAGAAGCACACAAGAGGGATGAGATAAATCATATTGTAAACCATTAGAAGCAAGTAATTTGGTTCAACATTCTTAAAATGAGCATAAAATTCTATGAAGGAAATATATGTCTTAGATAGGAATTACTAGGCCCCTAAAAACATTTCTTTGTAACTATTCCTTGAGTGCAATCATATGTGTCCAAGATCAAAGAAGGGCTCCACAAGACCATAACCAATATGTAATGTATAAGTCATTATTTAAAATGATCCTAAACCTTGATTTACAATGCATTAACCCTAATTTTAAATGCATTAATTAGATGATTGAAACATCAAAAAATGGAGGGTTTTATCAAAGTTAATTAACAAGATGATAAACCACTATGTTTTCAAGGGATGTTTCATTCAATTATGAGGGATAAAATACACAAATAACAATCGAAATCAATCCTAACTATTATAGAAACGAGGGAAGTTTTGAGAGGTTGAAAGAATGTGTACCTTGTTGAAAACTTGTTTTTAGGTCATTGAGGAATCATCCGCCCCAAGTAGCGAATGGATCCCTGTTAGGGTTTCTAAATCCTAAATTATGGGTTATTTTCCTTGATGTCTACACTTCCAGCTCCTCAGTTCTTAGCTCTCAGAAGTCTGAAACAAATCGTGTAGCCTTATTTTTGTGTTCTTGCAATGTAGATGACAACTTGAAAACATTGACATTTTTTTGCTTCAATCTTGTTCTCCACTTGATCTTCAACCTAGAAACCTACAAACACACATCAAAGGGGAGAAAAAATTGTTGATTTTTAGGGAATAGGGATTTACCTTAGTCAAACCCCATTTAGTTAATTAAACCTTATGATGAAATAATGAACATGAAACATGAAATGATGATACCTTGGATTATGTATTGGAATGTAAATCTGCAAACTAACATGAAGTGGCCATGTAGAATGTAGATATTGAACTTTAATTAGATGTAAAACAATTCTTACAAATGGATCTTCAATACTAAAACAAAACACTAGCTCAACAACATGATTGATGTGCTATGCCTTTGACATAATGATATGACCTTGAATTGATGCAATAAAAATTTGATAATATACCATTGAATTCCATTGAAATGCTCTATAATGCTCTAATGCTTGAATTCTTGGATGCTTGTAAACTCGCTAGGTCACTTAGGATGAAACTTTGTGAATTAACCTTGTATTTATACTAAATCTAAGGATTAACCCCTAAATAACACAAGCCAAAATTAGATATAGGATTCAAAATCATTAAAATCTTGCCAGAAATAAATTAAAAAAGGATTTTCCTAAGAAAGGAGGGCCCATTCACCCAAAGTGGCGAATGGGTCCTAGTACAATTTTCTAGGACCAAGCTTCAGGGAGGTGAAATAACATCAAAAACCCACCTCAAATATGCCAAAAAAGGGGTTTCTTAGGAACTAGGAGGACCCATTCTCCCAAAGTGGTGAATAGGTCCTAGCACAATATTCTAGGACTCCAACTTTTCCAATGTAAATGTAGCATTAATTGGTGTCAGAATAGATCCTTGAAAAATGCAATTAATAAGGCTTGAATTTGAATTAAAGGGTCAATTAAGCTCTAATTAACCATAATTATAAATTGATGAAGCCCTAGATTAGTGTGAAAGTGTAAAAACCATTTGACAACACCCTAAATAAGGCACAATTAAGTACATTTTATCATTAATTGTTAATTCCCAAACTAAGCATGAAAAAGGGTTACTTTTTCTGATGCTACATTTTTCTTCCACCTTAGTGAGAGTTTTCCCCCATGCCAAACTCACACTAAAGTAGACATTCAAGATGCTTAATTATACAACAATAAAAATATATATAGTCATACCCTATCAAAGACCGAGAAAGGAAAAGGAAAAAAAAAGGATCAAGCACAACCATTCCAACACAATGTGGGATGTGGTTGTTTGTCCAAGAAAAAGGATCAAGCTTCGATAGTCTGTCCAACACTATGTGGACTAGGTCTAGGCTATTTTCCCATAACATGTGTGCTCTTTCTGTGGTAGTGGAACCTTAGGCCACCCCCTACATGAGTTATCCTAATGAGGTGGAAAAGCAGAGAGTCATATTAGCCTCCCACACCATGCCAAAGTTATCCTCCTAAAAATTTTGATAAGGCACCACAATGCAATGATTTTGAATTTTTTTGAATGTTATGTCTATAATTTTTTGTTAAAGGATATTTTGCTTTGTTCATGTACGATCTTTTTCTTAGGGAGCATCATGCCTAATGTCTCCAAGAGAGGAAAATTCTAAGAGTATCAAATCACCACTTATGGGATGCCTCGTTCACATCATGCCACCAAGGCAAATCGTATGCTTAGAAATATCAAACTCTTGGAGGACATCAAACCCAATGACACCACCAATAAAAGGACATGTCACAAGAAAAAAGAAAATTGTGTCATGAAATATGCCAAAAGATGTCATCAATGTATGCCCCCACTTTAAAGCGATTGCTAACACCATTACTGTGAGAAAAAACTTTAAAGTAGCCAATGCCTTCTCCTAAGACATGAGAGCTCTCCTCAGAAAACCTTATGCCAAGTCATATGTTTTTGAAATAAAACTTATGACATGAAATAGGAAGGAACGGTTTCCCCCCCAAAAAAAGGGATTTACGGATTTAGGGTCAATATGTCTTTGCTACAATGTTGTTAAAGAGTTCAAAACTATCATCATTCCCTAAATACTCATAGAACTAGAAGAATGGCACAAAGAGAGCAAAAACAAAGAAAAATACTTTCAGGTTAGCATGGAAGAGACCTAAATCTTTCAATGCCTTGTGTCATCGCCAAAAGGAAAAAAACAAGAAAAATAAAATAGATAAAGGAAAATATTTTGGGTCAACATGGAAGAAACCTAAATGTCTCACGCCTTGTGCCATCCCCAAAAGGAAAACACAAGAAAAATGAAAAAGATCAAATTCTCACGACCACTGATACATTTTGACTCAAAATTCAACAGAAGTTCATCGAAATTATTTCATCGATTTTTCGACAAGATTTGAAAAGTCAAAATTCTGACCTACCGATGATGCTGGGTCGAAATTTCGACTGTTCAAATTTCGTCAAAAAATTGACAAAATAATTTCGTCAAAATTTTGACGAAATTTTGTCAAATTTTGAGCCAAAATTTATCAATGGACATAGAGGAGAATGCAGATACAAATAGAGGAATTTCACAAAAAGAGAGAGATACATCAAATAAAACATCACGACGGATCACATTACACACATGCAATCACATAAAAGAACATAAAAAATAAAAAAACTAGTAAGGAACATGCAATTCAACCTATAGCAAGTCATCTGCATCCTAGTATCAGTCTATATAAATGGAACACAGACAACTAGCCAAAGGGACAACAACAAGTTCTAGAATAGGGGAAGCACCAAGTTCAACACTTTTTTTAGGAGATTTATCATTTGAGCTCATAGAAGAAGAAAAAAATATGCTCAATTCATTATGCACTTGTTCATCAATCTTTGCAATATTGATCAATGTCATTGTCTAGATTAATCAGAACGGGAGGTCAAATGACAATGTCCATGGAATGTTCTTGTTTATGTTGCAGTGAGCGTATAGAATCATGATGCATTGCTTCAGGTAAGTTTGAATTTTGATTTTCTATGTCGTTCTTGTCTTTATGGTTTGTAACATATGAGCAATAGAACGACGTCTATGCCTACGCTCTGTAGCATTTCAGTTTCATTTCAATCTATTGTCAATTTTTTTTTGTGTAAGAGTGGGTTTGTCAATCATAATTTTCTTCTCTTCCTTGGGAGGAACAGAAGAAATAATAGGAGGTTGTTCAACCACTTTCTCTTTAGCTTTGTACACTTGTTTGATTTTAGGAGGGACAATGGGATTGCTTTCATTATCCCATGGTCTCTTATAGGAAATTGTGGGAGGATTTGTTATAAGTTTCTCTTGGATGTTTGGAAGGACTTTCAGTTCAATCATTGTTTCATCAAGGATAGGTGGTTCATTCATAGGTTGAGGCATGTTTCGAAGGGATAAATCTGCTATGTACTTTTCCTTGAGAAGACACAGGATTAAACCCACTATGATGCACCATAAAGATCTCATTTCCAAATGGAAACTTTAAACATTTATGTACAACCGATGGGGTGACATTCATGGAGCAAAGCCATGGATAGCCTAACTTCATAAAAAATTGGTTTGATTGTGGGATGATGGTGAATGATACATTTAATGTTTTTGGTCCAAATATTAAAGGGAGATCTATCGAGCCAATCGTAGGACAAGAAAAACCATTATGAATCTTCATCCATATTTTGGTGTATCATATGTATCTTGATAGAGTTTATACACAAATAGAAATTATATAGTGATAACATTCTCTCCAATTAGTGGACCTAGCATTGATTTGGCCAGCTATGTAAAGAGGACCTTCAAGTGCACATTTAAGTATGTCCTTTCGTGAGAAAGCAATATCAAGAGGATTTTTAGTTGAGCCCTTATGAGGCCTAGCTTCAATAAATTCTACAATTTTGACCATTACCTCATTGTCATATTTTATATTTTCATCATCTTTTTCAACATTCATCACATCATTCTTAGTTTTACTATCTTTGACAAATGAAATAGTGTGCTTTAGCATGGGATTGGTAAATATTTGTATATTTTGGCTAGGAGGGTCTATGGACTTATTACCTTGATCATTCACACCTTTTATTTGAAGTTGGTTATTTTCAATAAGCTCTTGCACAAGATATTTAAGATAGTTACAATATTTCGTACCATGTACATTTTGTTGGTGATAATGGTAATGAGTTTCATCGAAAGCCTATGGGAAATGGTATATTAGGATCACACTCTTTAATAGGAGGTAAGGTAACCATGTTCATTTCAATAAGCTACAACATGATATTATGAAAGGTTCATGTAGAGGAGTGAACTGGGTAAGTGCACCAAGATGGTTCCCAAAAAAGGGGCTTAAGTGGCCACTTTTTTTCTGAAATCAGGAAATACTCACCTTGGACGTGAAATTGAGGATAGCTACACTCAAAATTTTTTGATGGAACGAAAACAAGGACCGTAGTGCTCCGAGTCTACTTTCTAAACGACTAATTTATTTTGAAAATGGTTGAGATTAAGGGGTTCAAAAGAGGGACACACACAAATTGATGTTGTTTCTGTCAGAAAAACATAACATAGCAACTCTTGTGTGACCCGAGCACGGTGGACTTTTTTTTAGTATTTTTAAAATCACTCCAGTCAGAAGTTAGATAACAATATGTAGTAAGGACTGGATATTTTCTGATAATTTTTTAATGAATATTTGATTTTTTATTAATTTTCTAAGTGGGCACTTCCTAAAAAGAAGAATTTTGGCCGTGCTCCCCCTGAAATTTTTTGAAACTAAAAGATTTTTCTAAATTTTATTTTTTTAAATTGTAGAATGGAGTCTAGTTTCTAAAAATATGATTTATTTCAAATTTCGATGAATGGTTAATTTATAGCGAAAAAAATAACAAACACTACTTTTTGAAGAAAAACGAACATACAATCAAAAGAAATTATGGATGAAAGGTTTAACATTGTTAGAAAGTGAAAAAAATTACATCGTTGGAAAGCTAATAAAGAACCTAACATTACCCATGTCTTTGATTTTCTTGATATTGAACCGTATGCAATCTTTGATGGTGAGCACTTAACCGACATGTGAAAATTTGTTGAATTTGGAAAAAAACACGCCT
>VDFB02047397.1:83139691-83288794 GCA_007258455.2 Sequoia sempervirens
GCTAGAGACTTAACTCATTGGGACTAAACAATTCCTAAATTACTCAAATTTAAAAAACCAGTGTTTCATATTGGAATAGTATCAGGGTCTCTATCAATCAAGAGAATGTATAAAATATTTCAACTTGTGTACACAACTTATATATCCTAATTGTATATGATCAATGCTTTAAACTTTACATGTGACATGTACAAATATTTAATATGATAATTTAACATGTTTCTGAGCATCATCATCAAATATTTAAATATATGGTCCACATCTATTCATTTTGGATTTTACAAGTGAAACACTTCCTACTTATTGTTTAGGCCTAAAGAAGTGAGAAAATATATAAATTAAAATACATGTGATCAAATGAGACACTCTAAGATCACTAAATCCATGATGTCTAGCGAGACACTATAATCATAAGATGCATAAAATAAATGACTATGAATTAAAATAATGGATAAGAAAGGGTTTTAGGAACATGAAACAATAATATACATAACTAGGTAGAGATGACCTACTAAGATCATAAAGATAAAATGTTGATATGGACCTATAAATAAGGCAATGCCCATGTATTTGAATGTGAAAGATTTCAAATTTTAAACCTAGTTGCTTGTAGATCATTTCCTAAACATATTTGGATGTATTAGAGAAGAAAGTTTTGGACTTTGAAACATTTATATTTTTCCTAGAGGACAAACTATATATTGAGTAAATCATTTTAACGACCTTAGCAATTGTAAGGCTTGAATTTATAAACAAGATGGTGTTGTCCATAAAAAGAGATTAAATAACATGAAGCAATACTTAAACCTCCTTAAACCCCACTTAGAGAGGGAAATTTTTTGCATCCTATATTATCAGTAAGGACATCATTAGTCATCTTTAAAGAGATTCATGAATGTGCATAACTATCATACTAAAAATGATCATATAAATATTCTTCCATGTAAAAATAAAACTATTATGCTAGATCAATAAGGATACCATCATATGGATAACCATAGTAGTTGTTTCCATGGATCTCTTCATCGTAAAATAAAATAGTTATATATGTAATAGGAAAAGAACTCTAATATGAATCATCTACTAAAAAAATTTGGAGCATGAGAGGATGAATCAACATGTGTATTCATAGAATCTATAGCTATATTTGTAGTAGCCAAAGAATTAGAAATATGCATAGGAACCTATTGAAAATCAATGTTATAAGATTGAGAATGTGAAGGAAGTCGATGCGTATAATTATATAACTTTTGATTATGTTAGGAAAAAAAATAACTAGCCATGGATCATTGACTCCATCCTCATGTATACTATTATTATCAATCAAATATCTTTAGTTATTCTTGAGAGCCATAAAAATATGTGAGATGGCCATAAACCTTGTGATAGTTACAAAAGGAATTTTTATTATACCCTTTAGGGACTCATTTATATGGATCTAGTGGATGAATGGAAGGAATTCCAATCAAGTTATCATCCAATAAAAAATTAAACACATTGTTTAAATGTTGACTCATTTGTGTGAATATTTTGGCAATTTGGGGCTTGAAAGAAAGAGTTTTATTATTAATAGCCACAAGATTTGAATTGGACTTATTTTTTTCTATATATTATTTCTCTTTTGAAAGTTTTTTATTGTTATTTTTAAGGGTAAGAAGCACAAAAGAGGGATGAGATAATTCATAAATTTTAAACCATTAGAAGCAAGTAATTTGGTTCAACATGATGTGTGATAGGAGTTACTAGGCCCCTACAAAAATTTCTTTGTAATTATCAATCATGATGTTTCATTTTAGCACAAAGAGATTGAGATAATCATAAATGCAATCATATAAGTCCAAGATCAAAGAAGAGCTCCACAAGACCATAACTAATATGTAATGTATAAGTCATAATTTCAAATGACCCTAAACCTTGATTTACAATGCATTAACTAGGTGATTTATAGAGGCACTTACCTTGATCTTGAGCCTTCACTCAAACCTTCCACCTGTGTCTCTGTCAATGGTGTCATGGTCTCTAGGTCCCTCGCAACTGCACAATTTCACCAAAATGAATCGACAAACTATTAATTGTTGGTTCATATAATCGCTAAAATAACAATAAAATATTGTCTTCAATCAAAAGCGTTATTTTATTGTTTTTTTCAAATTAATAAGAACCGTCAATCTAAGACATTTTTGCAAAAAACTTTCGAATGAAGATACTTTAGTAAATCTTGCACTCTCCCTCTGAAAAATTGAATGTCCCAAAAATAACTCATTATTGTGAGAGTACCCATTTCCTATGAAATAAAATCTACCCCAAAATTCTTAAATCCATGCTTTCTTCGAACCTTTCGTAACATTCACTGGCATAAAAGAGTCGAACGATATTTTTGTAGCTTAAAATACTCTAATAATTAACCGTTTCCATGTGTGAATGAAATCATGTAGGTAAATTAATATACGATCTTTCTTGAAAACGGTAAATTTTTAGATTCAAATCCCTGACTTATTACCACTAAAAAAATTGGAAAAAGAACTGACACGCCAAGTAGAGCTTTTTTCTCCAACAAAGTATATACAATAATTTCTTCGTGAAACGCACTCTTCATAAAAAAGAAAGGAGATTAAAGTGATGTGGCTAATCCCCATCCATACGCTCGACAAAAATTTCAATAATTCACACGGCCTCCAAATCAGTTATTTGAGACACTGCAGTCAAGACGCAAAAGATAACTTAAAAAATCACACAATTGAATTCCGTTGCTGGCACGACGCAGGCTAAGAGGATAAGCACAACCAACCCAATACCAATATTTTTATATAGAGATGGCAATGGCGCAATCGGCCCATTCTATTTATATAGACTACCCAGTTCAGTAATAACATCGTTCTGAGGCTTCCAATGGCTTCTCTCAGTGCATTTCTCTCTTCCACTACTCTTGTTCTATTGGTTTTAGTCCCTAAGTTAACTGGAGACCCAGATCCATTGCAGGATTTCTGCGTGGCGGACACAAGTTCAACGCTACTTTTCAATGGGCTGGCCTGTCTGAATCCGAACAAGGCATCTGCAGAGCACTTTACCAGCTCAGCCCTGAGCATGGCGGCCAATACATCGGGGAATCCCTTGGGAATAGCCGTCATTCCTTTGACTCCACAGATACTCCCGGGCATAAACACACTGGGGATATCAATGGCTCGTATAGATATGGCGGCAGGTGGGGTGGCGCCGCCTCATACACATCCAAGAGCCACTGAAATAGTGTTCATACTGCGAGGAAAACTAATTGTGGGCTTCGTGGATAGCACCAACAAATTGTTTTCCCGCATGGTTAAGACTGGCGATGTGTTTGTTTTTCCCAAGGGGACTCTGCATTTCCTCCAAAACATTGGACGCCATCCTGCGTCTATGATAGCTGCATTTAATAGTCAAAATCCCGGTTCGTATCTTATTCCTTTCTCCACTTTCGCTTCTAATCCGGCCATTCCTGGTCCAGTACTGGCCAAGGCATTTCAGATTAGTTTGGAGGAGGGGGGAAAGATTAGAAAGGGCCTTGGTGGCCATTAATTCAATTAAATGCTGTTTCTAGGCAATAATTCGTGATATATCTCTCGTTGTCACTCTGTTTAGTTTAAGAGGTGAGAAATATGTGAAGCAGTCTCACTCTAGGTTATGCATCCTTTTAAATTTCGTTTGGTGCATTCGATATAAGAAGATTGCTGTTACATTTTTCTACTAAAATTGTCATTGCAGCTAAAGTTCGATGTGATGTAATAATTGTAAGGGCGAAACTTGCATACCTATACCAATTTCCATTTGGTTTTAGGTCCATACCAATTTCCATTTGGTTTTAGGTCCATTTTGATGGAATGAGTTAAAAGAGTTATTCACCCAAAAAAAATGGTGCACTTTTGTGCCATATTTCGTTTGTTTTTGGATTCTTATTTTATTTTTAAAATCTATTCTTACATTAATTTTTATAGAGTTGATTTCATTGCTTCTCTAACTAGCATACATATATATTAAATATTAATATATAAACTACGTCAGAGTTATCCTTGTCGAGGTACCTATTTTCATCATTAAAACTATCTTTAATTAAATTTCATAATGTGAAGTAATTTAAAGTTTTTTTATTATAAATTCACTTGCAATAATAATGTCTATGTTTAATAAAAAAAAATAGTAGTTGTTTACTCTTGATAAATAAGCTCTTTGCAATCTTTGATATATCTACCTTATATTCCTCAACTCCCATATAAAGTATCTAATGAGTTTTCCATTATTTAATACTTACAAATAACATAAGCTAAAATATCACTTTCGAATTTAGTATATACATCACATTTCTACAAGATTATCATGTAAAAGTATTTGGAGTAGATAAAAGTTTGTTATAACAATACTCTATAGCTTGTTACATATTTGATTAAGTATATTGGACACTAAGAACATCAAGCTATTTAATTTCATAATAAATAAATCCAACGTGTAACTATTATTGATGGAGTAATATCTCTATACATTATGGTCAAATGTGGAAAATTACACATTCAAAAATATTTAATTGATAATCATGTAATCTAAAAATATGCATTGAATATTTTTAAATCAATTAGAAATAGATATGTCAAAGCTACAACCATATTATCTAACAATTAAAATATTTAACTACGTGGATACATCTTTTGTTAGCACCATATTTTTCCAATCAAGGATCTAAAACCATGTGTATTTTTTTTTTCCATGGGATGCATAAATTTAACTTATAATAACCTTCTTCGACATTGATAGTTATATTCTATGAGAGTCATACCATCCACTTTACATATTTGTGTAAACCTTTGTCACAAAGGAAATATTCATCACATATATGATTATCTTGAAACTTAGAATACATGTAAACTAATTGCTACATCCAAAACATTTATTACGTAAAAATATCTTTGGGATACAAATTCAATAACCCACAATCTCTTAATTATTTTAATTTAGAGGTTTATTGTTGGGATTTGCTAGATTTTATGCCTTGTGATGTTGTTGAATATCACATGTTGATATAAAGGCTTGTACTATCCCATCTTTTCTATGGATCCATATATTTGTGAAAAAATAGTTGAGTCATATAATTATGAGAATAAAACACCATGTGTGACAATGATCCAAAGAACCATTCAGACAAATTAACCAAATCCTCTCCTCTTCCATCATTAAAATAAATATATGGTCCTAGATATAAACTTATGCACAAGTTGAATGTAAATGTAAAAAACTAGGAAAGCTCAAAAAAAATTGTGTAGATTTGTAGAGTCGTGATAGAATAAACACTATTGTGAAATTGGATACCAATCCAAATAAAGTAACACACTATCCAAAATAAAGAAATAAAAAGGTAAAAGATCCTAAATTTGAATCTAATAAAAATCCTAATGAGGTAACTTGTTCATTGAATAAAATTTCTTATGATTATTGTATTTCTATTAGTACACTAACTAATTCATTATCGAAGGATTTCATTTAAATATATTTAGTGTTCATCAATTAAAAAAATTATATTATTAAATTTTCATAGTACATATTTCACATACACACATACATTATAAAGGAATAACATATACACATACATAAGAAAAAAAAATTAAAAACACAAATAAAAGGTTCAAATCTATAAAATAAGATGAAAGATAAATATCCAACATCAATATAAAAAGTTCCAATATATAATATTATATAATATATAACATGAATAAAAAAACATCACATGAGGGGAGGTTTTTGAAAGAACCCTCACTAATGACCAATAATGATCTAATTTTTTAATTAAATAAATAAAAAGAAATATATACATTTTGAATTTTAAAATCAATATGTAAATTAATTAAATGTAGATTTTTAGAGTATTTATGTTTGTATTTAAAAGAAAAAAATTAAATGAACTATATTTTTTTTAAGTTGACACTACAATTTAATTGTGGATAAAATGTTAAATATGAGGTTAAGTGGGATGTGGCTCTTGATATAGTAAATTTTATTTTTCCTTCAATATTTCATTTTGTATTTATAACTTTAAATCTTAATGCATGATTTATTTTTCTCCTTGTTTTGATAAATATATTTTTTAAATATCTTAAAATATGTGTACAAAGAACACAATTATTTTGAAAAGACCAAAATTTCCTTATCTTATTATCCAAAATTGAAAAAATGATATCATCTTTGACTTTCAATGCCTTCTCTCATGCATAATATTTTTTTAAATAAAATTTAGTATTTTTGTACAAGACAATCAACCTTTCATTTTGATGTTGATGACTTACATTAAGTCAAAATAAAAATATATATAAATAATAATAATTATGTGTGTATTGAAAACTATAATCATAGATATAAAAAAATAATATTTTTATATTTAAATTTTTTATCTATATGATTAGGAGTTGTGAAAACATCATATTCTTTGAATAATTTTAATTTTTGGATAAATGTGTGTCCTAGATCTAATTTAGCTAGAACAAATCCAAATGGATCATATATTTGATCAAAATAAAATTTCAATTAGAAATTCTTAAATTCATGTGTGTTAATAAGTTATCTTGAAATACTACACAACTTTGAAACTTTATATTAGGAAAGTTATGTTTGATTGGTCAAACTATTTCCTACATATTCCAATGAGAGAAAAACATACATATAAGATTCTAAAGTAACCATAATTAAAATATAAAAGACATGCTAAAATATTACAAAAAATATACTTTAGGAAAACTCTAAAGAGAGAAAAAACTAGCCTCCAAAAGAATCCACACAATGTATTATTTACCAATGAAAAAATTGCAATAAAATTGTAAAGTATCCATGAATACTTTTGAAACGTCAAGCTCCTCCAATGCATCCTCCATGTGTCCAAGTGTTTTGAGTAACCATGCAACCATACATCCAATTCCACACTTCACATATGCACTCAGTAAGAGAGCTCAATACAAATGATAACATGTTCATTTTTTCCAACTAATTGTTCGAATATCTCTATAGATATGTACTTCTAATGTTCAAGATTTTCTATTCAATAGCCAACTTGACAAAGCATTTGAACAAATTCTCTCTACTCTTCAAGCTATCCAAAACCTGTTGAAAACGAAGGTAATATTATAGCTTAAAACTTGTAAAAAATGAGATTATAGATCTAATTAAGTGTTCTTTGTCACAATTCTTTGTGTATGATTAATCTATTTAAATCAATTTTACCAATTGTAGAAATAGACAGAATATTGTAGAAGAATGAGACAGGAAGATAGAAGTGACACAACATATATGTGGAGAAACCCTTTCGGGAAAAAACTCCACCAGAATCAATAGTGCTTGTATTATTTAACTTTAGAACAAGATTAAAATAATATTGTATCAATCCTTGATTGATATGCTTCCTTGCCTTCAACAATCCTTCTTCACAACCTGCAATAAACTCTCATGGAACTCTCATACACCTTCTATAGCACAAGCTATCCATGTATTCCATGTGACCAAGCATGAATACACACATCCCATGCCATGATTGATCATCCCCACTTAACTAAAAGTATCCACCTATTATATGTCATGCAACTAAAGTCAACTCAAGTCAACTAGCATTCAACTCAAACTAACTACATGCAACTAAAGATACCTAAAACATAACTAAACTAAATTGAACTAAACTCCACTCATGTAAATATCAATCCCTAATTTGTAGGATCTAAAGCATGCATTACTGAAGTGTTATCAATCCTCCAAATAGTTAACTAAAGCAAGGTGAGTTCCACCTTCCATGTGGGTGCCCCATGTGCTCCTATCTTATAGGAGCTCTTCTTGGACGTCCCCACATGTTCCTATCATTTAGGAAAAATCACAAATGTCAATTTACATGTTCATTTCATTCAAATTTAATCTCTTTCTATTCCTAGTGTTGGGGAACACTTTCCAAGGATTTAGGAGATACATGAAATATGTTTAAGATTGCAATTAAATGGCATCCTATTCCCAACAAAACCTAGGTTGGTTTCCCTTATAAACATCATCTTGAGATATTGAAAGACACAAATGATGTCACAAAAGATCATAATTCCATACACTTTAATGTAGATTTATACAAATAGAGCTTATTATATTTCAAATCCTTTGAGAATTTGTGAAATTAGTGTGAAAATATAAAAGAGACTAAATATAGAATATGAAATTTTCTTTCAAATTTTAGATTGTTCCTTACTAGGGTCAAACAAGAACCTAGGTTGGTACCTTATCCATCCATAAATTCAATGAAGTATGCAATTTCTTTTAATAATAGCTTCAACATAGATTTAATGGTACATACAATATTATTGCCTTACAATAATAAGACCTACTCATTTTTCATGCAATTGTTCTACTTACTAATCCTTAATGTAATCGCAATACTCTTAACATTTAAGTGGAAGAATATTTAATCTATTTCTTGAATAGAAGCCATCAATTAAATATTTTTTACAATAATAATGCAATAAAAATATCCACAACTTTTTAGTTATATTGATGTAAAGAATATTGTATTACATTAATGGAGAGAACAACAATATGGTGTGTACTCAATTTGAGCCTTATATTGAACTATATATTATTATATTCAAAAATTTACAATCTATGTTCTATGCGTCAAAGAACAACAAAAGAGGCTAACCTACTCCTCCCAAGTTACAAAACACTGATCCAAACCCTTTTATAGGAAACAAGTCCTATATATAGAAAAGTGAGCATGCAAACTCTCAAAAGTAATCACATGACTCATGTGACCTTTTACAATTATATTTTATATTTCATATTTACATTTAGTTATCATTGAGACTTAGCCTATTAAAGTATATCATTCCAAAAAATCACTCATGGAAGTAGTTGGAACAAACATAAAGATATCTCTATAACTACTAGAAACTACCTGAAGAAGATGCTAACCATGCTAGAAAAGAAAAAGGAAGAAAAATGCTAAGAAACCAAAGAATTGTCATGAAGAACCTTTGAATAATTTTCCACTAAAGAAGGAAATACTACAAGCTGCTAAGGAGCACAAAAAGACAAAAATGACTAATTCTACACCCACTTGGTAGAAGATGACAAAAATAAGAGTAAACTACACCAATCATTCTTTATACTTCTCAAGCCAAGAACTATACTTGTCCTTAGAAGACTATTGAAAGTCCAATAATTGTTTGGATTTTATTATTGTAAGCATTATATCTTGAATTTGTAATTTCTCTACTTTCTTTTATAAAATTATATAGATCAAACTACATCTTAAATAATTCATCAATTAAATTATTAAGTAATGCTAAATCTACTTTTCCATTAGTATAAATATGTTGATAGAGAAGGAATAACATCAAAAATCTCATATTTCGACACATCTAGGGACTTAGGTATCCCAAACTTATCCAAAATTGTTGGCATTACTCCATTATTCATATTTTCAAACATTTTCAATTTGGCCTTTGTTGAAAGGTGCAAGAAAACTAAGAGGGGGGTGAATCAATTGTCACCAAATACAATCTCAAGCACTTATCAACTTCACATCCACTTTATTTTGTTATTAAGTATGAACATAAAATGCAAATAACAGGAAGCAATATCAAAACAAGAAACACTAGATTTACGTGGATAACCCAATAAGGGAAAAACTACGATGAGAATTAACTCACAATATAAAGTAATTCCAAAACTGATTAAAAAGAGTCTCACTTCCAAAGGGCTCATTGTCTAGATACAAGGCTCATTACCTACAGATAGGACTCACTATCCAGTAAGGAGGCTCACTGCCTACAGATACAAAAGATAATAGAAAGATCCACCACAGCAAATTACACTCATTCGTAGCCCTGATCAAAAGAATTGTAGACACTGTCAGCTCACTACTTTTAGGAGTCTAACACATTAAAGTACCACTGCCTCAATTCACTTTCACACACTCTTGCTTCTCAAACTCATGGCATGTCTAATGCTTACAATTCATAACATCTTGACTTGTATTTACACCATCTTCAACCTTAGAAACTTTCTCCAAGGTCGACTACACACGCATCATTTACAAAATCAAATTAGGCCGGCAACTCAATATTCCCACAATGGAAAGGAATGAGAGTGGACCAAACCAAAACCCAAAACAATGTCTCGGATCAATCACACACTTCCTCAATTGATACTTATCCTTAACATGAAGTATAAACACCAGGTTGGCCAAACCTAATGAAAACACAAATGAACTTTGAAGTACACACTTCCGCAACAAGAAGATAGCATGTCGACCACATAACACGCTTCACCATACACTGGAACTCATCTCAGATACCTTCAAATTCATTTGTAGCAAATGTAACAACCTTCATACACATAATACTCTCCATCAATCCATCTAGACTGTACAAACACACATAGCAACTCTGAAACTCATCTTCTAGGGCACAAAACCACAAACATCTTTGCCAGAACATAGATAACATCATTACAATCCCTCTACCAGATCTACAAGACTTGAAACAAACCAGCAAAGGACTACAAAGCAAAAACATTTCTCCCATTCCATAGACAAATAACTCTACCAAACTAGTTCACACACTGTTGAATACAATTTTTACTCTTCATCAAACTATAAGCTATAATCCAGGAGATATCACCAACAAATGCTCATAAACAACACTTCAAATCCACACAAGCATAGGATCAACATAGAAGAAATTTGGAGCACATACCGGAGAACATTCTAAACACACACACAACTATGTATTCACCATTTCTGAAAAGCACTTGGAAATTCATCATATCAGCACACCTGCAACACCATAAAGATAGCTCATGTACTCACAACATCTCAACAGTATCTCAACTATACATACACAACCTACAACACTTGATTCCTTTCTCTGCAACATCCTGTACTATGTTGACATCAATGAAAACATCACTGAAAACACCATCAAACCCACTCATACTTGCAACAATCTCCCCCTTTGTCATTGATGGCAACACATGATATGAAAAACCATCAAAGACAACATCTATTCCATTTTTGCACTCTCAATAATCCCTCTCTTTTTCTTTTACTATTTTTCACGTGACTCTCTCTCCCACTTTGACATCAATGGGAAAGAACAAAAATTATGATCACTCCCCCTGAGGAGTGCACCCACACATCTCATACTGTAACAATGATACTTCCTACTCCCCTTGAGGAGTAGACTGAATCATCAATCTAGAAAAATGAAGAATCTACAGATCCACTAGACTGATGCACCTCCATGTGCACCCAGTTCAAAGACGGAGGGGCAGCAACCCCCAACTTCTCCCTAAGATACTCAAAAGTATCCTTCGAAAGAGCCTTAGTAAATATATCTGCAATTTGATCCTTTGTAGGCACATACACCATTCTAACTTCATTATCCAATACCTTCTCTATCAAGAAATGATATTTGATAGATATATGGTTTTTTCTTGAATGCATTACCAGAATCTTTGAAATGTTTATAGCACTTGTATTATCACAAAAGATAGGGATAGGCTCATCACACATCCTCCTATATCCTTCAATGTTTGCTTCATCCACAAAACCTATGTGCAACAAGATGTCGTAGTAATGTACTCATCTTTTGTAGTGGATAAAGAAATTGAATCATGTTTCTTGCTTAGCCATGAAACCAATCTTCCTCTAAGAAAGAATGCACCACCACTTGTATTTTTTCAGTCATCTACACAACCAGCCCAATCTACATCAATGTTATCACTCAAGGTGAAATAAAACATTCCACCAATCATAGATTTGTACATGCTCTAATCAACTTTAGCAGAGTCGTCATCTTTAATCAGCTTGCATCTAGTCACCATAGGGGTACAAACCAATTTGGAGTCATCCATTCCAAATGTCTTCGACAACTCTTTAACATACTTCGAATGTGAAATGAATATCCCTTTATCAGTTTGATTCACTTGAATTCCAAGGAAGAAGTTCAACTCACCAATCATAGAAATTTCAAATTCTTTTTGCATCTCCTCTTCAAATCTCTTACACATACCTTCATTTCCTCCAAAGATGATATCATCAACATACACAACCACTATCAACATTTTTTTCCTTCAACTTTGAAATAGAGAGCGTTGTTTGTGGAGCCTTTATTGAACCTTTGTTGTGTCAAATATCTATCCAATCTTCCATACCATGCTCTGGGAGCCTGTTTAAGTCCATATAGTGCCTTTTTCAACTTATAACTCATATCTGGTTTATCTGATAATTGAAATCCCTCTAGTTGTTCCATGTACACCTCCTCTTCCAATTCTCCATTCAGGAATGCAGACTTAACATCCATCTAGTATACTTTGAAATCTTTATGAGTAGAAAATTCCAAAAACATCTGAATAGCCTCCATTCTTGCCACCAGTGCAAATGTTTCCTCAAAGTCTATTCCTTCAATTTGTGAATAACCCTTGCACACAAGCCTTGCTTTTTTTCTCACTACTTCACCATTCCCATTCAACTTATTCCTAAACACCCACTTAGTACCAATTACATTCTTGTTTACAGGTCTAGGAACCAATTCCCATGTATGATTCTTATCTATCTGCTAAAACTCTTCTTTCATTGCCCTGAAAAACCCTAATTTTCTCTACAAATGAACATGCTTGTACCTTTTCTTCCAGTTCCTTTTGCATAACCTCTTCCTATCCATTCCTTACAACATATCCTCGTTCCAAAGACTAACATGAAAAATATCCAAGAGGTTTGAACAATTTTCTATTTAAAGCTCCCCCTAAGACCATGTTGGATCTAATTCTTGGAGGAATTATCTGCACCAGATCGGGGCATAGACGCATTTGATGTTTTAGGCTCTTCTTTCTTCCTCCATATCTTGTCCATTTCTTGCTTAACCTCATTCTAGCCAATTTTCTTTACGGGTTCATTCTTCTTTATTGGACCAGGTTGCTTTCCCTTTTTACTTTTGTACACTCTTGAAAACTGTCCCAGTTTGTTGTAGTCATAGTAGACAACATTTTCCTAATTTGTTTATCTTCCATTACCCTTGATCTGCACTGATTTTCTTTGTGTCCAGATTTATTACATGTATAGCAGTAGCCAACAAAATCTTGATTCATTCTACCGCTATTAAACCAATTCATCATCTAATTTCTACATTCACTACCTCTATGTCCAACTTTCTTGCATGCAAAACATTATCTGGAGAAGGGACTAGCATATTGGTTTATTTTACTTCTGCACTATGTTTCCTTGTGACTAGATTTATTGCATTGAAAGAAAACACCATTGAAAGATGGGTACCTTTGAGCATTTGGTTGTTTGATAGGAAATCTTCTAGCAAAGTTTCTTGGATATCTTTTATGCTCCCTTTATCTTGAGTCTTTTGATTTTCCACTGGATTTAAGGTCTGCACAACCTTAGAGCTTTCACTAGCTTATTTTCCCAAACCTCCTTTTTCTTTAGAAGGTCTATTCCCTGCAATCAACTCATCAAGCTTCGTGGAGCTTGTCTTGAAATTATCTTCACATAGTTTTCTTTCTCTAGTTCTACTTTCAACTTCACTACTTCTTGTTCAAGTCTTGTGCACTCATCAATCTTGCTTTGCACCATTGCATTCAGACATTCTTCAATTCTCTTCTTTTCCTCCATTTGCACCTTCAATCCAGTAACCTCTTCATTAGCTTGTTTCAATTTCTCACTCACTTCTCTATACCTTTCTTTGAATTTCTTTAATTGCTCTTTCAATTTCCAGACACATTCATTCGCCTCATCAAGATTTTCTTTCAAATCTTTTTTTTCACTTTTAGCCTTGTCAAGATCTTCAATATCAGCCTATATCTCTTCCTTATCATCCATTTTTTCAATCCTCAGGATCTTCCTCAACCTGTTAGGTTTCTTCAGAGGAACCAAGCTCTATACTAGAATTGTTGAAAGGTGCAAGACAACTAAGAGGGTGGGTGAATCAATTGTCACCAAATACAATCTCAAACACTTATCAACTTCACATCCACTTTATTCAGTTATTAAGTATGAACATGAAATGAAAATAACATAAAGAAATATCAACACAAGAAACACCATATTTACATGGAAAACCCAATAAGGGAAAAACCACAGTGAGGATTAACTCACAATATAAAGTAATTCCAAAACTAATTACAAAGAGGTTCACTACCAAAGGGCTCACTACTTGAATACAAGGTTCACTTCCTATAGATAGGACTTGCTATCTGTGAGATGGAGGTTAGAAGATCAAATAGAATAGGTAAAGTGATAGCCAACACTCCTAAACTATTAACCTCATCCAAACAAGAGAATACAAACAAATGGAGATTTCAAAATGAAAGAAAATAAAATAAAGTACTCCCCATATTGTAGTTGATTCCTTCTCTTGCTCTCCTATTTATCCCTTTGCAAATATGCCCTCAGATTTGTAGTGTGACTTGTGCAAATACCTGCAAATGATAAGTAGAAAGTTGGAGAAGAATAGCTGTTAAGCTGAAAATGGAGAAGAAAGGTTGCTTTTATAGACAACCATTCGAATGGACGGTTGAGATTAATCTTCTAGAAAGATTCCAAGATCAATGGATGAGAATTCATGAGAGGGATGTTACGAAATGGATGGTTGAGATTAAGTCTTAGAAAAGATGCCAAGATCAATGGTCCAGAATTGATGCACCAAAAATATGCCATGCATGGAAAATCTATGATGCCGACGGCTATGACACCTAACAGCTATGACAGACATGCAAGACATGCAGGCTATGACAGGAAATGAATGTTATGACAGGGGATTATGATAGGGCATCTTTGACCAAGTGGTGCATAAATAATTTATTTTAAATTATTTATTCGAAAATGGAGGAAATGGACAAGTGGAAAATAAATAATTCATTCAAATTATTTATTTGAAAATAGAAGAAATGGACAAGTGGAAAATAAATTATTTATTCAAATTATTTATTTGAAAATAGAGGAAATGGACAAGTGGAAAATAAATAATTTATTCAAATTATTTATTTGGAGAAAATGAAAAGAGGAACATTTAATTAAATTTATTAATTTAATTAAATGGAGAGATGGAAATTAGACCTTAAATAATTAATTTAGATTAACTATTTAATTAGGAGAGGTGGCATGGGATAGTTAAATGATTTTAATAATTATTTAACTATGGAAGAATTAAATGACCATGAATAGATAATTAATTAATGGTAATTATTTAACTATAGATGAAAGATGACAAAATAATTAAATAAATAATAATTTATTTAACTATTGAAGAAGAGGAGGAAATTAGTGATAATTAGTTTATTTAATCGGTCAGGATAGAATAAATATTAGAAAGTGAATTAATTAAATAATTATTAAAAATTATTTAATTAATAGAGGAATATAATCAAACATAATTGAATAACTAAAATTATTCAATTATCGAAGGACGAGGATGAAGAAAAATGAAGCTCGAAGGCTTAGGACATTTTTATGTGTCTACACTATCCAACAAGGAGGCTCACTACCTATAGATACAAAATATAATAGAAAGATCCACCATAGCAAATTACACTCATCCATAGCCTTGATTAGAATAACTGTAGACACCGTCAGCTCATTGTTTTCAGGAGTCTAACACATTAAAGTATTGTTGCCTCAATTTACTTTTTCACACTCTTGCTTCTCAAATTCATGGCATGTTTGATACTTACAATTCATAACATCTCGACTTGTATTTATACCATCTTCAACCTTAGAAACTTTCTCCAAGGTTGGCTACACACACTTCATTTACAAATTCAAACTAGGTCAGCAACTCAACATTCCTGTGGTGGAAAGGAATGACAATGGACCAAACCAACACTTAACCAGGACCCAAAAAAACATCTCAGATCAAACACACACTTCCTCAATTGATACTTATCCTTCGCATGAAGTGTAAACACTAGGTTGACCAAAACTAATGAAAACATAAATGAATTTTCAAGTACACGCTTCTGCAATAAGAAGATAGCATTCTGACCACATAACATACTTTACCATATACTGGAACTCATCTTGGATACCTTCAGATTCATCCATACGAAATGTAACAACCTTCATACAAAAAAGACTTTCCATCAGTCCATCCAGACTGTATAGACATGCACAACAACTCTGAAACTCATCTTCTGAAGCACCAAACCACAAATATATTTTCTAGAACATAGATAACATTATCACAAGCCTTCTAATAGATCCGCAAGACCTTAAACAAACTAGCTGAGGAATATGGTGAAAAAACATTTCTCCCAATCCATAGACAAACAACTCTTCCAAACCAGTTCACACACTGGTGAACACAACTTTCACTCTTCATCAAAATAGAAGCTATAATCTAGGAGATATCACCAACAGATGCCCATAAACAATACTTTAGATCCGCACATGCATAGGATCAACACAGAATAAATGTGGATCACATACCCAAGCACATTCTGAACACACACACAACTTTGTCTTCACTATTTCTCCAAAGTACTTGGCAACTCATCATATCAACACACCTGCAACACCATAAAGATAGCTCCATGTACTTACAACATCTCAACAATATCTCAAATATACATGCACAACCTGCAATACTTGATTCCTTTCTCTGCAACATTCTATACTGTGTTGACATCAATGGCAACACCACCAAACTCACTCATACTTGCAACAGCCGTCAACTACACATCCAACCTTGCCTCAAATATTGATACCTCCCCTAATAAGTCAATATGTTCAATTACCTATGCAAGGTTCATAGGGTTATTATTATCAAATACATTCACTTTGTTGATCTCTTTAATAGAAGTGGCCCTGAGGATCCAGTTATTCAAAGTTCCATGGAAACTCAAGTATGTTGTTGCATATGTTTGATATATGCTTTCTATAGACCTTCATACCTTTTCTATGCACCTTCAATTGTATGATTTTTTTTTAAATTCTATGGCCAAATAAGTCATCAATTATATCAGCAACCACCTTTTTTACTTCTTCCTTTGCATTCTTTTTCATTTTCGTGGATTTTCTATAGTTGATCTGTTAATTCCTTTATTCTTAGAGAAAGGGTTTCTCTATGTCAAGTTGAGAACTCAGCTGATCCTGATTGAGGAGGAGGGTGGAAATATGAGATTTATTTAGATTAGCAACTACCTTATATTCCTATAACAATTTCTAATATGTTTCATGTAGTTTATTACAATTATCCAATTGCTTAGATTGTAGCTACTTCACTAAACTTTACAGTGTGAACTACCAATGAGATTTCTTGTGGGGCTCATGTATCTAATAATATTTTAACAATCAACCTCCCTAATGGATCTTGTAAACATTTGTAACTTTGGGATTTTCAATGGTTGGGGTCATTTCCTATCTTTATAAGGTTTCCCATTTTGGATTGAAACTAGATCCAAAATATGTATGTTTAGCTTGCTCAACAATAGAAAAGGCTTCCTCATTTTTCCTTCTTATAGTGTCAAGAACAATAGTTGATGCAATATCCCATTTAGAGAGAAAAATAAAACCAATTCCTCTTACAAGATTCCTTCCCTCCTTTGGGGTGATCTCACATCAAATCCATTTCTTTCAAAACGTGTTGAGTAACCTCTTCATACTTAAAAGGATGCAACTCTCCCTTGGTCTTGTTAAGCCTACCCTAGAATTCTTCATTCTTTATTCTCAATACAAAAGATTTAAACTCTTTGGATGTAACAAAACTATCAGCATACATAAATTGGTTGTAGGAAAAGGCTCTCACATCATTTGATATTATTTTTGGATCATTGAAATTCATCAAGAGACTACCTACTAGAACCTACTCATCATTCTGATTTCTCTAAGGTGAAGGAAAGATTTGATCAACCTCTTCATCACTAGATATACTCTCTCTTGTATCTTTAGGTTTAATATAATAATACATCAAAGGCTACATGTCACTTGGTACCATAAGAGCTACCACATAATACATTATTGATTTTCCTGGCATAGCCTCTTATTAAACTAGATGTTCAACTTCCTTTTCACTAGTTCTATCCTCTAGGGGCTTCCCCATGAATGAAAATCTATCAAAATTTTCAAGAAACTTTGTCATTTTGTCAAAAGCATCCATATTATTAGGGAAGGCTCACTTATAAGTGTTACTCATTTTTTATTTATGTTTAAAATCAGTGAGTTTAGGTGTTTGTAAATTGAAAATGAGGTGTATTTCATATTAGTCTTCCCTATATTGCATTCAAGTGTATAAACATAAGAATCAAGAAGCTTTTATTTTCAGTAATGAATTGTTGCATTTATATGGATGTATACCACATTGAAAATATTTACACAAATATTGCTGAAAGAAAGTCTTTATTGATTCAAAAGTTAAAATCTATCTCACACAAGCCGTGAGATATAGCTTATCTAATGGAAGTAAAGAATAATATATACACAAATGGATTGAAAGAATTAGAATGCATATATAGAGGAAAAGGCTAGTCATTGCCTGATGAGTGGTCTAAATCCATCGTTCTGCATGATCCTTGGCTCCAAGTAGCTTGTTTTGTGTCCTCTACAGCTCTCAGTCCTCATATCCTACATCTGAAAGAATTGAAATGGGTTAGAGCCAAGCTCTAAACAATGACAGTCTCTAACACTACATACACATTCATCCACCAGTGTATAGACTGTTCTTTATATGCCTTAAACAAGCTATAAACTACTCATGTTCAAAGAAAAAGAGAAAATAGGTCATTAAGCCTTTAGGCATTTGCATATGCTTTTCTAAATGTTTGTTTCATGTGTAGCTACAGGTACAAACATCTATCTAATAAAATATGAGTGGAGTAAATGAGGCTCCCACAAGGGTTGAGCCCAACTCATTATTTATGCACAACCTTTTAGGTACATTCAAGTACATTCAACATAGATTACATATCAGAAATTTGCAACAACAACTTTTGAGATATAGATTGCAATTATAGTGTGACAATGACAGGTAGTTTCTCGTTGGAAAAGTTAAGCTGCTCTTATCATTATGTAAGCCAGAAAGATACCATGAAAACAATCTTGAAATCATAAAGAGTATAAAAGGGTACAATCTTCAAGATACAATCATAAATTTTCCCATTTATAGCATTACCAGTGGTAATGAGGACAACTAAAGCATTTGATATAGAAACAAATAATGCTTTCTCTGTCAATAAACAAATTAGTGACCATGTTCTCCATTTCACAATCGATGATAAGCAGCCATCAAAGGATATGCTTAAAATAGATGTTCCAATTCATACATGGCTAAAGGTGGCATTTATATAATCATTAGTGCATAGGAAGGATTATATATGTATCTTGTTATCTTTCACCATAGAAGAACACAACCAAATACAAGGAGTAGTTACAGGAACAATTTAGTGTGGTCTCATCAACATATGAGGATAGTCATTTCATAAAATTATCAAATATATTATATTGTGAGGGAACGAGGCAAGATAGACATTAAACAAAGAAGCAGGACCATGCTACAGTGGAGGGCAATGTTCTTTATGCAAATAGCTCAGGTCACTAATAAAGTAAAAAAAAAAATCAATACTTATAAGTTTGTTTTGCTCACAGGGAAATCAAAATGTGAAAAGAATAGAAGGAAGAGCAGGCCATCGCTAAAGCCACAAAGAACAATCACATGAGGACTGTTATAATAACTTTTCAAGGATCATAGTAAATCTGTAGAGTTCTATGAATATGGGTGTCCTAAGCAGTTTATGGAGGAGTTTGCATTCCTAATTACAAATTGACAGTCATAGAAGAATATGGCATTTAAAAAAATCAATATAAGTTACATGGTATTCTTGACTATGCAATAGCATTGTATCATGCTGCAAACTATATTTTATGCATAGTAGTATTGTTTTTGGGACAATCAGTTGAGAGTTTCTTGTTTCAGCTGAGTTTTTCTCTCATAGCATCTCATTCATATTATGATCTTGCATGAGTTATTATAGTGAGGAGGATTATGACACTGCAAGTTAATTCAGTGCATTGCAAATAGACAGCATTGTTAAAAAAAAACAAGGTCACCAATGTAAGGAAAAAAATTAACTTGAACCCTCATAACAGTGGCCAATATCTTCCTTCTTATTCATAGTTTGCACAAAATCTTAAGGAAAGGAGCAGAGTAATGTACAAAAAGTGAAATGTGAAATGTAGATAAAATGCAAGTTCCCTCAGCCACCCAGCAATCCTTAGCCATAGTGGAATCGCAGAGGACAGAGAAGAAAAAGAAGAGAAATCAGCTAGTAAAAGCTATAGCTACTAGATTTGAATGAAAATAAATACAAAGGTACGCATGAGAACAACTATTCCCAGATGTATTGAATACATGACACAACTACATGATATAGAAGAAAAGCTTCTAAATAGAATCCATGGTGGCCAACCAAAAGGAGTTTTGAACCCTCTTTTCTCTTCAAAACATAAATCAAATAATAGAATATGCACAGATGTGGCCATAGAAACCCATGAAATGATAGGAAAATGGCATTGGGTGAAAGAAAATTGTTTCTGGTTTCCTATGGTATGTGTGGTTGTAGCCATAAAACAACTTCTCACTTTTTAGTTATAGACTGAAGTAAGGTATAGAGGAGAAAGTCAAGTTTATGTTATAATATCATGAAAGTGTAGGGTAATGTACAAAGTTTCATAATTTCTTGCAATGCAAACAAGGAGGGAAAAAATGAAATTTTTATTTTCCAAGAAGAGTTTCAAGTTACAAAAATCCACATTAAAAGTAAGATACAGACGAAATGCAAGCTTTGACTTACCCATCTCAAAGTTTCAACAAAGATTCTCAAGTTCAAAACTCAGCTTAGAATTCTTCCATGGCGGCGCCCTCAGAATGGCTCGAGTCTTCAAGAGTTACAATACAAAATAAAAATGCTTTTGAGTGTTTAGGAAGAATTTTTCCCTTAGGGTTGAAACCCTAGATTTCTATAAGGCCGATAGAAGTTGATTTTTTGCCAATCATTTTAATTTACAAACATATCAACTAATATGATGTGGTTGGCTTGACCTTGCTTTGCCACTTTAGCACACTCAAGTATTCTTGACTTGAAGGAGAGACTTGTGTGTTTTGACCAAGTCATATGAAGGGAGATAGATGCCTTTTTGTTTCATAAGTATGTTGACTACAAAGTAGGCCTTTACATTATTTTCATTGTAGAATAATTAAGTGTTTTTTTTTAGAGGAGTCATTTTTAGTTAAGTATTTCTTTCAAAAGGTAAGGAAATACTTCTTTTTGTTGCTAAGTCAAAGGAAGTTGGAGTATGGTTGTATTAATGACTTACCAAAAGGGAGGGGAGTTTTTTCCCTTTTGAGAGACACTTGGAATGAATATAGGAGTTTTTGTTTCTTCGGAGAGCATATAGGCATTAGTTTGTTGTGCCTTCATGTTTGTTATGATGGAATTGACCTTTTCAACCTTCTTGGAAGCTTTTTGGATCAAATTTGGTAGCTATATTTTTGGCTTTTGTAGGCCATCCAAGGAAAAGAGGTTTCCATTCCTATTTTGATGGGACTTCATTCAAAGCTTGATTATTTTTAGTCATTTTCTGAGGATTATTGTAAAGAGTTCTAATTAGCAGAGTTGGGGAGATTGTTCATCCTCAATTTTCAGTGTAATTTTGTAACTCATGCTTTGATGCAAACTGTAAGTTCCTTGAGAAATTTATAATTGATTTAGTCTACTTTCTCATCACTTGCTTGTTAGTGTACATGTCCTCTTAAGTTGATCATTATATTTGTGAAAATTTGAATTTTTTCCTGTATTTCTGTATTCTTCAGAAGGTACCTTTCTTGCAAGAGAATATCCATTTTTATAGGTTATGAGTTGTGTAAGCAATACAAGGGTTTAAGTTATGAAATTTATTCCTTTCTTTCTAAGAGTCTTGTGCTAGTACCTTCTCATAAAATCACTTTTGTGAATGATATACAAAGATGGGTTGTGTAGGTTTCCTACTAATCTACTAACTCAAAGTGGAACAGAATCAAGTTTGCATGCCATTAGTCAGTTTTGGGTAATTCATCATCATATCAAAGTTTCAGTTTTCATTTTTCAGTATTATATGTTTCTTACCTTTTTCCCCTCAAAAGACAAGTAGTTTTAGGTAAAAATCAATAAGAGCCAACTTTTTTGGAGGTATTTTTCTATTACAGGGTCACCCACAACCCTAGAAATATTCCCATGTTACTCATGATTGGTTGTATTTGATCTCAGCCTGGGTGCAAATCATTAGAGCTAACAATTTTTGGCACACCTAGTGGCACTATCGAATTGGACAGTTCAAAAAGAGCATAAGATATTATTGGTTTTGATATCCTGCCAACATTTTTAGGCCTTTGAGAGGAAAATTTTTACACATCTAGCAACTTTTACTGTGGGAAGTACTTAAAACCAGTACTGTGAAGCCTTACATGAGAAAAATTAAAACTAGAAGTTCAAAATCTTTTGAATACATGTAGTTATCTCCACCTAGAAGGCATAGTAAATCAGTTAAAAGAGTGTCTATTTCAAAGAGGGTTCAATAAACCCCACCAAGTTTTAGACCAACTTCCAAAGCTATTTCAGCTATGGTTACAACCTTTACTTCTACTCTCTCAATTCTAGTTAATCAGCCTCAAGTTGTGCAAATGGCTAGAAATTAGCCCTTTGTGCCATTCAATGGAGGTAGTCCATTGAATCTGGCCCAACATGATGATATTCCTGTAGCAGCTTTGAAAAGCTTTCCTTTCTTCATGGGAGAAGATCAAACAACTCCTATAGAACATATCAGAGACGTGGCATCTCTTTGTGGGGTTCACCATATTACCCAAGAGAACATAGTTGTCAAATTGCTTGCAACCTCCTTTAAGGGAAAAGCATTACAATGGTTTAGAGGTCTACAAGTTGGGTCAATTGCAAC
Source organism: Sequoia sempervirens (assembly GCA_007258455.2). Lineage (NCBI taxonomy): Eukaryota > Viridiplantae > Streptophyta > Pinopsida > Cupressales > Cupressaceae > Sequoia > Sequoia sempervirens. The sequence goes on from VDFB02047397.1 coordinate 83,162,655, forward strand.
TTGGGATGAATTAGGGGACAAGTTGAATAAGCAATTTTAGGACTAGTATTATCACCTATCACTGGTTGAATAGTTAACAACCATAAAAAGAGCTCCTCAAGAGCAAATGTTAGATTTTAACTTCAGATTTCAGAGAACTTGGTATAGGATTCTAGCTACAGTGAGGCCTTCTCCTGAACATGCCTTTTTGTATTATTTGAAAGTCATAAATAGTGAGATAGTAGTAATGACATAGTCAATGGGAGGGGTATCCCTACCAAATGCTTATGAAGTAGCAATAAGGGCAGAAAATTGCTTGATTCAGGCAGGTAAAATTGCCCCTAGGCCACCAATGCCAATATTTCCTAAGATACAAACTAGTATGCCACTTCAAGTACCTCCTTTTACACCATTTCCATATGCTCTAGTGTCATCAGTTGTTGTTCCAGTTGTTGTTACAATGGTTGCAAATCAAGAAAATGCCTCAGCAAACTCATCTGAGGAGCTTCAAGAGATTAAGATTTTGTTGTAGACCTTTGGTAATAAACTGGTGAATCTGGAAAAACAACAGTCATATAATAGACCCTACCAACAACATAATCAAGCTGCAAGTCAGCCTTACCAGGGTCAACGGTATCAAGGTAATAGACACCATTACCAAGGCAATTATTAGGGTACAAGGTAGAATATTAACTCAAGGCCATTTCAGGTTTATAACCCTGCTCCTCTTAGTGCAACCAAGGATATTGTCCATGTTCAAAATAACTTGGCTGCAAATTATGAATGGTGCTATCCTTGCAACCAACCTCATAATCAGGCCACTTGTTCAAATGGAATCATTAATCAGGCCTTGATGGTACAAAGTGTTTCAAATACACAACAAAACGCACCTAATGATGGATCCTTACAGCAGCAAGACCAGTCTACCAGTGAAGCCACTCTTCTAAACTGGAAAGGCGAAGAGTTTTGTGGAATAAATGCAAATGATTCGCTAATTGCTGCAAACACAAGATTAAAGAAAAGAGCATTTGAACTTGAGCAGGCAGTTGATAAAGGAAAAACAGTAGCTAATGAACCATCTACATCACAAATGCCTTGCATTTTGTAGAGGAATTCGCAAACAGCTGCTAGAGAACAACCTCACTTTCAAACTGAGCCTATTGTTGCAAGAGTACAACATAAGATAAATTTTGCAGTGCCTTTTAATATTGTTGAAAATATGAAAAAAATGAACATCACAATGTCTATGTGGGATTCTTTGGCAATTCCTAGTCAAAAAGAGTTGTTGCAGTCTGCTTTAACTGAAAAGGCAACAATTAATGAACCTTCAGTTGACGTAGTTAAGGATATTTTTACAAATGAACAGAAGGATGATTATGTGCAACAAAATAAACAATTAGGAAAGGAGCTTGAAAAGGGCACTAAGCCTCCTCCTTTATATGTGACATTAATTTTGGGAGATAAATTAGTTCATAATTGCATGGTTGATAGTGGAGCCAGTAGTTCAGTCATGCCAAAGAAGATTGTAGACTAGTTAAGACTGAAATACCAGCCCCTCGAGAAGGGAGTGCTTCAGCTAGATGGTACAACAGTTAGCATTGTGGGTGTTATCAAAGATCTAGGACTAACATTACATGCCTATGCAAAATTTTCTATTCCTCAAGATGTTTTCTTTATTGACTTACCTCCTTTCTTTTCCTTGTGCCTGTCAAGGGATTTCACTACAAATATTGGAGGTTATCTATCATCTGATTGGTCCCATATGCTCTTCAGGACCAGCTATGGAATGAAAGTAACAATTAAGTCTGAGAGATTGGCTAAGGACCACATTGAGCCTTATGTGCCAAGTGTAGTTAATGTTAATTGTGTTGTTTTTTAGGAAAGTGAGCTTGCTGCAACTCAGGAACTATAGTCTGAATGTATACCAAAGGTGCTGCTAAATAAGTGCGCAGTAGAAAACATCATAGATAATCCAAGTGAACTTATTCAAGAAGTTGGATTATGCATTTATGTACTTAACAAAACTGAAATAGAGATGCCAAACATTGAAAAGAAGGCAGAAAATAAGTTATCACAGCAAAATGAGTTATGGCAGATGTACTTTGATGGCTCTAGAAGCAGAAATGGAGCTAGTGGAGGTGCAATGTTAATCTCTCCATAGGGTGATAGATATTATGCTACATTTAGATTTGTTTTTTCTTGTTCCAATAATTCTACTGAGTACGAAGGACTGATACAAGGTTTAGAGTGGGCAAGGAGAAGGGGAATCAACTACTTATAGGTGTTTGGGGATAGCGAATTGATTGTTAATCAAGTAAGAGGGTTGAATGTAACTAAAAATGACAATTTGAAAGCTTACAAGCATAGAGTATGGGATATGATCAAGAATTTCAATGCATTTAATCTATTTTTAGTCCCTAGGAGCCAAAATCAACATGCAAACAGATTGGCTGCAATTGGTGCAAAATTTGACATTCCTAATGAAATTAGAAAAGAAAAAGTATAGCCTCATGTTCAGATAATTTTCAGGCCATCTATTCCGGATAACAAAATTAATTGGAAAATCTTTGAAAGTGACGAGTAGATTCTAATTTTTTTACTTAAGGAAGACCATTTTTCTGTTGTAAATCAAGAAAAGTTGAAATAGCAATATGAAGATCAGATCATCCAGCTAAAAACAAATAAGTTTCCCAGGGGCCTGGTTACTTTAGAATCCATTTTCAGTACTGATGATCAACTCAAAAAGATTAAAACAAACATTCAGATTAAAGAGGAACATTATGAAGAGCTAGAGATTTTTAAAGGTAAGCTTCTGAAGATTGGAAAAAATTGTTCTAAATCAGATAAAGAAGCTTTCATTGCATTATGTCAAGAGTTTCAAGATATTTTTTCTTGCAATTATTCTGATTTGAGAGGTTTTGATCCTAGAATTTCTCAACACACAATAGAACTAGAACCCAACGCTAAGCCTGTTAGAAAAAAGCAGATACCTTTGAACCCCAAACTTGAACCTTTAATGATTAAGGAATTGACTAAGTTAGTTGATGGTGGGATTGTTTTTCCAATTAAGCACACTTCCTGGGTATCTAACCTAGTTCCAGTTAGAAAGAAAAATGGTGAAATCAGGCTATGTGTAGACTTTAGAGACCTTAACAGAGCATCTCTAAAAGACCATTATCCTTTACCTTCCATGGAGTAGATCCTCCAAGTTGTTGTTGGTTCAGAGAGATTCTCTCTACTTGATGGGTACTCTAGTTATAACTAGGTATTGGTTAAAGAAGAGGACCAATACAAGACTGTCTTTACAATGAAATGGGGCATTATGTCCTACAAAAGAATTCCTTTCAGTCTGTCCAACGTTGGAGCCACTTTTCAAAGGGCTATGGACATGGCTTTCCAAGGCTTAATCAATAAAATAGTGTTGATATATTTGGATGATATCACCATATTCTCAAAGAATGTTGATGAACATTTGCAACATTTAAAACAAGTGTTTGAAAGATGCAAGGAATATGGAATCTCCCTTAATCCCAAGAAAAGTATTTTTGTTGTTCATGAGGGTAAGTTGTTAGGACACATAGTGTCAAAGCAAGGAATCACTATTGACCCTGAAAGAGTCAAAGCTATTCTGGAGCTGCCTTTGCCCAATCACAAGAAAGGGCTGCAGAGTTTCTTAGGCAGAATCAATTTTTTGAGGAGATTTATACCTGATGTAGCAAACCTTTTATAGCCCTTGACTGCTATGTTGAGAAAAAAAGCAATTTTCAGTTGGACTAGAGAGGAAAAACATAGTTTTGAAGCCATTAAAGAGGCTTTAGCATCAGCCCCTACACTGGTGAATCCATATTTTACAAAATATTTTATCCTATATGCATTTGGCAACATTGTTTTTATTTCAGCAATGTTGGTTCAACAGAATAATGAAGGCTTGGAACAACCCATTGCATTTTTTAGCCAAATCCTAGTTGATTATGAGCAGAAGTATTCATTCGTAGAGAAACATGTTCTAGTTGTCATTAGAAGCCTCAAGAAATTCAAACCATTGGTTTCAACAATAAGATTCACTTAATGGTAGCACATCCAAGCGTGAAAGAATTCTTGCTCTATAGAGATCTTAATGAAAAAGGGTTGGATGGATTACTAAGGTTATGGAGTTTGATGTAGAAATCAAGATCACAAAGTTGGTAAGAGGTAAGGGTCTTTGTGAATAGTTGGATTCAATGTCAGAAAGTGAACAGATGGCAGAGACAAAAGCTATATATTTTAGTGACTAATAATCAAGAGTAGAATGTTGTACCGAGTTGGGTTCAAGATATGACTTATTTTTTTCAGATTGGTCAATGTCCACCGCACTTAGACAGAGCTAAGAGGAGATATTTCAGATTGCAATCCATTCCATATGTTCTGATTGACAATATTTTATTCAGAAAAGATCTTAATGGTGTTTTGCTAAGGTGTATTGATCATAATCAAATTGACCAAGTACTTCATGAGTTCCATGATGGGACTGTAGGGGGTCATTTTTCCCCAAAAACAATAGCATGGAAGATTATGAGGGCTAGTTATTACTAGCCAACCATGTTTAGAGATGCCCATGCATGGGCCAGAAAATGTGTGAAATGTGCCATTTTTGTTGGAAAAGAAAAGCTGCCAGCACTACCCTTACAACCAATTCAAGTGGAGCAGCCCTTCATGAAATGGGGCATTGACTTTATTGGGCCCATAAACCCACCTTCTAGTGATGGGCATAAGTGGGTACTTACTGCTACAGACTATTTTACAAGATGGATAGAAGCAGTAGCCCTGAAAGAAGCCAATGAAACCTCTGTATTAAATTTCTATGATGAGATAATAACCATATTTGGAGTCCCAGACTCCATTATTTCATATAATTCCTTGGCATTTGTGGGGATCAAATTGGTTGATTGGGCAGTAAAAAATAGTATTTTTCTAAACACTTCCTTAAATTATTACCCCCAGGGTAATGGTTTCGCTTAGAGCACTAATAAGAACCTTATTAGAATCATAAAATGAATAATGGAAGACAATCAGAGAGCTTGGCACTCCAAGCTAAAATCTTCCTTATGGATAGATAGGATAACTCCTAAGAATTATGTTGGAAATTATCCATTTATGTTGGTTTATGGTAAAGAAGCTAGACTTCCTATATCTATAGAGCTGCCAGCTCTCGATTTAATGCATCAGTTGGAGATCTTAAAAGAATAGGATCCCTTAGCAATCAGATTTTCTCAGCTTATGGAGCTAGAAGAGACTAGGGACAAAGCCATGAAGTCTTTGGAGTATCATCAACTCCAAACCAAAAGATTTTTTGACAAGAGGGCAACTGCTAGAGTCTTCAGGGAAGGTGACATTATACTTAAATGGGATGACCTAAAAAGCAGACCATGGAAGCATACAAAGTTTGATAGCTTCTAGAGTGGCCCATTTATCATCATAGAATGCAAGGAGCATAATGCTTTCCAGTTGTCCAAGATGGATGGTGAAATTCTTCCTATCCCAGTCAATGGGATACACCTCAAGTGTTGCTTTGAGATTTGATCATTATCATTTCAGTCAATTTAGCATTTCATGCTTTCAATAAGTGTTGTTGCACCTTAGATTAGTTGTCATTTCCTAGTTTCCCTAAGTGCTTTTCAGCACAGTTAGTTAGTTTAATGCTGCTATTTTTTGTTTTAAATAAACTCCAAGGAGTTCTTAGTTTTTATGATTGAGTTACAGCATTGAAGCAAATTATTTTTAGACCTAGTATGAGTTTCTAAATGACCCCGTGCCCAATGGATAGTCTAGGCAACTAGTCCTAGTGTTTAGTAGGCAAACATGCAGTAGATGTCACCAGAAATGTTATTCATTTTTTAATTTCTATTTAAAATGAGTGAGTTTAGGTGTTTGTAAACTGAAAATTAGGTGTATTTCGTATTAGTCTTCCCTATATTGCATTCAGGTGTATAAACATAAGAATCAAGAAGCTTTTATTTTTAGTAATGGATTGTTGCATTTATACAGATGTATACAACATTGAAAATATTTACACAAATATTGCTGAAAGAAAGTCTTTATTGATTCAAAAGCTAAAATCTATCTCACACAAGTCGTGAGATATAGCTTATCTAATGGAAGTAAAGTACAATATATACACAAATGGATTGAAAGAATTAGAATGAATATATAGAGGAAAAGACCAGTCATTACCTAATAACTAGTCTAAATCCATCGTCCTACATGATCCTTAGCTCCAAGTTGCTTGTTTTGTGTCTTCTACAGCTCTCAGTCTTCATATCCTACATCTGAAAGAATTGAAATGGGTTAGAGCCAAGCTCCAAACAATGATGGTCTCAAAAACTACATACACATACAGCCACCAGTGTATATACTACTCTTTATATGCATTAAACAAGCTATAAATTGCTCATGTTCAGAGAAAAAAAGAAAATAGGTCATCAAGCCTTCAGGCATTTGCATATGCTTTTCTAACTGTTTGTTCATGTGTAGCTACAGGTAAAAACATCTATCTAATTAAATATGAATGGATTAAATGTGGCTTCAACAAGGGTTGATCCTAGCTCATTATTTATGCACAACCTTTTAGGTACATTCAAGTGCATTCAACACAGATTACATATCAGAAATCTGCAGCAACTTTTGAGATATAGACTACAATTATAATGTGACAATGACAGGTACTTGCTCACTAGAAAAGTTAAGCTCCTCTTGTCATTATGTAATCTAGAAAGATACCATGAAAACAATCTTGAAATCATAAAGAGTATAAAAGGGTACAATATTCAAGATACAATCATAAATTTTCCCTTTTATAGCATTACTAGTGGTAATGAGGACAACTAAAGCATTTGATACAAAAGCAAATAATGCTTTCTCTGTCAATAAACAGATTAGTGACCATTTCCTCCATTTCACAATCGATGATAAGAAGCCATCAAAGGATATGCATAAAATAGTTGTTCCAATTCATACATGGTTAAAGGTGGAGTTTATATAATCATCAGTGCATAGGAAGGATTATATATATATCTTGTTTATCTTTCACCGTAGAAGAACACAACCAAATACAAGGAGTAGTTATAGGAACAATTCAATGTGGTCTCACCAACATATGAGGATAGTCATTTTATAAAATTATCAAAGATATTATGTTATGAGGAAAAAGGCATGACATACATTAAGCAAAGCAGCAAGACCATGCTACAGTGAAGGACAATGTTCTAGATGCAAATAGCTCAGGTCACTAATAAAAAAAAATTTAAAAAAAAATCAATACTTATAAGTTTGTTTTGCTCATAGGGAAATGGCAATGTGAAAAGAATATAAGGTAGAGTAGGCCATCTCTAAAGCCACAAAGAACAATCACGTGAGGACTGTTATAATAACTTTTGAGGGATCATAGTAAACCTATAGAGTTCTATGAATATGGGTGTTCTGAGTAGTTTACGGAGGAGTTTGCATTCCTAATTACAAATTGATAGTCATAGAAGAATATGGCATTTAACAAAATCAATATAAATTACATGGTATTCTTGACTGTGTAATAGCATTGAATCATGCTACAAACTATATTTAATGCACAATAGTATTGTTTTTGGGACAATCGGTTGAGAGTTTCTTGTTTCAGCTGAGTTTTTCTCTCATAGCATCTCATTCATATTATGATCTTGCATGAGTTATTATAGTGAGGAGGATTATGACACTAGAAGTTAATTCAGTGCAATGCAAACACATAGCCTTATTAAAAAAACAAGGTCACCAATGTAAGGAAAAAAATTAACTTGAACCCTCATTACAGTGGCCAATATCTTCCTTATTATTCACAGTTTGCACAAAATCTTGAGGAAAGGAGCAGAGTAATGTACAGAAAGTGAAATACAAAATTTAGAGAATTTCAAGTTCCCTCAGCGACCTAGCAATCCTCAGCAATAGTGGAATCGCAGAGGACATAGAAGAAAAAGAAGAGAAATCTACAAGTAAAAGCTACAACTACCATATTTGAATGAAAATAAATACAAAGGTATGCATGAGAAGAACTATTCACGGATGTATTGAATAAATGACACAGCTACATGATATAGAATAAAAGCTTCTGAATAGAATCCATGGTGGCCAACCAAAAGGAGTTTTGAGCCCTCTTTTCTCTTCACAAGATAAATCAAATAATAGAATATGCACAGCCGTGGCCATAGAAACCCATGAAATGATAGGAAAATGGCATTAGGTGAGAGAAAATTGTTTATGGTTTCCTATGGTATGTGTGGCTGCATCCATAAAACAACTTCTCACTTTTTGGTTACAGATTGAAGTAAGGTACAGAGGAGAAAGTCAAGTTTCGGTTATAATATCATGAAAATGCAGGGTAATATATAGAGTTTCATCATTTCTTGCAATGCAAACAAGGAGGGAAAACAGGAAATTTTTAGTTTCCAAGAAGAGTTTCAAGTTACAGAAATCCACATTAAAAGTAAGATATAGAGGAAATGCAAGCTTTAACTTACCCATCTCGAAGTTTCAACAAAGATTCTCGAGTTCAAAACTCAGCTCATAATTCTTCCATGGCGGCGCCCTCATAATGGCTCGAGTCTTCAAGAGTTACAATACAAAATAAAAATGCTTTTGAGTGTTTGGGAAGAATTTTTCCCTTAGGGTTAAAACCCTAGATTTCTAGAAGGTCGATAGAAGCTGATTTTTTTCCAATCATTTTAATTTACAAACATATCAACTAATATGATGTGGTTGGCTTGACCTTGCTTTGCCACTTTAGCACACTCAAGTATTGTTGACTTGAAGGAGAGACTTGTGTGTTTTGACCAAGTCATATGAAGGGAGATAGATGACTTTTGTTTCATAAGTATGTCGACTACAAAGTAGGCCTTTACATTATTTTCATTGTAGAATTATTAACTGTTTTTTTTTTTTTATGAGTCATTTTCACTTAAGTATTTCTTTCAAAAGGTAAGGAAATACTTCTTTTTGTTGCTAAGTCAAAGGAAGTTGGAGTATGGTTGTATTAATGACTTACCAAAAGGGAGGGAAGTTTTTTTCCTTTTGAGAGACACTTGGAATGAATATAGGAGTTTTTGTTTCTTTGGAGAGCATATAGGCATCAGTTTGTTGTGCCTTCATGTTTTTTATGATGGAATTGACCTTTTCAACCTTCTTGGAAGCTTTTTGGATCAAATCTGGTAGCTATATTTTTGGCTTTTGTATGCCATACTAGGAAAAGAAGTTTCCATTCCTATTTTGATGGGACTTCTTTCAAAGCTTGACTTTTTTAGTCATTTTCTGAGGATTATTGTAGAGAGTTCTAATTAGCAGAGTTGGGGAGATTGTTCATCCTCAGTTTTCAGTGTAATTTTGTAACTCATGATTTCATGAAAACTATAAGTTCCTTGAGAAATTTATAATTGATTCAGTCTACTTTCTCATCACTTGCTTGTTAGTGTACATGTCCTTTGAAATTGATCAGTATACTTGTGAAATTTTGAATTTTTCCCTGTATTTCTGTATTCTTCAGAAAGGTACCTTTCTTGAAAGAGAATATCCATTTTTACGGGTTATGAGTTGTGTAAGCAATACAAGGGTTTAAGTTATGAAAATTATTCCTTTCTTTATAAGAGTCTTGTGTTATTACCTTCTCATAAAATCACTTTTGTGAATGATATACAAAGATGGGTTGTGTAGGTTCCTGCTAATCTATTAACTCAAAGTGAAACAAAATCAAGTTTGCATGCCATTAGTTAGTTTTTGGTAATTTGTTATAATATAAAAGTTTCAATTTTCATTTTCAGTATTACATGTTTCTTACCTTTTTCCCCTCAAAATACAAGTAGTTTTAGGTAAAAATCAATAAGAGCCAGCTTTTTTGGAGGTATTTTTCTATTATAGGGTCACCCACAACCCTAGAAAGATTCCCATGTTAATCATGATTAGTTGTATTTGATCTCAGCCTGGGTGCAAATCATTAGAGCAAACAACAAGAAGGATTTTTTTTTTCCTCCTTTCTTCTATTGATCAAATTATGGAAAAAAAATTTCTTCCTCTTTCACTTGATCCTCTATTAGACAATTTCTAATTACATTATCTTAGTAATTAAACTTATGATAATATGGTGACCTCTAGGCCTCCAATTTGGTTTTTTTGATGTAATTCTCAAGTTCACAGCTTCATGCAACATCAAATTTCATTTTATATGTTTGTAAAAGAGAAGGTACAAAACTTATAATCTCTCCTTAGTTTTAATGCTAAAATCTAAAAAAATGAATTAGAACAAGAATATGACAACACTTATTTATTGATCTAATATGATGGTTATCTAATTCATTTAATTTCCACATCATTTTCATGAAAGAAATTATGCCAGGTACATACTTTTTTACAAAATGGGTTTGGATAGGAGTGCCATAAACCCTAATCAATGTGCAATTTGTATGTAGGTACCATTCAACCAAATTGTGATCAATTCCCTTTTTAGCATCTAATTCCAAAGGTCTAAGGAACTTGGTGACCTTTTCAAATAATCTTTGTTTAGGCCAAAGGCCTAAATTCTCCAATACACCTTGCAAAAATATATTCACAAACAAAAAAGAATCACTATAGGTACAATAAGAATCCCACAAACATGTCCATATTTGGACAAAAAAATTGGCACCATCATCATCTATGCAATATTAAGTGACACAATAGAGAGTACCATTTAATGTACAACCCAACTTTTGTTTCCTTCAAGTTGCTTAAATTATTTTGAATACCTTCTATAATGTAGGAACCAAAGTCAAAACTCCTATTTAGGTCCCAATATTGTATATCAATAGCTAGCATCATCATATGCATAGGCATCTACACCTTTCAATCTTCTCCCAATGCTTGGCATAGAGAAAATTAAGTATTGATGAAGTAATCCTCAAAATAATCAAAATAAAAATGCTCAACTTCATCTTTGGTAAACTTAAACAATTCCCTATTTATCCCTCTTCTTTTATGTTGTGGAAACCACATCACTCTGAAACTATGCTTATCTTTGGAAAATTCTCTAATCAAAGCTCTAAAATCAATACCCACATTAGATGAAACATTCAAGCCAAAGGTATCCACAATGCTTGTTTACTTATTTCCAATAATGGAGCTTCCTTATCACTTATGATCGATTTATTTGTAGTATCATAATAATGATCTAGGTCCTCAATTAAATCAATAATGATAAATACATTTAGGACTACCAATTTACCTAAATCCTAAGTCCAAAGGTTTGAGATAGGCCTGCCAATTTTACTCCTCTTATAGCCATATTAAAAAATGCTCCAACCTTGTTGAGGAATAATAGCATCCCTAATCTAACTATCTCTATTAATTATTCTATCCTTCAAAACCCTAATGCCCTTAGCATGTTTCACTCTCTTATATGACCCAAGGAATTGTTTCATCAAATCATCCCCAAGGAACCTCTTTACCAAGTCCTTGATTTGGTATTGGACTTGGTCATTTTGAAATTTCTCAAACAAGTAGGGTTTTCTAAAACTAGTTCTTAATCAAGGTCTAGAGTGTTGATTTATTTTCAATTATAAAAAAAAAAAAAATCAATTTCTTGGATATAATCAAAATGGCTTACTCATAAATTTACTCGGGAAACCTAGTCTTCATCTATGCAACTTTCTCTAGGAGCTTCAAATTTATTTTTCTTATGAATTCAAAATTTCTATTATTATAGTGACATTAAAATCCCTTAAATAAAGTGCTTTTGAACAATAGTAGTTATGCGTTAATTTCACTAGTAATGGTTCACACGTATGAAAATAATTGTCTACAATTAGTCATTTTAAATTTTGAATTTCAACTCTTGATCTTGAAATGTCATTATATAATAGATGATCAATGTATTTAAAGGGTATACCATGTAAAGGATTCAAAAAAAATGTGGACAAAGCAAAGGCCATGAAGAAATAGTTTAGGGGACTAGGTGATCAAGGAAAGTAGTCAACAAGAAAATAGAAATGAAGAGCAAGGGTTATTGTAAGCATTTAGGGGTTTTACACAACCCTAATGAAATTTTTAGTAACCCTTAAAATATGACACTATTTGTAGACTTTCAAAGGCATATAATGGGAAAAGAGCCAAAATTTTTGGAAAAGCACTATTTATGGCTTTAGTTGGGGATGATTGCTTCATAAAAGGAATGTGAGAATCTAGAACTCTCATAGGGACAACTAGATAAAAATAAAAAAAATCAAATCAAAATAGAAAACAAGGTTGTACAAAAACTACACATGATACTATTCGCATGCAAAAAACCTACTTTAAGAAAATTAGGGTTTTTGAAATTGTTCATGCACCGAAAATTCTAAAATTTCACCATTTAATCTTTGTAGAAAGTATGAATCCTCACCATGGGTATTTGAAACTAGATAAGGGCCAATATAAAGAGCATCAAATTTATCATGCTTCCCTTTACCTTGAGCACTTGACACTGGAATGTGCTTGGTCTTCACCAAGTCCCCAAACTATCCAAATCTCCTTATTACGTCTTCTTTCTGCCTTTAAAGAGTGAAAAACTCATTTTATAAATCAGAAATGGAAGTCCAAGAGGTATAATTTATGTCATGCATGAGGTAATATATTCCAGAGGCATTAGATAATTGTGACTCTATTGAGTCCATTAAGTTTTTATTGCCTTGAGTGGCATCTGGCCACCTCATACAGTACAAGAACAAAGTCTTAGCTTCATCTTCACACTCTTGCACTTCGTTTAGATATTCTTTTACTTTCCCATGTGTAGATCTACACATCTATCCTGTAACTCAAGTAACCTCTTTTCTAAAAATCTTGATTCCACTTCCTTCTCAGTCTACTCCTTCAAACCAGAGGCATATTCCTTGAGTGAATCAACTAAAAACTTTAAATTTTCAATAGGATTTAATGGATTGTGAATTGTAGCACCAAGGGTAGCGTCCTGTAGAAACTTGATTGCATAATTTATCAATTTAGTTCCCTTTTGATGAGTCTCTATAATCTCCTTTCTCCCAGAGGCATTAAAAGCATCTCTGAGCTCTAACTTTTGAATAGGTGAGATCTTATTCTGTTCTACACTACCTTGGTATAATAGAAGTTGTATTAACTGGGGAGGAAAAGCCTATTGAATTCTTATTTGTCTTGTCAAAAGACCCTTAAGAGTGTTTTTAGAGGATTCTATGGATGGATTTGTTAGCTCCATAGTCTTTTGAGATACTTCTTCATTCTTTTCAACCTTGGCCTCTTCTTTATTCTTCTCTTTCTCTTCTTCATCTTCTTTCTCTTCTTTATCATCTTTCTTATTATTATCCTTTTTTCCTTGATCTTCTTCTCCATTTTGATTTTCTTCGCATTCATTTCTAACATCCTCATTTTGCTTTTTGGGGTGATCCTTGGCATTATTATTAGCATCATTTTTATCCTATTTATGTTCTTGCCCTACATTCTGGTTTTCATTATTTACACCAGTGGTAATTTATGTATCTTACGAAGGAGAAGATGTCTCTGGGGAAGCATTTGGATCATCTACTGATGGTGATGAGGACACGAAATTCCCTAGAACATCAAATGATGGAGTCTCCTCTGCAATATGATCATCCACTTCTTCTAAAACTTCTTTGAAAATAGGTAAATTAGTAATAGGAGGAATATTTTCCTCTATATCAATAACTTTTTCTTTGTCAAGCTTCTTACCTTGAGCTATACTGGATGATGACGCAACAATCATCCTAAATTTCTCTACTATGTTTCTCACAGTGTTCACTATTTCTTGCTTTAGCTTATCTACACTATCCTTTTCTCTACCCATTAGAATGGTGACCATTTGCTTCACTCCAAATTCCTTTGTATACACTTCAACCAATGCAGCTTTGTCATTTTCAAATAATGAGCACCCAATTTCCTCTAGAGCATTAGATCTCATTTTTTCATCCACTTTAGTTGCTTCACACCTTTTTTTCCACTAAGGCTTCGCATACCACACTAGGCACCTTCTTCATAATCTTGTTCATGTTCGCATCTAAGAGGATGATATATTGTATGATGGCTTCAATTATTGTTTTCTTGTCTTCCTCATCTACTTCATCATACAATTTTGTAGTTCCTTCTAATAGACCATCATGCTCTAACATATTATTAACCAAGGAATCTAACTTTATTGGTGAATGAGCTCTAACCAAAGGAGTTTTTGTCTACTTCCTTTTAGGAATTGAAGTTCCTTCCTCTGATTTCTTCTCCTTTTTTTCAAGTTTCTTGTGGATGTGAATAGTGAAAGAATCCTTTTCCTTTTATATCTCCTCTTCATAAGAGATATCCACAATATAAATCATGGGATTCTTTGCTTCAATGCTCACCTCTTGTGAGGCACCTTCACCACTAGTGGAGACACTGCTTCTTATTTTCCCTTTTAGTTATTCTTCTCCTTCTAATCCAAGATCAATCTCTTCTTCTACAACAACACTAAAATTATTTCCTCTAAATGCTTTTTGCTTCTTCCTCCTTCCAGAGGTAGTAGGGGATTCTACTAGAGGTATATTCTTCCTCTTTGTAGTCTGAGTGTTGGGTCTAAAGGGTGTTGAAACTTCTTCAACTATCAGAGCACTAGGCTCCACCTTCTTTCCTTTAACTATTGTAGCACTAGAGGGTTTTGGCAATGTAGAGACAGGGATGGAAGTTGTTCTTCCCTAATATTTGTAGTCTGGAGGACTCGCCAGCTTATTTGGCTTCTCTTTCTATTGAAATTTCCCTTAACCTATCTACTTCTTCCTTTGAAAGACCATGCAATCCAAAGTATTCATTTACTTTTTTAGTTACCCTTTTATTTCTAGAAGGTGTTGAAGTTTCCAAGTGCACCTCAATTGAATTTTCTTCATATGTACCATGTATCAACAAGGAGGTGTCCTTAGGACTCTTTAGCAACAATTCAATGTATCCTTCAACATATTTCTCTGAAACTTCATAATTGAGAGGTTCAATCTATATTTTCTTGGTTTCAACAACCTCTATTATGCATTCATCAATAAATACAAGGAAAGTTATTTCCTTTACATATTTTTCTATTAGATTCTAGGGAATCCTCTCTCTATCATGCATATTGTTTTGAAATAATACAAAGAGTGCAACATTTATGCATTAACTAGAGCCTTGTAGTCACCAATGTTGTGTATATAATCAAAAATTTGATGACCCATTAGTCTGCTTCTATCCCAAATAATATATCTTCTTTTGAGTAAGTCCCTCAAAAATTAAAACAATAAGCACACAATTGGAGTTCCAAACTTGAAAGCATACTTCTTTTCTCTTGTTTGTTTTAGATTCTCCAAAAAAAATTGTCAGAGCAACTCACAGAAGTCATAAACTTCCTGTTTACCACCATATCACAAGCAACATAAATTGCAGTTGCAAGAACAAAATTTTCCCTGTTTGTAAAATAGATCTTATGTCCTATCATAATTGCAGCATACTTCACAACATGGTTATTAATAGGTTTTGTTGTTAATGCTCTTCTATCAAATGTTGCACCAATTATCTCCATAACCAATTCATTCTTTACATACTTTAGTATTGGGTACAGGTTTGGTATCACACAATCTAGTCACAACTTTGATCACTTCCTTAGATATTAGACTAGGCAAGTTTGTCCACATAAAATTTTCATGCATTATGTTTAAATAAATCCTCACATACTTCACATCTAATTCATTTCTATAGTTGGGGAACTAATTCCAAAAATCTAGTTTCTTTCACACTAGGTTGTTATATTATGGTTTTATTAGGAAATCATCTCTAGACAACTCCTTAGTCCATAGATCCTTGACCTTTTGGTGATCACGTTCATCCAATTTTCCATGTATGTAGATTATAGTGTCTTTGATGGGTAAAACCCTAGAAGGGATCTTTGAAAAGGCACCCTCGAGGTCATTTTCAAATATTTTCCATGAATATCTTTTAAACTTAGGTCTAGGTATTTTTGTGATGTTAACTATGATTGTTGTATCCATTATATCTTCAATTCAATCTCAAATGCCTATAAAATCACTTATGTTTCAAACCCACAAAGCATAGATAGTTGTAAATACCTTTGTGCACTCAACAGGATCTAGGGTTTGAATGTTCTACACCAAATTGCTTTGAATCACCTTCAACACTCTTTCAATTTTCTCTGCTTTTCTCCAAATGTGTAAAAGTGGTTAGAATCAACTTAGGAATTTACTTTATATCTTACCGATTATCCCTAATTTCGTATTAATTGATTCAAATTCCAAAAAGAACTTCATTAATACATTGTAAACCCTAAAATGCTTTACAACTCATGAAATTTGCATATTTTCTACTGGTTTCTTTTCCAAAAGCTTAAGCATGCCATTTTACACTATATTTCTTTGTTTCACTCCTTGACACCTCATATTTCTAGGGGGTTGTTAGATTTTCCTATTATTTCTCCCCCTAATCCCATACCGAGGTTTAATTTCCAAGGGAATTATCTGCACCAAAGGGAGGTATACATGCATTTGATTCATCTTTGTTCTCAGGTTTTTATTTCTTTCTCCAAATCTTCTCCATTTCCTTTTTTATTTCAGTAGGATCATTTTTCTTTACTAGTTCATTCCTCTTTCATGGATTATTCTTCCTTCCATTCTTTCTTCTACAAACTCTTGAAATGTGTCCAGGTACATTCCAATTATAGCATACAACATTTTTCTAACAAAAATGACTTCCACTCAATCTTTATTTGCATTGGTTAGCCTTATGTCCAAATATATTGCATGTATAGTAGTAACCATTGAAAGATTGAAGCATTCTACCATTACTAAATATATTCATCATCTGACATCTACACTCAAAATCTCTATGTCCAAACTTCTTGCATGAAAAACATTATCCAAAAAAAGATCCAACACTTTGATTCATTCTACCTCTACATTTGGTAACCTTATGTCCAAATTTATTGCATGAAAAAAAATATCATTGAAGGATGGGTACCTTTGAGCATTTGGTTGTCTAATAATGGGTCTTCCAACATTGCTTCTTTGATTTATGAATTGTTTGCCATTGCCTTGAGTCTGTTTTTATTTTCAGCCTTGTTAAGGATCTAATTAGCTTTTGAGCTTTCTCCTTCTTCAAGCCCCAAACCACCTTTATCCTTAGAAGGTTTCTAAATTGTAATTAGTTCATCAAGCATTGTAGTACTTGTTTTGAATTTTTCCTCATGAGCTCTTGCTTTCTCTAGATCTAATCTTTGGGTTACCACTTCTTGTTCAAGTTTTTTACATTTATCATTATTTTTTTGTATAGTTGCATTCAGACAATCCTTAATTCTTTTCTTTTCTTCCACTTGTACTTTCAATCTAGTGTTATCTTCATTTGCCTTCTTCAATTGTTCATTGACTTCTCTATGTCTTTCTCTGAACTTCTTGATTTGTTCTCTTAAATTTTTGATACATTCATTTTCTTCCTCTAGGATTTCCTTCATACTTATGGTCTCAGCCTTCAACTCTATCACGATCTTCAAGAGCAACTTTAAGTTCTTCTTTTTTAAACATGCAATCATCTTCTACGTATTCAATTGCTGAAATTTCTTTCAGGGGAATAGGATACTTTTTATTAGCCATGTGTTCAATCTCCAAGATCTTCCTCAACCTATTAGGCTTCTCAGAAGGAACTAGGCTCTAATACCAATTGTTGATGTTCACCTAGAATATAGAGAGGGGGTTTGAATCAGTATTTTATTAAACCATTTAATCATAATCCTTCCAATAATCAAAACATATTAGAACTACAACTATGAATAAAAGAATGAAGGGAATCACATAACACATGAACACCAATATTTTTACGTGGAAAACCCAAAAAGGGAAAAACCACGGTGAGGATTAGATCACAATATATTATAACCGATTATAAGATATTATAGGGGCTCATTGCTAGGACGCACTATCCTTATACAACTCACAACCATAAATAGATACAAAACATAAATGGCTACACAACCAAAATATGAATTGATACAAAGTGCACCTTCCTTGTGCCAAACTTAGTTCCTTTGAAGCTCTAAATACAAAACACTTCTCTGCTTAGCAGTCGCTCAATATTCACAACAATTATACCCTTATTCTAATCTCGCACATCTAAATTTTCATGTTTGCACAATTTAAGATCTCTCACACATCATATTATAGGTCATCGCATATCTTCTATCCTACAACTCAAAAAAAATCACATATATACCCAATTACATCCGCATACATCAATTAGGTCAACCCAATTAGATGTAGCCCTATTTAATTCAAAATCACCTTCTCAGCTTCATACTTGAATCAAAAACTTCTTTACACCAAAACCAAACATGCAACACTTGACTTAGGTTAGCATGGATGTAAAATAGACCCCTTTAACATCCATAATAAATATTTAATGCATATCAAGGATTTGGTCGGCCATGAATTAGACCTAAACACAAAATAAGCTAACTGATCACACACCAACGATCCATCTGATCATATAAACACTCACCATCAAGAATATGTAGAGTACTGACATTTGTAAACCATCTCCTAGAATTGTATTTAGATTGATTTTAATTGCCAGAGAAATGCGAACCAAATTACACTTACTCATTTACCCTAGGTATAAAGCCAAAAACTATATTTCAAACTTCTACTATTTGTAACTTTCAACTTGTTCATCCAAAATTGTTGAAATCTTGATCATAGGTGCATTTAGTAGTCCTAAATAACATACTATAATTTCATAAGCCAATCTTATAACACGAGCAATTCTAGACCAAATTACTGGATTAAGATGTCTTCATTCTACTTACTAAATTAGACAAAACTATCAACAATTATTTTTGGCATCAATGTCAACACATTAAAGGGTTTCTTCTTCATTCTTTCAATGGAACTAACTTAAAATTTTGAATTCACCCATTAGCCTTTTATGTAAGGAACTTAGAGAAAAATTACAACTTTTCTTAAAATCTCGACAGGGAAGAAGAAGTTTTGTTAACCCTATTGGGACCGACAAAGGTTTCAAAACTTCACACAGTTCCGCCAAACCTTCAATATTTGCTTATAAGATTCTCTTATTTGATTACAAAGTTCCTTATAATTCTTTCAGGTCCTAAGACCAACCTATGAAGCTCCAAAGTTAAGCTCATCGAGAAACATGCAAGTTTGAGAACCATGTCAATGACTAACATAGGTTTGAAAACTTTGTTAAAGATATACAAACACAACCCTTTTAATTTCCAAATTTTTTTAAAGGATGTTTTTAGGGGATACTGCTAAAAATGATAGTAATAATATGTAACCACTTTTCTCCTTCACAAGTATAGAGAGAAACTAAGGGAACAACCAAAGTGATTTGAAAGCAAGTTAAAAATAAGAAAGCAAGAAAGAAAATGATTAGAGACATAATTCAAGTCAATTATACTCTGCAATATGATAATGAATTCATGTACAGGTATCATGTGATGTTTCTTATCTATTTTTACTATTATTATTGTTATGTCTACTAAAACTTTCATGATCTCATGGAAGCCTCTTCATTCTTCTTGTGTGAGATTGGTACAGCTACATTAGTCCAACAAGGGTTTCAAATCTGAGTGGTAAATCTTATATTTTCAATATCATTATATTATTGGTTTTTCTTTTCTCCCCTAGGGCACATGCTCATTGTCATTTATCATAAAAAAAATTGTGGTGGGAACACAAACATGAGGTTTGACCAAGGAAAATCCCTATACAAAACAACCCTTTCTCCTTTGTTTATCTTATAATTTTTCAAGGTGTGGTTGGATAAGTAGGATTTGACATCTTGGCTCTTTTGAAGATCCATAAACCCTATCTCTTGTCTTTCATCATTTATAATGAGGAAATTAGGTTTTTATGATTACACAAGCATATTCACACACTGAATTCCATTTTTTACTATCACAGGTGTTCAGATAGTACCTAGTCTATACAAGCATCAAAACCCTAATTTATGGAATTGTCACACCTACGTGGCATGCTAGCATCCTACACAATCGACTCCAAATTTTTGTACTAGGTTCCTCTTTGTATCTCCTACTCAGATATGATCTCATTTTCTAATATTTTATTTTTTAACATTGACATGCTATCACATAATTTAGTCAATTTAATCATAATTCACCTCTTTCATTGCATCACCTTATCAGTCCTTACACTCTACAACAAAGGAACCAAAACTTGCTTGGCTCCCCCTTGAGGAAAATAAATAAGAACAACCCCTTGGTTGATTTTGTGTTCCAATGTTTAGGTGGGAAGACCAATTATGATTTAGTAAATTAGTCTACATCCTTCCCCATTTTCCACCATAATAGATTCAATGGTTATGTATATCTAAGTAATAATCTTTCCAATTTAAATTTAAATTTAAATCCAACTACAAAATTTCTAAGAAAATATACATGATAAATTGAATGTTAGATCCTTAGCTACATTCAACATGGAAGCCATTTTATTTTCGTTGCAATCCTTTACAATGTGTGGGACCCCAAAATAGGATGTGAGGAAGAAGAGAAGGAAAATAAACCCTTTGTAACCAAGATCCCACATCCACAATAAGGAAAAATCTCACAAATTTCTTAAAATTATGATATTGACAATAGTTTCAAATGGATTCCCCATGCAACTATATTTTTAGAGAAAAAAGGAAAAAAATGACAAAGAAGAAAGAGGTAGAGGTAATTTTGCTAGAGGAATACAAGGAATGAAGTGTATATTTTCTCGTGGTGATAGATAGAATTCCTTTCCTAAATATCAAAAGGCTTCCTTGAGCTCTACCAATCAACATGTTTTAATCTCTCTAAGAAAACACCAATTTTTTCTTCAACTTTGTATAGTGTAAACAAATTGAGCCACAATAGTCATTCACCATATGATATATTGTACATTTCTACTTTAGATTGTAGCTTTATAACATTTTTGTGTTTTATTGAAGACAATGCACATCCTACAATCATTGCATTCCATTGGTTATCATCTATTTGAGGTAGTGTGTCAAATAGTTAGTGTCATGTTTATTGCATACATGTCCACCAAGGTAGTTGCATTTATAACATCCAATGAGAATCCATTAAATCTAATATGGTTTGATATACCCTGTTCTAAACCTTTCATTTTGGCACAGATAAGGAGAAAGCAAGCAAAGATTGTTGAGATTCACTTTATATGTGTCAATTGCATTTTCTTTAAATTTTATAAAAAAAGTTCAACAAATCCATTTTGTGCAGATTTTGCAATCATAGTAGGCTATGACACCATGCCTTTGGGGCATTCTATCAAAAAATTTGCATATTTTGTCTATGCTTTAATAATTTTCTTACATATCTACACGGGTAGTTTTAGCAACAACATATCATAAAATTTCTCTATCCTTTATGTTTAGATGGATTTTCATACCCTTCTTTGAAGCTCCCATTTTTGGATAGGCAAAGAGGATGCTAGCAAAGGTTGTGGAATTTGGCTTTAGCACTACTAATTGCATTTGCTTAAAGAGGAATAAAGAGATCAAGAATGAGACAAAGAGATGGGTTGAGAGATACATCCTTATAGATATTTGCCATCTTTGGATTGTTGGCACAAAATAATTGTTCAAAAATTAGTCCCTATTTTCTTTCTATTTTCCCTTTATATCTCTTGCTCTATCTCTCTCTATTTATTTCTCTATATATCTCTATTTGTCACTCTCTCATACTTTATCTCTCTCTCCTCTCCTCTCTCTTTATGTACTTTTCTCTACATATCTTTGTCTCCTCTCTTTTTTCCTCTTTTTCCTATAGCCTTGCGCTCCCCCCCCCCACTCCCTCTCTCTCTCTCTCTCTCTCTCTCTCTCTCTCTCTCTCTCTCTGTTGCATCAATTTTTGATATTAAAAAAATCAAATAAAATTAAATTTGAAATTTATAATGAAGAGGCACCTTCTCTTCAAAAGAACAAGTTGTATCTACTTCCATGGTCATTGCTTTCCTAAGAGTTACTTTGATATCAATAATTTCTAATACATACAAATCATGTATATCTTGATAGATAATAATTCTTCCAATTCACATCTATCGAGACGCCAATAAACCATAATTTAGCAATACTAAAAATTATGAACATTTCATTTTCTTATAAAAAAAAGATTCATTCCTATCATCACAAAAAATGCAAATATTAAATAATATATAAAGTTAATGTAAGTAGATACATAATCAAACGAAACTGTTACTTATCAATGAAGACTTTGATTGTAAAGTCCCACATCATATATTTAATAGCCTCCCAATTGACCTCATGTATTGTATAAACGCATACCAAAAAAAAAATTAAAAACACTTTAAAAAAAAAAAACTTTCCACAACTCCATATCTATATTCAACTTCAACGTGGACCATACGGCACACAACATCATGTGACCAGGTCAAAGTATAACGTTTACTAGTCTTATTACGCCATAAGCAAATGTTCAAATTCAATATTTTTGAGAGAAAATAAAAGCACGTGCAGTGGAAATGAGGTTTAATACCGCTAAGCATGATGGGCACCATTGACTGTGACCTCTTAATTAACTGCAATGCTATACTCATATGTGAAGCCCACGGTTTTATGAGCGGCATGGTCGTGGAATAACGCCATAGGCTTCCACTTGTTGCCTAGTTTGAATTGAGATATTGAGTGTTTTTAACAAATAGAATTTAATCATTAAAAAAATATAAATAATTGATTTTGGGGAAATTTTGTGGTTAAGTGTGTTTGGAGTAGTATTCGGATGGGTGACCGTCTTGGAAGGTCCAGTGCTTCACCTTGTGAGCATCACCTAGATGCAATGAGTGTTAAGTGAACCATTCATTATCATGAGAGATGGGTTCTTGTGAAACACTACTCATGAAACATGGGTCAATGAGTTTGACTTGAAAAACTACACATTGAATCATGATAGCAATAGCACAATTTGACATGCTGTGGAAAATATCTCCTACTTATCTATAAATAATTAGTTTTTTTTTTTGTTATCTATTAATTTTTGAGATATGTAGGATGAATAGATTAACGATGATATTTTTAGAGGTTGAGAGTTTATATTGGAAAGATAACTTTGATGTGTGAAAATCATATTATCATGATCAATTTCTTGTTACTAATTCAAGATCTTACTACTTTGCAACTAGTTATTTTCTTCTTTGGATATATTGTTTAAGACTATGTCTTTTATAAACTATTAGATGTGACTCTTTCCATCCAAATTTTTAAATAATATTATATTTTGTATTTTTTAAATTAATATAATTAGTACTAGGGGAAAACCCCCAATTGTTGTTTACTCCCTGTTCACCTGACCCCCCAATAACCCAATAACCGTTTAAATTTTAGTCATTACATTGTTTTAATTATGCCAATACAAAATTACAAATTACACCAATATATGTTCACTATTGAATGTGTAGTTGACCAAAAAAAATAAAACACATTGAAAACTATTGAAAACACCTTTTTAACTATTGAAAACACCTTAAATTTTTGTGGTTTTTTATTGGTTGTCTAAATGAATAGGTACTGAGCAAGTGGTAAAGATGTAGGGGACGGAGGTTTAAAAACACCCTTTTTGAGCACCTTTCACTTTATGGGTTCTACAAGGTGTATTTTAAATACCCAAAAGCCAAAATTTTCTTTTTAAGGTCCTAACTCGCTTACGAAGAAGCCCCCCCAAAAAAATTGAAATTAGACCTATTTTGCACTTTGCACGAATGCCTGAAGTTAGCCCTGACGGCTATTGGTACGTTTCCCCTATTTCATTATAAAAAATTATAAATAATTTAAAATATTATTATTAGTTTTTTAATTTATTCATAATATTAAAAAAACTAATATAAAAAATTATTTCTCTATAAAAATAATTTTACTATATTAAAATTTTTACTAATCCTTTGTTTATAATATACCAATAAAAATATATGTCGGAGATGAATGCCAACGGTCGTCTACAAAATGATGGCGTTGCTAGGGTTTTGATCTGCTCAAGCCCTTTGGAATCAGCTCACAGGGGGAAAATGGAGATTTGCATCTTGATGGAGATTGCAGTAGAGCAATGGAGGGATAGGGCAGTCAAAAAGACCATAGTGGAAAGCTCTCAGGACTACGCGATGGCGACCCTACTTCAGACAAAGGTGGCAAAGAGGGAGGTGAGAAAGGAGGTAAAACAGACACCGTCATTTATGGGGGAGAAGGTGTTGCGAAGAGGGAAAAGTTGCCTGAGATTGGGGGGTGCAAAGCTAGGAATGCTCAAACAGAGAAGCACCCAACCAGAAGGCCAACAAGAAGGGGGAGAGGAGACTCTGCTTTCCATCCATCCTCTAACACAATCACGGAAGAACTTGATGAAGAGCTAGAACAAGAAGTGTCTTTTATTGAAGAAGTTTCTCTAGTTTGGGCCTGATAGGGAGATTCAGGGGATTTTGGCCAAGTTTGACTGATCTTCATTAGTGGATTTCTAACCAATGGAAGCATGTTCTCAAAGGGTATGTTCAAATTTATCCCATGGAAAAAAGTTTCTTTATTGTTGTTTTTGAAAAGGAACATGATAGAAACAAGATCTTGTACGATTATCACTGGGATTAGGATAAAAAAAATATACTAATGCTAAAGCCATGGCATCCAGCCTTTAACCCAACCATTGAAATGTTTGAGAGGGCTCCTATTTGGGTGAGGCTTCTTAAAATCCCTCTACAGTTTTCGTTTGAGTCCTATCTGGAGACTATAGAGAACTCTTTAGGTAGCTTTTTATTGATGGATGAGGGATCTTCAAATCTCCTGCATTCAACTTATGCCCAAATTTTAGTAGAAATGGAGGTGTCTAAGGTGCCTCCTAAGGCAATTTGGCTCAAAACTTTGAAGGGATGTTGGTGTAGCCCCTAGACTACGAAGGGGTACCCTTTAGGTATAGAATGTGCTATCAAACTGGGCATGTGGTTGTTGAATGTGCCAAACATAAAACAAACAAAGCTGCTACATGGTGGAAAGATGTGACCCCTCAGCGCTATATAGTGGAAAATAGGAGGAGCAACAAGTGGGTTCTCATTTGAATGGCAACAAAGAGGAGGGAGGGGTTTCTGGGGTTCCAAACGAAGAAGGGAAGATGTTGAAGAAGTAGTTCAGAAGGGAGGATCAGCAAAGGAACATCATTTCCTCATGACAATAAGGGAGTCTAGTAGGGAATAGTGACAATGTTGTTTTTAATGAAAGTAAAAAGGTGTTAAACCTCACAATTGGAGCTGCAACACCTGAGTGTAGGGAGAAAAAAGGGGTGGTGATGCCACGGTGGGAAGATGTTGGGAAACAAAAGGCTGATGATCAGGGCCAGCAAGTAATTAGCAATGGGAAAGGTGGCTGGAAGAGCCATTGTGACAATTCATTAGAATGGAAGAAGGAGGCTACAAGGGTGGAGGACAGTTGGAAAATAGTTCAGGGGAAGAAAGCAAAGAAGGAAAAGAAGAAATCTTTTGCAATGGTCCTCTGATCCTAGATGAAGGGAAGACCAAATAATGCCCCAAACTTATGACCTATTAATAGGTTTTCTAGGGGTTGATGGTTGTAAGCCCATTGAGTAGATATAGTGAACCTATATTTGTAATCTATGGTTTTATCTGCAGCAAAGTTGGTGTTAAGATTAAGAGTGTTGATATAAAAATTGATGGGGTTTGGGGGGTTTTATATTGTAGCTATAATAAGAATAGCCTTGTAATCCTTTACTAATTTTATTAATAAAATCAACTTTATTACCAATCAAAAAAATATATACTAATAAAAATAGTTTATAAACTATTTAAAATATAAAATATAATTATTAATCCATTTTAATTGATCAAGGAACATTTAAAAATAATGTCTAAAATTTAAAAATTATTTTATGTAATATTTCCATTTTACAATCTCTCAAATTCTTTGTAAGTGAAATATCTATTAACCCTCCATCCATAATGTGTCAATAGAAACTATTTAAAATGGTTAAAAAAATTCAAACCCCTAGTACTACTTCAATTTATATTGAAATCCATTTTCAACTTTAAGTATAAGCTTTATAAAATTTTAAAAAGTAAAAGCCTCCATTGAAAAGAAGAATGGAATTATTAAACCTTGTCTAAGGAATCTAATAGAAAATGGTATTTGCACATATTTATATGTTGCCATGTTTTTCTAACATTGTCAAGACATTGAAAATAGTAAGAGATAAAAGTCCACTTATAATTTGTTTTAAGTTATTTGAGATTAAAGATATCATAAAAAGGCAATTGTATTATATTGTTAATAGAAAAATAATAATTTTTTTTAAAGAATATTATTAATTGACATTAGAGTTATTGATTTCATTTATTTTTTATTAATCAATTTCATTTTTTTTGGTTTGAAAATCTATTTAAATTATTTTTTCTCATTTCAATTTAACTTTTTCATCTTTTCTTTAGTGTCAACATCATCAAAGAAAATTAACTAATTATAAATGAAATAAAAAAAATTAAAGAAAGATAATTAGTAGCATTGTAAGGAAGAAATATTTTATATATTGCAAGCTTTTGTTGACCTTGGTGGTTGTGTCTAACATGTCCTTTGTTATGTACTTTGGGATAGAATATTATAATGTATATGTAGGGATCTAATCATAATTGATAAGGTCCACACATATAGCAATGACAATGAGACAACATGTAGAAGATAGACCTCACACAACATCAGATATTAATGGTTCAAGATGCCTTAATATCCAATAAATGCATAAATAGAATAGACCTTAAAACTATGAAATACTCGGTATGAAAGAAAACACTCCATATTATATTTTTAATTATTTTCTCTAATCTCACTTCTTCCTTCCAGCCCTTTTAAGGCTATCTCTACACTCCAATCCCTCATATTCCTCTTCCTGGTGATGAATCACTGAGTGCGATTTGAAACATCAACTGAAATATACACAATTTAATCCAAAATTTTGCATTATCTACTATATGGACTATAGAAAACTCATACAACTTAATTTTAAATGTGTATAATAGACTTACAAAAAAAATATTTTTTTCTTAAATTTTGATGAGTAGATTGAAAATCACAAAAAATATGTACTTAGATTTTAGGTAAAAATGAAGGCACTAGCAACATAACTTCAAAATAGAAACCTTAATGTATTCTAATTATAAATAAAGTACATGGCTAGAAAAGTAAGAGGGAGATTGATATCATCATTATTTTTTTTAGAATAACATCTTGAGATGTGCAAGCATGATGGAGAGCATCCTCAACATTTTCTTGCTTTTGTATGCTTTATAAATAAGCACATGTTTGGGCACCTCACTTCAACTCCAACCATTGACGTTACCTTTCCAAAGCAAATCCAAACATAAGGGCTAGAATTTTTTAAGAAAATTATAATGTGTGCATGATATAAAATATTTATAAAATGTGTGTGCATTGTAATACACACATGTTTTGGTGGACTAAAAGATATAATAGTTGGAAAAAAATAAAACTATGAATTTGAAACCACATAATCTACTTTTCTATGTTTTATGTATATTTTAAGACATACAATCATTATTTTTATTAGTTTTAGGAATTAAAAATATTTTTTGGTAATGTGTGCAAGAAATTTTGTGTTTAAAATGAAAGGAAATAAAATGAAAACCCAACAAACAAAAAGAACCAAACAACAATCAAGATAATGACATAAAAGAACTCAAACCTACAAGGAATTTGACAAAAAACCAAGTATATTGAAGCTCTTGATGTGTAGATTGCCCTAGCTCGATCGGATTTGATGTATACTCAATAAAATTTTGGTAGCATAACATTACCAAAATTCTCAAAGATGTAGGATTCTTGAAAATGGTTGTGTTTGAGCATATGGAGTGGGATGAGATGAATGAAAATTTCAGATTGATTGTGAGGAGCTCAATGGCTAGGGATGGTTGAGTATCTCAACTCATGAGATGATGCCAAGTGGAATCATGAGAAGAGATGTGGGAAGGTGATCTCTCAATACCTAGGATGGTGACAAGTTTCACCATGTGGAGGCTTGAGAGGGAGATTGTAACTCAAAAGGTACCATGTGGATGTGGGGAGGATGGTCATAAAGGCTTTCTTTTTCCTACATTCCCAATGTAGGACAAGGAGAGGAATAAAGGAATTTCAAATTTATTCTTGATACTTTTGGAAGAAAGATCCATGTGCCTAAAGTGCATGGGGTCTTTCCCAAAAGGGAAAAATTTAATGAGGAGGATGTGGGTGATCCCATAATACTGGTTTACAATTTTGTTGAGGAAGGAAAATTGCAAAAATGCTCCCATGAAAAGAAAAAAAGTTTTTTAGCAGTTCACATGAACTGGTGTGTTCATATGGACCCAAAAAGGGGTTCATATGGACCCTGGTTTGAGCGAATCCTATTTAATGGTGGGACCCACTTTTTGGAATTTTTTTAAAAAGAAGACAATATAAAATTCCAAAGAATGGGGGGCTTGCTCAAACCAGGGTCCATATGAACCCACCCTTTTCGCCCTTCCCCTCTTCTACCAAATCTCTGCAAAAATTTTCCTTTCAAAGCTCAGGTTGAGGATGAAAATGGAGGGGACTTCATAGACCTAACTAGATGATTGTAGTCCCTAGAATGAGCTATTCATCAAATATAATTTTAATATGTTTTAGTTTTATTATGTATTTTTTTTGTAGTTTGATTAAACATAGGTTTTCACAAAAATCAAGCTCTCAGTTTTGCACATGTGGAAAAATAGCATATTATCAAAAAAAAGTTGAAAAATATCAATGCACTAGATATTGATGTCCTTGATCCAACAAAAGAAAAATTGAATTTTGATACATGCAAAAAAAGTTATGTTTTAGCCAGTAAATCATGTCTAAATCGTAACTATTTGACTTTGAAACTTAATTAAGAAAAATATTCAGTGAAATGCTATGAAACCAATTTCATGCACTAGATATCATAGTTACAAATCTAATTTTGAAAAAAATAGAATTTTATCCTTCATAGAAAAAAAAAATTGTGTTAGCCAATAACATCACTCTTTAAAAATGGTGTTTACTAGTAAAAACTAGTTTTCAAAGGAGATGGAAAAAGTGCAATATAATTCCAAAAATTTTGAAAAAATATATTTAGAATCTACAAAAAAAATGCCACAAATCACTATTTTGCATCATCTACAAATTCCTCATGGTTTAGCTGCTATAGGTGCCTAAAAGTAAATATTTAGTTAAAAAAATTCAATTCAATGTTCAGTTTGGCCAAACATTGTAAACCAGTATTGTGGGATCACCCATGTGTGAGGGGATAGGAAATAAATAGAAAGGGATTAGCTCTTTCATAATCCTAGGATTAGGAATAAGCAAGTGATTAGGGGATGGGCTAGAATTAAGGATGAATTATTAGATTGAAAGTGGGAAAAGTTAGAGGATGTGACACCTCTTAATCCATGATTAAGTGTGTGTACATGATTACAATATGGATTAGGATTAAGATTAGAAGATAATAGAAAATGATGGAGGATGTGACAAGAGGTGAGATAAAAAGGGAATTAAGTGACTAAATTAAATAAATTTATTTATTTATTTAGTATAGAGAGGAAAAGGGGACAAAGGTAATGCAAGTAATTAAATCAATTAATTACTTTAGGACCTTAGAAGAATTAGGGGTAAATTGATAACAGTAATTAAATAATTACAATATTATTTAATTAGCATGAATAGAAGGGGATTAGATGAAATAATGGGATAAAATTGACCAAACTCAAGTGGTCAATTTTAGGTGTCTATATTTTACCCCTCTTGGAAATAACGTTAAAATAATTATGTTTTGAAGAAGAGAAAAATATAGCCAACTTGATGGAAGAACCAAATGAAAAAATGTCCCAGCATGGAGGAAGTGGAAGAATTAGAATGAAAAGTGATGTGGAGGTGATGCCCTCTCGAGAGGGTGGGTGAGAAAAAGGGGCTCAAGTGGCCTCTTTAAAGATAGAAAAGAGATACAACACAGGGTCCACGATTTAAAAAAAAAAAGGAAGGATGGCAAAGGAACAATAGAAAAAGGAGTTGTGGGTAATAAATGGAAGCAAGAAAAGTGATTAGGTTTTACTATAAATAGTAATTAGGGGCTAATTACTATTCATTTTTTACCCCAATTACCTAAGTGATCGAGTAAAGCAGAGCAAGGAAAATGGTGTGTGGACGAGCTATCACACACCAAGCTAACCAAGTGAGGGCATAGACATGACAAGGAGGATGAGGGGGTTAGGTACATGACTAAAATTCTCCTTGTACTTTGATTTTTAGTGGATTTATTACAAGTTAAATTCATATATGGGGAAAATCCACCCAAATCGATAGAGCATATTTTCCCAAGAAGAGAAAACAGGAGGATGTTCCTTAGCTTGGATAGATGCGCCCAAACTGGGGTGGATCTACTAAAGGGTGAATGCATCATAAAAATTTGGATCTACCAAAGAATAGGAAGATGCACCCTAAATAGTTGGATCTTCCAAAGGAGAGGGAGATCTGCCCTAGGAGTGAATCTATAGAGAATGGGTGGATATACCCTAAATAGGTGGGTCTACTAGAGGAGAGGAAGATCTACCTAAGGGGTGAATATAGAAAGAAGAGGTGGATGTGGAGGAAAGGTGGATTCACCCCATGTGTAGATCCTTGGGGAAAGGGTGGATGTGTCTTATAAAGGTGAATCCATCCTAGACAAGTGGATGTGCTTGAAGGGTAGATAAACTAGGGGTTAGGTGGATGCACCCAAAGGGGAGGGTATGTTACGGATAGGAGGATGTGCCTGAAGGGGTAGATCTAATAGAAGAGTTAGAATAAATAGAAAAATACATAGAAGGAAAGAAAGACTAGCAAATGGACTGGATGGATGCAAGCCATAACAAGCCTATAAATGTGAGAGTGGCAATCGAGGGTGCTAAAGTTGGAAGCACATTTTTTCAGAGGAATGGGCATGCTTAGATGCATGCAGATTGGCGTACATGGAATGAATTCTCACAATCCAAGCTCACAAACTTCTTTTGATAGTATTGGCAGAGAAATGGAGCTTCAAGACTAGCAAAGTTTCCATCTCCCCACAAGGGAGATGGCAATCACCTTAGAGGATGTGTGGAGGATAGTGTAGTTGTCAATTCAAGGACTGCACACATTGGCATCTAGTGTAGAGGAAATAATGACACTACTATATAGGCTATTTGGTAGGACCAATGTTCCCACGTGGGGGAATTTTTTATATATCAATAGGTACAAAGAGCTAGTGTTAAGCATATCACTATACTTATGTGGTTTTATCAACAAGGTACTCCTACCCAATAGGATTGGATGCTTCTTTAGCTTAATTTTGGGAGATGTGATAGTGGGGATGGTGGATTAGCGACGATGGTATGTCTAGGTTCCTTACATCTTGGTGCAATTGTATAGGGATTTGCACATTGTTTGTTATAGAGGAGGGTAGATCCTAACTCATATCACACTTTTATAGATTTGGGCATGGAAGCATATCAAAATTTCACATCTAGTAGGAGACAAGTTAGAGAGGGCTCCAAATGATCCCATGGTGTTTTGTAGGAGGATCATACTATGTTACCAAGAGATGCATAGATTGGCATGCTAGAGGATATTGTTGGATGAGATAAAGGAGGGGAACACCATTTGGTAGATATATAGGGAGGTAGATAGATGGGAGGAGGATGAGGAGTGCAGTAGATATATGTTTACAACATTTTATATCATTGATAGATATCCCTACCTCATAAAGAGGTATAGGTCAAACAGAGTCACATGGTAGTTTGGTGTAGTCCAAGATATTTTAAAGGGTCTTGAGAGGTTTGTGATAAAATCATGGGATACAACAGAGTGGGATCCTTAGATATCCTTGAGGGTGGTAGCACACTCAAGCGTAGACTAGAGGAGGTGATCTAGGATAGGCAGGGGATGTTGATGACCTTGGTATGACATAGTGATACACAGGTTGGTGGGTGAGACGTCGGCCAAACCCCATGGTTCTAGTGAGAGGAGTGGTAGGGGTTGGGATGATGGAGGTGGTCATAGAAAATTCCAAGAGAGTTAAGAGGAGGACGATTAGTTGGAGTGAGTGGTAGGAGGGAAATGACATAGTCATTAAGGAGATAGTGAAGGAAGAGGTAACAACCTATGGAAATGATGGAGAGAGGGGGAGGAAGAGGAGGAGGTGGAAGGAGAGTTGATGGAGGTGGACAATGTGGAGAGGAGGTCACTTAGTATGCCACCTTTGGAGGAGGTGACACCACCTCAGAAGGAGGAGGGAGAGGGAGGACAGGGGGACTGGAGAGCAAGTTGGTTACCACTAAGAGTAGGTTTTTGAATTTGTAGAGACACTTGCAGCAAGCATAGGAGGATCTAGCCACCAAGACCATTAAGAAGGACAACCTCTCGGAGAAGAGGGATGGGTTGTAATCATGGGTGGACAACCTATAAGGAGAGGTGTAGATGATCACCTCATAAATTGATAACCTCCGCTTAGCCTGAGATGCTTGGGAGTTGGAGAGGGTGAGGCTACAAGGAGACATGGACTAGTACAAGCAGAAGGAGGAAACTGCTATGGCCTAGGGAGGATGAAGAGGGATAGTGGAGACAATGTAGTAGCTAGTATTAGCCAAGAGAGAGTCCCAATACTATAGGTATTTATATATATGGCTACAGTTTTAGAGGTAGAGAGGAGTTCAAGCTTCTTAGAGGTGAAGATCTCAAGGAGGAGTGGGTCTTGATCACTAAGATTAGTATCCAAGAAGA
Source organism: Sequoia sempervirens (assembly GCA_007258455.2). Classification (NCBI taxonomy): domain Eukaryota; kingdom Viridiplantae; phylum Streptophyta; class Pinopsida; order Cupressales; family Cupressaceae; genus Sequoia; species Sequoia sempervirens. Next base: position 83,195,481 of record VDFB02047397.1, read on the forward strand.
GTGGGTCAATGGGACCCCCACAAGGAGGTGGAGGAGGTCAAACAACATCAAGGGGAGTGCCACCCTCCCCTACACACTCAGATGCAAGAAGTGGCAACTAGCAGAGATATAGATCTAGTGGCAATTTTGGGCTTATACATAGGTTGTGATATTTTTTATTGGCCCTACTATACAAATGACTATATTTATTTTGATCAAGGTATTGATCCTAGATTTATATGTATTATGCATATGTGATGTACTATACGATGATTCATGGATATTGATTGTACTATGGGAATTCATTTATTTGATAGACATTTATTGATGTATGGATATGGATTAGCTTATGGGTGGATGATGCATGTGATGTTATGATTTGATATATATGTATGATTAGATATATGTGATGTATATAATGTCGTGACTTAATATGTTATACTGATGAGTGGTGATGCAAGATGCAACTCTATGTATGTTATGCGGATGTGATGTGTACTAATATGTGTAATGCAAGTTGGATATGTATATATGTTTATGTGAGTCCTAATGATATTGTGATGGTTTATGGATGACATGCAATTATGATGTATGTATTTGATTTATGGATGTATGTCATAAATGTATAATGGATATGAATGGATTAATGTGTGATGTAATTAAATCTATGGATAAACCTAATAACATAATGACACTATAGGATGAGAATAAATGATGAAACAATGTAATGCAACCTAAATGATAACACGCGTTTTAAGGTAATGAACCTTAAACAACTTAATACAACTAGACTGATAACGGTAAAAGATGTTTAGAATAGCAAATTCTAAAAAAATTAACGTAAAATATATGATAATAGAAATGATAAAAAGATGCTTAGTGTAACAAATTTTAAATAATTTAATGCAAACTAAATTATAATGAAAATGATAAAATGTGCTTAGATTAACAAATTCTAAAAAACTTCATGCAAACTAAATAATAATGGAAGGGATAAAAGATGTTTAGAATAATAAATTCTACACAACTTAATGCAAGCTAAATGATAATGAAAATGATAAAAGATGCTTAGAATAACAAACTTTAAACAACTTAATGCAATGGAAATGGTAATGAAAATGAAAAATTTGGTTAGATGATAGGTGAAAACCATAGTGTATCAACCAATACTAAACTAGACCCAATAGGAAAAGTAGAAAGTGAACACTTGCACATCAAAAACCCAATGATTAGGAAAAGGTTAATGGAAATGAATAGGAAAGATAGGATGATGGGTTTGGTAGATGATAGGATGGAAGAAAAACTTTGAGAAATTTAGTACTATATATTAGATTACCATGTACTAAGAACTTAATTTGATTTAGTATGAGATACAATGCGCTAGGGTAAAAGGAACCAAGTTGACTTTGTATCACAAGCATAGGAATGACACAAAAAAACAAAATAGGTTGTTTCAACATCTTACAAAGTCTTAGAGGGCTTTGGTAGGGCCAATGTTGGAAAACCAAAAACACAAAAGGATGCCACAGTATAACACTAGACTAGGATAGATCTTGGTGGGTAAGAACTTAATTTGATTTAGTATGAGATACTATGCGCCAAGGTAAGAGGAACCAAGGTTACTTTATATCATAGGCATAGGATTGACCCAAAAAGAAAAATAGGTTGTTTCAACATCCTACAAAGTCTTAGAGGGCTTTGGCGGGGCCAATGTTGGAAAACCACAAGCACAAAAGGATGCCCCAACAGAACACAAGACTAGGATAGATCTTGGTGGGTATAACACGAGGCAACCAGAAACAAATGATCATAAAAAGCCAAGACATGTCCCTAGTGCTACCAATTGAAGAATTTCATGATATGATGGATCAAAAAGGTATCCAAAGGTAAAAACATCTAAAAAGAAAAAACTTGAAATTTAACTATTTTTGGGTGATGCAAGATTGCCCTTACACCACTGGATGCTCCTACATTAGAGTGGATGGATGTGGTCTAATGTAAGGAATGATATATCCTATGATGACCAAATATGGATGGGATAGATCCTAGGATTTGTAAGACAGGGGAAGATCAAGATATCTGATATTTAGGGGAGCTAATGGAGTTTTCTGAAGTACTAGCTTGATAGGGGATCTTTGTGACACACAAACACAAAGACAAGACCTAATGACCAATATATACAATGATGGGCCTAGATGATGCCACAAGACTAACACGTGTACATTATATACAATCAATAAGAATTAGTAAAATGAGGATCCATGAGGTACACTCTCGAATAAACGAGTGAAGCTCAAGAATTGGGATAGTAAATTTGGCTTATAAAATGCTCAACCAATAGATACCATGAGATGGATGAGATGATCTAGATCAAGAGAGGTAGCATATATGATGTATGTGGTATGAATAGGATGGAAAGGATATGAGTGGTAAATAGATGTATGAAATCACATGGAAAAGGGGAGATGAGGTAGATAATGATTATGCCTCATATGAATGACACCTATGACCAGGTTTTCACCAAATGCACTCATCCAAGGTGCCATCGACAGTGGTTTTCACCATAGGATGATTTATTTATCTTACTATTTTCTATATTTTTTTCTTTTTTGGCAATTTTTTTAGTTTTTTAGATTTTTGAAGGTGGGATATCTTAGCTAACTTAGGAGTAGAGCCTCTTAAGGTGGATGATGTTGATGGGTGCATCCAAAGGTTCACCTTCAGGAGTAGCTAATTGATATTCTCCTAAATTTTACTTTGTTGTAATGACATAGGTACCTAGCCAATTAGCTTCATATTTTCCCTTCTTTTCTCAATCTTGTTGGGTCCATTGATTCTCTTTAAGAACAAGATCATCAACCTAGAATTAGTGAGGTCTAATTTTCTTATTATAACTCCTTAATTTATTTTCTTAAGCTTGAAGATGGTTATAAGCATTGAGGTTTCATTCATCCAAAAGCTCAAACTAACCTAAATGTGTAACCCTTTACTCCTCATCATTGATGATATCCTTAAATGAGATGTGTAACAATGGAAGTTCAACTTCTATCAGCAAGATATCTTTAACAACATAGACTAGTGAATATGGAGTGGCATCGACAGGAGTACAAATGCTAGTGTGGTAAGCCCAAAGGGCAAGATTGAGATGAATATTCCAATCACGACTAGTGTCGTTGACAACTTTCTTAAGGATTTTTATTAAGGTCTTATTAGTTTCCTCAACTTGAACATTACCTTGAGGGTAATATGGAGTGGACCAATGATGCTAGTTGTGGAACTATTCACATAATTCTCACATATTGGTTTTTTGATGGCTTACCACTATAGGTGATGATAGCAGAGGGGATACCATATTGGAAGATGATATGATATAGGATGAATTTGGAAATTTGGAGGCTGGTGATTAGGGTGACTTGGATGGCTTCCACTCATTTAGTGAAATATTTTGTGGCAATGATAATGAAGGTGTGTCCATTGGATGAAGGGGGATGCATCTTGCCAACTAAATCAAGATCCCATTGTGAGAAAGGCCAGCATAAGGTAATAGGCTGCAATGCCTAAGATGGTGAATATATTAAATCTACATGTTTTTGACAAGGAACACACTTCTTTACATACTCACATACATCATGTTCAATGGTATGCCAATAATAGCTTGTTCAAAGAAGCTTATTAGCAAGGACTATACCACTTGTGTGAGCCCCACAAATACCACTATGTACCTCATTCAATGAAAAATTTTCTTCCATAGTGTTTAAAAATTACAATAAGGATCCATCTACCCTCTACAATATAAGGTGTCTCCAAGGATAGTGTAATGAAATGAACAATGAATGAATGATTAGTGTTGGTTATGAGTGGGGTTAGGTGGTAAGATGTTTTCATGAAGGTGTAGATGTCATGATAGCAAGGAGATTGGGGACCAATGATCTTGCACACCATATCTAGGAGATCATATGTAGGATTCAAGAGTTTCTCAACTAGGAATTCACATTCATGGTGGTCACGAGGCGTATCCAATAAGGACCCAATGGTAGCAATTGTATCTTCTACTTTGTTTTGAAGATAGGGGACTTTCTCAAATTGAATGTAGTTGAAATAGTTTTTGAATTCATCAACCATTCATTTGTAAGGAAGCAACTTACCATCCTTAGTATGGAATTCATTATTGACAAGTTTAATGATGAGTTGAGAAACGCTATAAAAATGTAACTAATTAATATTCCATTGAACTACTATCTTTAGACCATTGATGAGATCCTCATATTCTATGATGTTATTTATGCATGAGAAGGATAATCTGAATGATTTAGGAATAAAATGACCTTGAGGAGTGAAAAAGATGATACTCACTCTCAATCCATGTTCAGTGAATGAACCATAAAAGTATAACTTCCATGGAGGTTTTTTAGTTATGGTGAAGATAGACTCGTCTAGAAATTTAGTGATCAATGGCTAGGCATCCACTAGAGGAGCATCTACTAATCGATCTATAATTACTTGTACTTTTATTTCTTTTTGATCGACATACTCAATATCAAAATCACTAAGAATGACCCATTTATCCATATGACCCATCAAATATGTTTGTGATAATAGATACTTGAGGGGGTCAACTTTAGAAATGAGTTTGATTGAATGACTGAGCATGTAATGCCTAAGTTTCTAAGAGCTAAATACCATTTCCAAGCATTCCATTTCCATCGATTTGTAGTTAATTTCACAGTCAATAACTGTACGACTATTGTAATACACTGCTCTCTCTTTCCAATTCTCATCGTGTTGTGCAAGAAGTTCCCCAGTGATATTAAAGTGGCTAAAATATATAACAATGGTTTTCCTGAAATAGGAGGCATAAGGATGGGTGGATTAGCCAAATATTCTTTGATTTTGTTGAATCCTTGTTGACATGAATCATCCCATCTAAATGTGATTTCTATTCAAAGAAAATGATTGAAGGTTTTGTATTTATTAGCAAGATAAGCAACAAACCATTGGATGGATTGGAGTTTTCCTTGCAAGATTCTCAACTACTTAAGTGTTTTTCAGAGCATAATTTCCTTGAATTTAGTAGGATCAACCTTGATACTTCTCACAAACACAATGAAACCCAAAATTTTACCTAGAGAGACACTAAAGAAACTTATTTTGATTGAGTTGCAACCAATATTGCTCCAAGTGAGTGAAGATGTGTTTAAGGATAACTAGATGTTCTTCTCATGTCCTTGATTTACCCAACAAAGCATCCACATATTCTTCTTTGATAATTTAGATGGGATCATGGAAGATGAAATTCATGGAACATTCATATGTGGCACCCACGTTTCTTCAAACCAAAGGGCATGACTTGATAGTAGAAGGTTCCCCATAGAGTTGTAAATTTCAATTTATGTTGGTCTTCTATTGCAATTCAAATTGATTACAGACTAAAAAACTATCCATTAATATAGCATAGCATGAACCACTATCAAATCCACAAGGATGTCAATATTAAGCAAAGCGAGGTCATCTTTTGGGAAAGCTTTGTTGAGATCGCTAAAGTTGATACAAATGAAAATGCCTCCAATTGGTTTTCCAACAGGAACAATGTTGGAGATCCAATCAGAGTAATCCATGGGTCAAATGAAACTAGCTTCCAATAGTTTTTTGAGCTCTAATTTAACCAATAGTGCAACTTGAAGATACATCTTGTGGACTTTCTATTTAACAAGATTGGAATTTGGATGAATATCCAAGTGGTTAACCAGTAATGCAAGATCAAGTCCTAACATATAAGAATATGACCATGCAAAGTTAATTGAATCTTTCTAAATAATGCTAGAGAATGTTTGATACTCATCTGTTGATAAGGAAGTTGCTACATATTTGATTCATGGTTTAGTTTTAGTGCCCAATTTTATCTCTTTAGTCTCTTCTATCAAGATAGGAGATCTTTTTTATTGTTGTGGACCCATGAGGGGAAGGTTAATTTCCCCATCCTCTATTTCCTCGAGGAGGTTTTCATCAGAGGATACAACCTTTCCTTTTACTTTTGATCAATTTAGAAGTGCCTCAAGGAGTTCTTCACTAAAATATCTTGAATTATTTTTCTTGATTTTAACTTTTTTGGTTAAGGAGTTCATCTTCCCCAAAGTACACATGTTGATCAAGTGTGCACATAGAAAAATCCCCATCTATGATCCTCGTGAAGCAAACCTTCATGAAAACCCATGAATTCTATAAATTCCTCCTCATTTTGAAATATTTCAAGATGTTTGGATTCACGTTGGTGTCAGTTAATGAGTTTGGGTGACAAAGTGGGAGGTCAATGACAAGGATGGATGTGGAAAAGAGAGAGGATACATCCAAATCATCATAGGAGAGTTTAATGAATTCATCTATAATGTCTTCAACAATAATAGAATTCAAAGTGACATTATTATAAGTACTTGGTGCTATTGAAGGTTTATTTTGATTAGAATCATACCCAAGTCCTTGATGTTTGACAATAGTCGGTAGTTATATAGGTTGGATTATACCTTTGTTCATTTTCCCCTAATACTTTCCCTTGGTAATTGAACTTTTTGAGCCATCTAATAGGTAGTATGATAATTCTCCTAAAAGTATTCTGAAAGTGTAGTAGAATTCTCAGGTTATTCATAGTATATTGATTGAATAATATCTTCTTCAATTTTCTCATGTTCTAATGTTCTTGGAGATTGGAAAGTGGTGGATCCCATAATTTTGATTGTTTATTCTTGTAGTTTATGTTATGAGGATGGCCTTCCAAAATTATGTGGAGAGAGGGGCATGGTGCGCACATTTAGAGAAGTTCTCATCTCATACTCCCCATATCCCTTATCAGTTATCTTGACCTTGGATGGTGTGAGAAGTGTTTTTGGATCGACATAATATGAGGAAAAAGTTGTGTTGGAAGGCACAAATTCAACCCCAAGATAATGTTGAGAATGAGGGAAAGTGGCCTCAAGAGCATGACAGTACTCAAAAGGGTGATGATCAACATGGATAGTGACTTCAATACCATTATGTGGAAACTTAAGGAATTAATGATAGGTGTATGGAATGGCCTACATGGCATGGATTCGTCAGTAATCGAGGAGATTGTAGGCGAGGTCAAGATTAATGACATGACATGTGGTATACGGTAGAACTGGACCAACCTGAATGGGGAGGAGAAAAGTTTCGGTTGAATCTTGTTTAGTATTGTTATATTCTTTGATAGTAATCACCTAATTATCCAAGTCAGCTTGAGTATTTCCCACCTATTTTATGAATTTCAATGTACATAAATTAAGGTCAAAACCATTATCTAATAGGAACCTATTTACTTTGTGCTTGGAAATGAGGACTTCAATGTGTAGGGGGTGATTATGGGTTGGTTCAATTGGAGGTACGTCATTTTGACTAAAACCCAACTGATAAGTAGATGAAAAGTGTTCTACTAATGCTTGGAATAATGTGGGATCAATATCAGTAGGAACACAGGTATCTTGCATTGCTTTAGTGAGGATCTCTTGGTGGATAGTGGAAGACTTCAGCAAGTATAGAATAGAGATTTGTGAACTTCAAGATCAAATATTATTGTCAAGAGAATTTAAGAGAAACATATATCAAATAATTATTACAACAATTCAAGATCCAACATCATTTCAAATTTTATGTGTGTTCATGTTCATGTTATGTGAAGTCTAACATTGTTGTAGGTCTCCAAGCATTCAAGAAAATCAAGCAAGAAAGATCTAAGACCCTTGAAGAGATGTGTATGTCTTTAGTCCTTCAAGGAAGCCATTGAAGGGTGGTGAGTTGTAGCATTATTTTCATTCATCATTTATTTCCTTTCCATTCAAGTTTTTATCATTGATATTGCCATTGTGGAAGTGGAAACACTAAGATGGGGTTTGACTGAGACAAACCCCTATATGGCACAACATTTTCTCCCTTTGTGAATGTGCAGATTATAGGTTTGAAGTGGATTGAAGAGAACTTGAAGAACCATTTTTCATTGTTGCATTTGTTGTCATCAACCTTGTCAAGACATGAAAACTCACCTATAGGATTTATTTATTGTATTTTTATTGTGAGACAGGCATAAAATGGAAGCTTATATTTGACATCAGAGGATCCTGAAAGTTGAGTAGGACATCCTTACAAGGAATCAGTGGCCACTCGTAGCCCTTTCCTTGTAGACCTAATAGAACCAAATTTTCTAGGTAGGTACATATCAATCTACACCTTCCAGATATTTTGGATCTTGATTGTTTTTGTTTATGATTTTTTTGGAGAATTATATTCATTGTATTAGGTCATATAGCTTAATTAGGGAAATCAATCACAATCATTTTCAAACCATTCCTATCCTCAAACATATACAAATCTAGGTCTAATTAGCCCACCATTGAGGTTGATAGTCAATCTATACACCTTGTTGATCTTTATCCTAATGAAATTATAGAAATGATGGAAATGGCATTAGGTTATGAATTTTAATTTTAGGGACACAACACATTTTTTTATGCTTCAAATTCAATCTACAAGGAGTTAGATATGGCCACACATGGTAGGGGGCATCCCAACTTATAAGTCTTCTTAAAAACCTTGCAAGAATTCCAGAGAGAGATGAATGAAGGAATAGTTAGTAAAAAGGAGAAACCAAGAGGGCACTTGATATGACCACCAACAAAGGAATGGAAGAAGGTATTACAAATGATGAATGGATAGTAGCAGAGATCCTTGTAGGTTGGAGGAATCTAGAGGATAACAATGATAGAAAGAGTTGTTAAATGATGAAATTGGAGTTTTTTTTACCTCCTTTTCTATGCAAATCAATGTGTAAATCTGATGTAATGATCATATATCTTGTAAATATTGAAAACATTGTACTAGCACCCATATATTTTGTATAGAATCACAATGTATCTTAAGATAGATCTCATCTACAGGATATACCTATAGCTAGGAAAAAAAATAGTTGATATAAATGTAAATAAAATGATGTATCCTTTTGTTGTATTCTCTATAATCAATACAAAAAAAAAAAAAAAACCTTTGATGAAAGAGGGATTGAATGAATATTTTTTATATTTTCATAGAATAAATGAATATAGTGTATTATAATATAAATTTGAGATGACCTTGATATATATAAGGATAAAAACTTAACATACTAAGATAATTTCATTTATATAAATCCCATGAAATGAGAAAAAAAAATGACCTAAGTAAGATTATTAAATAAGGTGTAAATAGGTCCTCAAGTATAACTAGCCAAATAAAGTATATTGTTCAAATCAATGTGCACCATTAGGTGTAACTTAGGGAGGTATAAAATAATGGATTAAAATAAAATATGGATCCTAGAAACTAGATAAAGTACCCATTCATAAAATATATCTCACAAACCAATAAAATGAGAAAACCCTATGGGAAAAACTCTTCAAAATGGAGAAAACAACATGAAAAAAAAAATGAAAATATGAAGGACTAAAGAAAGCCCCACATGGATAAATTTCCATACCCCTAACATCAATCACAAATAAACATAATGAGGCAATGCCAAAGTTTTAGTAAAGATGTCCATAAATTGCTCCTCTATAAGAAAATAATCCAAGCGTAGAAAACTATCCTAGATGAGTTAAAATATGGCATGCATGTGGACCTCAATATGATTTGTCTAATGATATTTCACTAGTTTGTGATAAATATTTATGGTATTCTAATTGTCACAAAAAGAATGTTGGGACCACTAAGAGGAATTCCAAACTTAGTTGAAGTCAAAGAACCTCTTGGACATCCAAAACTTTCACTTGATACTCTACCTCTATGGATGGAAATGCAATAGAAAATTGCTTCTTCCAAGACCATGCAATGGGGCTTGAACCAAGGAAAAAGAAGAAAGAAAAATTATACTTGGTATCTTCAACATTACCAACCTAATTTTAGTTAGTGAAAGTGATAACTTGAAAGTATCTTGATATATAGTGAACACCAAAATGTGAGGTGACTTGTGTTGGATTATTCAATATCTTGATACAGAATAAAATAAATTTTATAAATAAATTATGAGAACAATAAGCCAAATTCTAACATGAAATAAGTGATTGTTGCTTTGATGTTTCAGGGTTCATGTTTGGAGAAGTTATTAATGGTAATTAATGTTTAATCAAGTTGAAATTAGAATATATTGATTCAACCCCCTCCTCTTAGTATATTGTGTTCCTTTAATTGGTATCAAAGCCAAGTTCCTTAGTAGAAGCTTAATAGCTTGAGGTAGATCTAGGATGGCACACTCAGTTGCTCAAGAAGGTTTGACTTCAAATAAGGAAAAAAAAATTATGGATACAATTATTCTTTTTGAAGTGTAAGGATGGAAGCATATTTTATGGTCCTAGGGTTTGAGTTTTGCAAACCAGTTATAGATGGTTATGAAATTCTTAATAGTCCCCCAAGAGATTAGACTGAAAAGAAGGCTTGTGAGAATAATGCCAACGAAAGAAAATTTATTCTATGTGTTTTATCTAACTTTGAGTTTGTGAAGATTGTGCATTCTAGCACAATGAAGGAAGTGTGGGTTAAGTTCCAACATTTATGAAGGAGATGACAAGGCCAGACAAGAAAAGCTTCATACCTATTGAGGTCAATTTGAAAGTCTAAAAATGAAGGAAGAGGAAAACATTGCTACATTATTGCCTCAAGTTGATGAAGTTTTCAACTCTATCAAAGGTCTTGCTAAAGAAACGCAAGAAAGCATAATTGTGAAAAAAGGTGCTTGTTGTGCCCTCAGCACACACGCCCCGTTTCAAACGGGGACCCTCTTTCCTTTTTCCTTGTTGGGTCATTTTTGTCACCGTCTCATTTTATGTGCCCCATTTTTGGTGTCCCAGATGGTCAATGTTGCTTCAAAGTCTCTTCCTAAGTTAACCGTTCCTTCCCCTTTTAATTTTGTCAGGTTCTGGTGCCTCGTGGAGTCTCTCTGGCAGTTTGCCCCTGCCAATGGCCTCGAGCCTAGTCGTCCGGGTTTCCCTTGTCGGGTTTCCCCATTGCACCCACCGTTCCTAATGGCACTCGGCTCATGTCCTCCAAAACCCTGAGGTTCAGACCCCCATTTTCCATCTGCTAAAATTAGTCAAAATCTTGACAGCTGTCCGACCTTTTGGGCCCGAGACACTGGAGTTTTGCTCCTGGGGTTTCATGAGTGTTTCACCATTCCTCACGGTGAACCTCTGGCGGAGTTCCACCTTTCAGGCCCCGACCTCCCCTTTGCCACCAATGAATCTCCAAGAGGAACTTATCAAATGGCTGCCATCTTGTGCCTTCCCGGTCGCTGGACCTCGAGTCTCCCGCCGCCGTTGTTGAATTACAAAAGGGGTTGCGGTGCATCCATAAGTGGTACATCCATAAGCAAGGGCAGGTGCAGCAACAGTTCCAGATCTAGGTGGTGGTGGTGAAGATCCAGAGTGAACCAAAGATCCATACCTTCGTGAGCTAGATCCAGTCTTTGATAGGGATAGGGGTCTTATCTTTCGTAAGTGAGATCGAGACCCATAAGCAGCAGCACTAGTCACAGAATCCACCAACCTTTGTTTCATCGTACCTACATTCAATGAGGCCATTAATGGCGGTGGGGGGTATAAAAGACCCACTCAATCTCATCATTTTCACTAGAAAGTGTTGTAAAGAGTGATTAGTGCTTTCTAGAGAGGAGTCCATTGTCTTCAAGATCTTCATGTCACGCCCATTGCCTTCACTTGTCGACTGCCAGTGGATTCCACATCTCCCCGCATCGAGTGTTCGAGGTAGGTCCTCCGTTCACCCTCCTGAACATTATTTTCATGATTTCTAGAGATTAAAATAAATAATAACCATCAAAAAAACATGTGAAGGATAAAATACGACACCACGAACAAAACCCATGTCCTCAAAAATTGAGTAAACCAACACAACATCCCCATGATCAATTCGGAGCTTTATCTCCGTGCGGCCATTCTTCGCAGGGGCATTCGTGACCCACGGGCCCAAACGTTCCCTTTGCCGGTGAAGACTCAACAAAAACAAGATGTCGAAACAAATTTTGGCTCTCTCGGGCCTGATTACCTGGGATTTCGCCCCTCATTCTCCGTCGGCAAAACCAGTCCTTGTCAGCAAATCTCATGGTGGGTTTTCTTTCATCTTGCCCAGTTTGTTGTCGCTCAGACCTCCCCAATTCAGCAAGACCTTTCACTGAGCATATCCTACTCTTGTTGAGTGATTTTTCGGGGAGACATTCATCTGTCACCAAGACCTCACTGTGAGCTCCTTTAGTCCTACCGATGCCTTCGCTTTCGGAAAGACTCTTAGTGGTTGCCAGGACTTCACAATGAAACTCTTTATCTTGGTGAGCCTGGATCCTTTGTCGTGGTGACTTCATGAAGGTCAGTAAGAGGTTACGCCGATAGGGCTCTTTTTCAGCAAAGCATCATTGGTTCGCCAAGACCTTTCCCCGACCCGAAAACATATGCTGAAGACTCCTTTGTTGGCAGCACTCTCAGTATTCACCAAGACCTCACGATGACATCACTTTCCTCTTGGTGAATACCCAGCGTCTATCTAACCTCCGGGCTCTGGACCCTCATTTTCCCCTAAGATCCAACTTGACCAAATGAACACCCTCATCCGTGTTGGGCTCTGCCACCTGGGAGTCCTTCCCTCGTCCTCTATTCTGAGGGGAAAATCTCGCCTACCCCTCCGAGCTTCGAGCTCCGCCCTTCTGACCACTGCAAGACTAAAAATGAAATCGAATGGCGAACCCTCGTGTTGGGTCCAGTCTTGCTCTTGGTTGTCGGCGAGACATTCATCTCTCACCAAGACCTCACCCCACTGCAGAGACCTTACACTGACTTGCCTTCCCCTATGACCGTCGATACTCATGTCAGGCCCCGACCGCCAGGCTACCCCCTCCGTACTTCCACCCAACAATAGCAGTTCCAAAGGGCGAGGGATGAATGGCTTCCCTGTGCCTCAAACCCAAGCACTCAAGAAAAAAATTGTAATCTCCTAACCACCCTGCAGTCCGATGGACCCCAAACCCCAGAGTTCCATCTCCGAATTTTGGTTTTCGATCTATCGTCCCAAACAGCTATCTCCTGATGACTTTCCAATCTTGTACCTCTGAATGTCCCTAAACTAATCCAAATGAGCCCAATTCAAAATCTGATCTTGACCCACGTGCTTAATCTTGGTCTTCTTCATTGTGAACCTTTTAAATTATCAAATTTGATCAGGGAGAATCAACGGGGGACCTCCACCCTATTTTCCTTTAAAAACAACATTCCTGCCAAGGAAGACCGGCCCTCCAGGCCCGAATTGTCCAAAAGACCTCAATCAAAAGACCAATGACATCGGGGGATAAAGTATCATGTTATGCTTGATAGATTATTCAAATGGATTTCATCTTTAGGATTTTGGCTAACATGAATGTTTTCATGATCAATTGCACTCACTACGCTTTTGCTTGCAAAATATATGGAATCAGGTGCAGGACATTTGGGGGCAGTCGTCAAAAAGGAAAAAGGAATGAAGTCAGGAAAAACTCCTCACGAGAAAGAAGACAAGGACCAGATGAAATACCAATTCCAGGGTGAGCCTCTCCACTCAAAGGTTACCACAAATTGGAAGGAGATCACCAATACTAACATTGGCCACGTCAATATTGACGAATTTACACAAAGGGTCAGGTCAATCCAATGACCAAGAATACAAGACTGATAAGGCAAAGTGGGATCACAAAAGCTACAAGATTCCCTCCATCCCTCGTGGCCCCAAAATTAGTAATGGCTTGTCAGGAGGCGTATCAGCCCGACACAAGGACAATTATTGACAGAGAGGGAAACATTCTCGCCGACATGTCACCTAAAGGAATCACAAAGACTTTCCATATCCCCACTTTTAAAGAGATGGAAGTCTCCACCATAGAAGAATGCCAGGCAGCATGGGATGATAATACGGCAGGATGTAAAAGGTTAATAAATCAGCATTGGCTCAAAGAAAAGAGGGGTAGCATTGTGAAGGTTCCTCACAAACTCTTCCGCAGTGATTTCCACGAATATTACCATGACTTGGTCACAATGCTAAGTAGGGTTATGGGTCTTCCTACGGTGGCCTTCTTCCAAGAATGGATGGTGTACTTCATTGAGCAAATTCTTCGTGGGAATGAGGATATCAGCACAAAGACTTCATTTTATTGGGGAGGAATAATAAGCAACTGCTTCCATGAGCAATTCGTCAATGTGAAGAAAAGCTCCAAATTTTATATGACTTCCTACCTCGTCTATTCCTTGGCAGATCAGAGACAGTATAATGGGTTGTTTGTTACACCCGATCAGGAGCAGGGGTGAAGACTCAAGGCATATGATAGGTACCCGTAGCTCCAGTACCGAAACTTCAAAAGGGAATACTGCAGAGTAAATGATTCCTTCATCGGCCATATTATCAAAATGATTGTTAGATACTTCGAGAGGAGGGTCTCCCACAGTGCCAGGGCACTCTTGAGGCAGTATGCCTTTCTCTTCATCCAATACCCAAAGTTCACATACGTCCGTGCCCAAGGCTTCAATGAGAGGCCAAACAAGTTGCCTCGATACCCCAATGATTGGATCATCCTTCTGGAGCTTTCTCGACAGCTCCAACACGTGCAAACAATCTTCAGTAACAAACACATAGTAGGGATCTCCTATCCCATGACTCTTGGCCAGGGCATGTATAGATTGCAGACCTCCCAATGCACTGCTAATTCCAAGAAAGAACTAAAGGACTATCACTTTCACTTGCACACGGCCACCCACGAATGGACCCATATGGGCATGTAAGGAAGGCGTTGGGATTAGGGTATGCCCATCTTCACCATATCGAGGACTTTTGGGTAGACTGCCAAGATGATAAGGAGGTATGGGCAAGACATTATATGCACATGACTATGTATTTCATAAGAAAGGTGCAACCTTTCCCCATACCGAAGCAAGTCAAGGAAGATGAGAGTACCATAATGCACCCCAGGTACCTTGCAGTCGCCAATCTTCCAGTACCAACAATTGACTGGGATGAGTAGGAGGTCGTTGACCTCAACATTATAACTAAGCCAATCTTGGCCCGCACCAAAGAATGGGTCAATGGGCAAGTAGCCCAATTAAAGTGGCAAGAAGTAATTTTGACTTATGAAGGGCTCAAAAGTGAGCCAAGTGCCATAGAAGATGCCGCTGCTACCAATTCAACCGAAGGGACCTCCAAGTCTCCTCCGATCACCAGATCCAAGAAGAGAAAGGAGACAGAAATAGAACAATCTCCCGACCCCAAGGTCTATGGAAGAAAAGAAACGGGGGGCTCACCCTCCAAAAGGCTCAAACAAATGGGGAGCACCACAGAATAGCCCTCAACCTAGGATGAGAAGGCAAAGGGTATGGATCAATTGGAACCTCTCTTGGCTCTCCTTTCCCTTACTGTTGCACCACCTACCTAGCTATGATAGCCACATCCCCACCAGCAGTGGACATTTCTGTCCATCTTGACCCTTCACCTCCGGCTGAGTCTGTAATAATTGTCAACTCTTCTTTTGCCATAACTACTCCCCCTTCCTCCGCTGCCATGTCACCAACCACATTGCTCCCTTTGGAAATAGTAACGACACCTATTCCCACTTCCACCATGCATGAGGCTCTCTCGAGATATATGCAGAATCTTTCCCCCGAGCTCTCCCAGATCCTAATGGATCCCACTCTTCAAGCAGCCCTTGCACAAGTCCTCGCTACTGCTCAGCCCTCACAACTACCGACAGGGCCACTGGCTATGGAAGCCACCATGCTAGTCTCTAAGGAGTGGGAGTAACAAGAGCAGGAAGCCTTGAAGCCCTTTGAGGAGGAAGTCAATGAATACCACGAACACTAGAAGTACGAACACCGAACCATTGATAGGGTGGCTTATGTGGAGGAGGGAATGGGCTCTTCCGAGAGTGGGGACAAGGAAGATAGCACCAGTGGTAGGGTAATCGTGCAAACCTTTGACAATGATATTGAGGAAGAGTTGGCCTGGTGGCTGAAAGACACCGAGGTGGGAGCAGAAAGGTCACCCCGTGATGAAGAAGGATAGCCACCAGAAGATAGTCCAAGAGAAGATTTACCTGAGAGTGGAACCCAAGTTTTCAAGAGCCTCGAAGTTGAGCAATCCAAGGAACCTGTGCACGAAGTCGAGCAATCCAAGGAACCTGTGCATGAAGTTGAGCGTGCTGAGGAAAAGAAAGAAGAAGAGACAGTAGGAAAAGAGAGTCCCATGCAGCAACTATCTACCAGGCTCCCTATCAAGCGCCTCGTGTTCATCTAGGACTCTGATGATGAAGAGGGAGATGCTACCAAGGAAGAATTGAGAACCTCAGAAGATAAGGAAGCAGGGGCCTTAACCGAGGGGGATGAGGGTGATCATGGATCACCTAAGGGAAAGCCTGCCATGCTCGAGTGGTTAGAGAAGCAGCTTGAAAGAAAAATCCATGTACTAAAGGACCCAAGGGTGAAGCTAGAGGCCATCTTAGCTCAAGCTTAAATCATGACAAAGAAGGAGAAGAAGCCAAAAATCTGATCCAAGGTAATGATGGATGCTTCTGGGTCTCCAACAGTGTAAATAGCAACACTTGCGATTGGCCAGGCTGGGGTGGGTTACAACATTTCCACCATCAACTTGGGAACCACCACCAGAGAATAGAAAGTTGGGCATCTTGAAGAATCGGTGGCTACGGTGGTACATTTGATAAAGCAGGATAAAATCTCAAAGGATGAGCTTAAAGCATAGGTGGCTGCTTTAACAGATTACATCCAGTAGTGGTCACTGATGGATGACCTGCCTACCATGTCCACAACCACGCCCCAACTACTATCCAAGGAGCAAATCGATAAGATGGAGAGAAGAAAGAACTTAGAGAGGACTACAGAAGAATTGTTCTGACAAGTCTTATACGTTGGAAACATGGGAATTGGCCAGGTTGTTCAGACAGCCAACAAGTTCTTGGACCTACAACAATCCTTGGAGGGCACCAAGAGGCTATGCACTAACTTCCCTGTAGCATACGAATCCACCTTCCCAAAGATTGAAGCTATCCTTCAATTGCCAGAAGCCACATGGGAAAAGGAGCTTGTGTTTAAAAGGGATGATCATTGGTTAATGGATGTGTGGCAGTGAGACTTTGGCGATAGGAGAGAAAGGTTGTTGCAGATAATGAGCAAGGTGGATCCGGATATAGAATTGATAAAGGAAATCAAGGCATAAAGCGCTTGTTATCTCAAGATGATGACAGAATATGATATGCCCGCAGTGCAGATTGATCCAGAAAAGGTGAAGCCCTACTTCCAGAAGAAAATGGAGGATGGGATGTCTAACAAAATAACAATGGAATTTATGAGTTTTTCTGCCCATGCATTCGACCAATAAGAGCTATTCAGAGATCAAGGTATAAAATATGATGAGGATTCGAAAAGGATGGAGGATAACGCAAAGGAGTGGAGCTACCAAGTGCTAAGGTATGAGATTATTGAAGTGGACAAGCTCCAAGCAGTCATCCTCAAGTTCATAGAATATGCAACATCCAAGAAGCAGGAGGATGACCTTGTTGATGATAAAGAGCTCCCTAAAGAGTAGCTATAGTGAAACAACAATCATCTAAAAGACAAAGTGCTATAGTGCCATCAATAGAGGACAAAATAAGGAAAATGACAAAATGTAATTTTTAAATTGTGATATATTGGGGGTAGGTGAAACCCTATTTTGTAATTAATGTTGGCCACACAATGAGAATTAATCTTGTTCATTCATTTGACCTTTTGGTCACTATAAATAGGGCTCTCCTCTCATTTGCAAAGTGGAGTTGAGTTGTTGTAAAGACATGCTATAGAAATTTATAAGGAAAAGACATTGACTTGGTGCATTTTCTGAGTTTCTCACATGTTGCTTGATTCAATCTCCATTGTTAGATGTTTAACTTAGATTTTATTTCCGTTCTAGTTAACTGTTTTCTTGCTTTGGATATTTTAGGAATGTTGTCCTATGATCATGAAAATTCCTGCTGTGTAGATGACTTCTTAGTCCATACCTTTGTTGTTTGTTGATGGTAGATAGTTGTGTAAAGTTAGTCTGGGCTTGAATTCAAAGCTGCTCCAAAACTTTTTTCTTTGTTCATGCATGCACATGGTGAATGAAAGACAAAACATTTGCAGACCTTAGAAGATAGCATAAATTCCATGAGACTGTGAGATCTCTGGTTAAGTGGAATATTGTTTCCAAGAAGTTGTCCATTACAGGAACTCCATCATCATTGTTCACAATTAGTTGTAGATCCAAGAACCTCCTCTCTTCCCTACCCCCTTTTCATTTTATTTAATGAGTAACCTATGCTAAGGTTCATCACACATTGTAAAGCTAGATCCAATGACAAAATGGAGTTCAAGACTGTTGTTTGAACCTACAACAAATGCATAACAACTCTCCCATCTTAAGAACTTTGTTTCAAGATCCGACTTCCCCACTTTGTAACTCATCCGTAAGTCCACCTTGTGATTCCAAAAAATCACATAAACCAACTACAATATTCCAAGCACTATCAAGACCTGACATTAGAAACCTTGGGATAGTGTTCTGCAATTTGATTGTGGAAGATTGTCTTTCAAGAGAGGTAGTGCACGTACGTACTGCCTATGTTGAGAAGTGCATAAAAAACACATCAACAGTACTTAGATCCCTTTCCCAAAGGTTTGATGCCAAATTTTCTTTAATTGAAGAAGCTAGAGATTTGAATACACTAACTATGAATGAGTTGCATGGAATTTTGATTTACTAGGAGATGAGGACTAATAGTGACAAATATTCAAGGAAAGAGGAAACTTTCAAAGTTTCCAAGAAGCAAAATGATCTAGATTGTGAAGATGAGTCAAATCCTGAGGAAGCAAACTTTATTAGAAAGTTGCAGAGGGGTTTCAAAAAATTTAAAGGTAAGTTTTCTTTCAAATTTTTTAATTATGGAGAATTATGACATTTCATTGCTAAGTTTCTATACAAAGATTCTAAAAATGACGATCAAAAGAGTGGAATGAAGGCATTTTTGAAAGGGAAAAAATTCAAAAGAATCAGAAGAGTTTCTTCACCAATGAGGAAATCTATTCATTTGATGATGATGGCCAAGGAACTTCTAGGAATAAAGGAGAAATGGAAATATTAATGGCTATGGAAACTATTGAAGGTGATGTAGGAATGAAGTCTGAAAACAATGATGATGAGATAGATTTTGGTGCAGGAGCACTTGTTTGATTTATTGCCTCCATGAGGCCATTTGTAAATAATTGCTCTATTTTGTGTATTGGATCTTATAATAAGGTTTATCAAACCATTTTAGAGTTTTTTGAGTCTAAGGAATTCATATTTTAAGTCATTTGTCAAATAATGTTTAAAGTTGTTCCATATTGTAAAAAATGTCAAAACTGCAAAATTAGGTAGATGAAGTGTCATTAAGGTGTTTTGTCAACAAACTAATCAAAATGTGGTTGAAAATAGTTTGTTTTTGTTGGAAATGTATAAATACACCCTCCAAAACTTGATTGGGGGTTGGAGACACTATTTTTGAAGTTTGATGAATGGCAACCTCAAATTTTGTGTGCATTTTCTAATTTTTACATTGTTTTTAGGCTGAAGTTGTGCTTTGTACGGACTGGTATGTACACAAGTAGTGGATTATCATATATGGATAGAAATATATCTATTTCTAGTTTCCAATTATTTTTTTCTTATTGAATTTTATTGATTTTTGTGGAAGATATGACTATTTGGGTGAGACTGCCCTATTCTAACAATATTGTGTAGAATTTACAATCTGAAAAATGTGATGGTACGGATTGTAAAGTCTATATTTTGGATCTAAAACCAATTTTATTTTGTTTCCATGTTAATTTAATTTCATTTTATTCAAGTCTCATCAAATTTCATTAAGATTTGAATAAGTTATGATCATTTTTTGTGAGGGCAGGTCTGAACCCTACCTAGGGTTTGCAATTTTGGGAAAAATGAAATAAAAAAAAAAATTACCTTTGGATCTTCATAAAATTTTGAGGAAAGGTCTATAACTATGTTTTATTCAATCTCACCAGAGCGATTGGATTTATTATTTTTTTTATGGAAGTTATTAATGATTGTTTGTTGCATTAAATTGTGGGTTGCCATAGTTATGTTTCCAATGTGATATATAATGCCTAATAGCATTTGTTATACAAAGATTACTTTGAATTATTATTGAATGTTTGTGAGATGTATTTTTGAATCCTCCTAAATTTACATCAAATTGATATCAGAGCCCAGGAAATATTTGGGCTGGTGAGTTGTAGTTGTGGTTTTGTGTTTAGTGTTGTGTTGTGGTTGGTTGCAAGTTATGTGAGAACCTGGTTGCTGCCATTGAGAAGGCAGAGAGAAAGTTGAGAAGTTGTGAGCAAGGAGAGACTTGCTTAAATACAAAAATTTGAGAAGGAATTTGTAGGCAGAGGAGGAAAGAAAGAAGAGGAAAAGGAAAGAGAAGATGGACAAAGAGATTGTTGAGTTGAAGAAAGAGTTGAAGAGGTTTGAGAATGAGTTCCAAGAATCCATGATGAAGATAGAAAAAATGATGAACCAAGAGATAAGTTGGAATTTGAAATTGAAAAGGAAGATGGTTTGGCCTATAAAGAATATTTTGAAAAGAAAAATACATAAGAAGATGAAAGAGGAAGAAGAAGCATATGAAGATGCACATGAAGAATTCCTAGATGAAGACAAAGATGTTCCTGAGCATGAAGATGAAGAAGAAGCTGAGATGAAATCCTGATTTTAGAGGGAAAAGATATTGAGTTGGCTTCAATATTTGAAGAATAAATGATCAAGGATGAATTTCTTTTGGAAACCTATAGAGAGTTGAAGAAAGATGGAGGTATTGTGGTAGAAGCCATATTTCATTTCTTTATTGTGCTAATCTTTTGGACAAGAAACAAATTGTAGGTTAAGCTGCAGCATATTGAAGAAGAAAAAAATAAGGTTGAAATGACAAAGGACAAAGTGCAAAGGAATTGGAAGATTAGGAAGAAGATAATTCAAAGGGGCTTGAATTCTTTTTCCCCTGGGAGTTTGGTGCAAGAGCACTTGTTTGATTTCTTTCCTCCATGAAGCCATTTATAAATGGTTGCTCTAGTTTTTGTATTGGATCTTATAATAAGGTTTATCAAACCATTTTAGAGTTTTTTAAGTCTTAGAAAGTCATATTTTAAATCATTTGTTAAATAATGTTTAAAGTTGTTCCATATTGTAAAAATTGTCAACAGTGCAAAATCGGGTAGATGAAGTGTCATTAAGGTGTTTTGTCAACAAACTAATCAAAAGGTGGTTGAAAATAGTTGGTTTTGGTTGGAAATGTATAAATACACCATCCAAAACTCGAATTTGTGGTTGGAGACACTATTTTTGAAGTTTGATGAATGGCAATCTCAAATTTTATGTGTATTTTCTGATTTTTACATTGTTTGCAGGCTGAAGTTGTGCTTTGTACGGCTTGGTATGGACAAAAATAATGGAATATCATATATGGATAGAAATATATCTATTTCTAGTTTCCAATTATTTTTGTCTCATTTAATTTTATTGAGTTTTGTGGAAGATATGACTATTTTGGTGAGGCTGCTCTATTCTAACAATATTGTGCAGAATTTATAGTCTAAAAAATGTGATGGTGCAGATTGTAATTTCTATATTTTGGATCTGAAACAAATTGGTTTTTTTTAATGTGAATTTAATTTCATTTTATTCAAGTCTCATAAAATTTCATTAAGATTTGAATAAGTTATGACTATTTTTGTGAGGGTGGGTATGAACCCTACCTAGGGTTTGCAGTTTTGGGAAAAATGCAATAACTTTCTTTTCCACTGTTGGATCTTCATAAAATTTGGAGGAAAGGTATATAACTATGTTTTATTCATTATTTATTTTTTGGAAGTTATTAATGACTGTATGTTGCATTAAATTGTGGGCTGCCATAGCTATGTTTCCAATGTGATATAAAATGCCTACTAGCATGTGTTATACAAAGATTACTTTGAATTAAATTGAATGTTTGTGAGTTGTGCTATTGAATCCTCCTACCTCTGCATTAGATTTGGTGGAATAATTTCTTTGCACTGGAAATGATATTAAAATACTAAAGAAGAGGTTGTTGAAAAAGTGAAAGTGAAAGACAAATTATCTTAGAATATTGAGAAGGTAGAGAATATGGTCATTGATTTGAAGATTTAATTGGAAGAAGCAAAGAGGATTTAAGTTTGGGAAGAGCACTGAGATCTTGGACCAAATAATAGAAAGTCGAAGATCACCACATATCAAAGCCGACATTGATTTTTTTGATATATAGAAGAATAAGGTGACTAAGCAACCCATGAATTCAGTTGGTGGGAGTCTTGAAGAGAATGGTTTCAAAAGTTACAAATATAAACAAGTTGTGACAACCAAGGAGAGAAAGATGGTCGATGATGGTTTCACTCAAGTACATAGATAGAATAGAAGATCTGGAAGACAAGCCTCAAGAGGACAAGGATACAATATCAAGTTCAATCATTATTTTTTTGGTTAATATTTTAATTGAAATCAATTTGTTCCTAAGGCTATGAATTATAGGAAGATTCTGACGAGAAGAAATAATTTTGTTAGAAAATTTTTTATGCACCATTATTGGATTTCAATATTATTTGTCATTAGTGCAATAATTTTGGGCATATTGCAAAAAACTATAGAAGTAATTTTGTGTATCCTCCTATGCTAGATGCAAAAGGAAATAACTCAGTAAGTCAGAGTAGTGAAACTAAAAAGGTTTGGAAGAAGAAACCAAAAGGATAGAGATAAAATAAATCCATGGTGGCTCAAACTGCATTACATGCTCAAAAAGAGAAGAATCTATGGATCATTGACAACGGATGTTCAAGTCACATGAGTAGAGATAAGAGAAATTTCATGCACTTCAAGAATTTTGATGGAGGAGTTGTAACTCTTGGCAATAACTCAGTTGTTAAGATTATCAATAAAGGTACTTTGAGTCTTAATGGTGGAACGAAAAAACTTATGATGTCCTGTATGTAGAAGGTTTGAAACACAATCTTCTAAGTGTAAGTCAAATGTGTGATAAAGGCTAAATCTCTCATTCAATTCTAAAGATTGTGAAATAAAAAAGATTAATACCGGTGAGTTAATTGTAGAAGGAAGCGATACTTAAAGTGATGTGTATCATCTTGGTGAGGTCAATGGGAAAAAATATTTTTCCATACAAAGAGAAGAGAGTTGGATTTGGCACAAAAGATTGGGACATATCAATTTTGATGATCTTGTGAGGATTAGCTCCAAAGGAATGAGAAGAGACATGTCAAAGATAAAGAAGTTTCCATCTACTAGTTGCAAACCATGTCATGAGGGAAACTAGACAAAGACTAGATTTCCTACTAAGGAATATTCTACAACAAAGACATTGGATTTGATTCATACAAATCTATGTGGACCAATGAGGAAAAAGAGAATTCAAGGTGATAGTTATTTTATGATTCTTATTGATAATTATTCTAGAATGACTTGGATTACTTTTGTGAAAGAGAAATAAGAATATTTTGAGAAGTTTAAAGAATTTAAGGTGATGGTTGAAAATGAGACCAGAAGAACATTGTGTTAAATATCATAATTTTTTTGGAGAGTTTACTTCTAGAAGATATGATGAATTATGTGAGATACATGGGATCCAAACACAATACACTACTTCTAGAACTCCTCAACAAAATGTAGTTGTTGAGAGGAAGAACTAGACTATATAGGAGATGGATAGAATAATGTTGAGTCAAGAAAATATATCAGATATGTATTAGAGAGAAACAGTTCCTAGAAAAAAGTATACATTTTGAACAGAGCTTAAATCAAACCAAAAGACTATCAAGACACCATATAAACTATAGAAAGGAATATTAGCTTCAATCAGGCATCTCAAAATATTTGGAAGTAAGTGTTACATCAAAAGGGATGAAGAACATTTGGGTAACTGTGATTCTAGATCTAATGAAGGTATTTATCTTGGATATTATATGATAAGAAAGGCATATAGATGTTATAAAAAAAGGTTGAGAAGGATTTTTGAAGGTGTCAATGTGAGTATTGATGAGATAATATAGTTTATTGAGGTTCTAAATGAAGAAGACAATGATGACTTAATCTATATTAATGAGCAAGGCTCAAAAGGTAAATTAGAGAATATAGTTGCAAAGACTTCGGCCAAGTATTTTCAAAAGAACCATTATGAAGATCAAATCATAGGAGATAAAGATAGTGGAGTTTAGAAATAGAGAATAATTGAGAAAGAAAATGAATAGGTACACTTTTCCTTACTATCAAAAATTGAACCAAGTTCTTATCCAGAGGAAAGGAAAGGAAAATGTTGGTTAGAGGCCATGGAGGAAGAGTTAACTTAGATTAAGAAAAATGAAACTTAGGAGTTGGCTCTAAGACCTAAAGATAAAGATGAAGTTGGTACCTAATGGATCTTTAGAAATAAGTTTAATGAAGATGGAAAAGTGATTTGGAATAAATCCATACTTGTATGCAAATGATATGCTCAAGTTGAGGGAGTTGATTTTGAGGAGATATTTTCTCTAGTAGCAAGGTTAGAGGCAATTAGAATGCTTTTGGCATTATTAGCATTCAATAATTTTAAGGTATGTCAAATGGATTTCAAATCTATATTTTTGAATGGAGAGTTGAAGAGGAAGTCTATATTGAACAACCAGAAGGATTCCAATGTTTAGAAAAACTAGATTTTGTGTGTAGGCTAAAGAAGGCTCTTTATGGATTCAAAAATAGTCCCCCAAAGCAAGGTATTCCATAGTGGATAGATACCTACAATACCAAGGTTTCAGGAGAGGTAGTACAAATCACAATTTTTACATAAAAATAGAAAGTGGTTAGTTATTGATTGTCATTTATTTTGATGACATCATTTTTGGAGGTAATAGTGATGCAATGTAGAAAGAGTTTGAGATTTCAATACTTGGTGAATTGTCTTTCTTTCTTGGTTTATAGATCTCTCAATCAAAAAAAGGAATATTCATTTCTCAAACCAAGTACATACAAGATATTTTGAGTAAGTTTAAGATGGAAGAGTGCAAACCAATAAGTACACATATGTAAGGTGTAAATTGAGTAAGGATGATAAATTTTCTCTAGAAAATTTGTTGGCAAGAGAAACTACACATATTTTTTGGTGTTGTCATTGATGGCAACCCTGGTCAGCTAGTCGATATGCACATTGTAATTTACTCATACCGACAGATAGATTAAAGATCAGTGATTATTTGCTAAGTTAGAACAGAGCATCCAATAGATTCGTGTTCTTCAATTCATATGCAAAATTTATGTTATTATTTTATGTTGTGGATCTTAGAGAGTATTGTTTGATGCATAATCTATGTTATTTGTAAATCTTGGTGCCTTGTATCAATTTGGGTGGAAGTTAGAAGTCCAATGAACTAATTTTTTGTTCATCAATGTATGGAGGCTAACTTAGTGAATATAGTGTGTCGTAGACAGTTGAGGAGTTATTCTTTAAGTATTTTTATGTTCAGGCATTTTGATTTGGCTCATTACTATGTTTTGGTTGACTCTTGTGGATGTGCATTGAATATTATGGATGATTCGAGTCGACTGTTTATGAATATATTTTTTATTTTGTTGAGACTGACATGAAGTGATTGAATTCTTGGTGGAGAATATATATATAAGTGATCGATTATATCATTTGGTGTGTTTTTTGTGTGAGTTGATAAATGTTGCAAATGTCAAAAGGTCAGTAGAGTGATTATGCACAGTTTCACTTGTGCATTAATGATTTTTGTTGTGATTTGAAGCTGAACAGAACAAAAGAGCAGAATCAGTCAAAAGGTCCATAATTTGATTTTGAGCCTAACTAAAACTGTAATCAAGAATTTTTAGATGCTACTTTATCAGTTCAAATCCTTGGAAGTATTCCAAACTTTTGTAATATAGCGAGCCTTTCATTTTTTGAGTAGTGAGCTCTAAGCAGTGTGCCTGAATGCAAGTGCATTCTCATTTTGTAATCTTTTCTTTTGAGTATACTCAGAACAATATTGTGGATTGACCTCCATTGTGGTTTTTCCCCTAACAGGGTTTCCACATAAAAAAATCTTGGTGTTATGTGTGTTTCTAATGTATTGATGATTTATGCTTTCATGTTTAATTACCAGATTTGTGAATAAGGTTAATAAGTCGAATGAGTTTTGAATTTTTGTGACAATGATTCAACCCCCCTCTCAGTTGTTTTCCATTGTGTTTCCATCAAAATTAGACCTTGTATAGGTCAATCATTGGTAGTTTTTTGTATGTAACTACATCCATGCCTAATTTAATACAAGTAGTAGGGATGGTAACTAGGTTTTAGGTAGCATCTAAGGAAACTCATTTCAAGGTAGTAAAAATGATATTTAGATATTTGAAGGCTACAATGGATTTTGGTTTGTTGTATCCTAAGAGTGAAAACTTCACATTAGCTACATAATAGATGTAGATTGGATCAGAAGTATAGATGACTGAAAGAGTATGTGGTGGAGCTTTCATTCTTGGTGGTAGTATTGTACCTTGGTTGAGAAAGAAGCAAGGTTCAATATCATTATCTATAGCAGAAGTAGAGTTCATTGCAATAGTTTCTTGTTGCACTCAAGTGTTATGGATGAAGCATAAGCTAAAGGAGATGAAAATAAATGTTAATGAGCCCATTTCCATTCTTTGTGACAATACTAGTGCTATAAATATTTCCAAGAATTTGGTGATGCACTCAAAGACAAAACATATTAAAATTAAGTATCATTTTTTGAGAGAAGGTTACAGTCAAAGAGGTGAAATTGGACTATATTGATATTAAGGAGAAAATTACAGACATTTTCACAAGAAAAAAATCCAAGGAGACTTTTGAGTATCTTTGGAAAAAGTTGGGATTGGTTTCTATTGCAAGTATGTTGCAGGTGTTATCATTGTTGTCAACAGTATGATGTTTGTTGGTTTTATTTGATGCCAAACTAAATGAAGGTTATTGATGAGGTTGTCTTTGTTGTCAGCAAAGTGGAAGTGTGTAGTTGGTTGCATATGTTACAATAAGGAAGGATTTCATGAGTTGCTATAGAAATTATTTTTGTTACTAATGAATGTGTATATGATTTTATGGAGGTTGCATTCACTGTCTATTGTTGTAATTTGTATAGAAGAATCCCTTTTATTTGGTAGCTCAGTAAGGTGCTCTGACAAAGCTCCAAAGAATCCTCTGCATTCCTCCACATTTAAACATATATTACTATAGTTTTAAGGTTAGAAAGAGTTAAGTATTCAATGTATGTATTCTATTTTTCATATCTTAAATGTTATTACAAAAGTTTCTTGAGTAAGTAGAGTGGTGACTAAATTGTTGCAATCATGGAAGATTCTAAGAAATGCTCCACATTTCTCTATAGTTGCTATAATGGTCTTGTAGTTTCAACGATGTGTTTCTAATGTCATTTTTTTTCCTTAAGTTTTAATTACTAAAGTGTACCATATAAGTTGATCTTTCAAAGTTATATCTCAAGGTTGTGTTGTATGGGTTTTTGATAGATACTGGTTTTGTATCTATTTTCTTACACCAGCATATTGATGCATGAAGTTGTTAATGAAGGGCATGGAGATATTCTTAAATATCATTTGTTTCTTTTGATGTAATCCATATGTTGTTATCTTGCCTCTCTGGTACCGCTTATGGTTTGGAGATTAATATTTCAAGGGTTGAGTGTTTGTTGGGTCAACTTAGTGTTCTAAGTTGCTTTCATAAGGTTTTTGTGGCATATGTACACCAACATAGGGATGCATGTAGATTTGAATCATGTATTTATTTTCTCTTGGCTTGGACTGCATTTGATTTCCCCTTCTCATGGATTTGTTGAAGTTGACTCAATATGGGTGTTGCATGTTTCACGTTCATACATTTTAGGATGGCCTACAAGGAGAATTTTTTTGATGTTTACGAATGGTATAAATGTAAGATCAAGTATGTGATCAAGGTGTAAGAGAGTTAAATGTGCAATCAATGTAATTTTTTGATTACGATGCATTGAAGGAAAATTAATGTTTGTGAAGTTGTATAAAAGTGTTTGATTCTTGTTGGAGGTAGTGAGCTAAAGAGTTTAAGTGGTGTGTGGAAGGCAATGAGCCAGCCAAATTGTGTAAGTGAGTTTCGGAGGTAGTGAGCCAAAGGAAAAAGTGCAAGTGTGAATACGAAAGGTAGTGATCCAAAGGTAGAGTGATGTAAAAGTGTTGAATACGTTGAGCTAGAGGCAATAGAAGTGTTAAAGTTATGATTTGTCATTTGATTCTTCAAGGATTTATATTTTGAAGTTGCAGCCTCATTCTGTAAATAAGCAAGGAGTTGTAAACTACAGGTCAAAGGCCTAAAATATTTTGTAATTGTTGATTCATTTATGAGTTTTTAATTCGTACATTAGCTCCAAGAAGCTTTTCTCACCTTGGTTTTTTCCCTTGTTGGGTTTTCCACATAAATCTAGTGTTATGGTTTTGTGCTCTTGCTTTGAATGGGTTATCTAATTAGGGTAGTTTTAAGTTTTGCTTAATAAGTTGCAACCAAATTGGTTTAAGGGATATACTGATTCACCCCTCCTCTCAATATATTTGTGTGTTCTAATAATTTATCCATCATCTTGAATCAAGAGGAAGTACAGGTTGAGGGGGAGTCTTGAATCCCTACTACAAGCAATTGTAGTAGTTTTGCAGAATTTTTTTTAGATGGATAATGGAACAGGGGGAGTAAGAGACCTAAGATGAAAAAGGAGTGTATCTGAAGGAATCCAAAATACTATATCTTTCATATGAGTTTTCTTCCTTTATCATTCATGTCAAAGTGGGATAAAAGAACCCAAAATTCTATATCTTTCAAGTGGTTCAAATTCTTAGAAGCTTCAGTTGTATCTCATAGGGGGAGTTCTAGATAGGTTTAGTTTGTGTTGATATGCTAGAAGCATTTTGTTTTTTTCTATCAATGGAAAAGGGGGAGATTGTTGAGCATATATTGTCATTGACATCAAAGATGTGATGTCAAAGGTGTGTAAAAGGTGTGACAAAGGTATGATTTCTAAAGGGTTGCCATATCAGTGATAATTAAATATAATTACTTTTGACATGACTTTTCTAAGTATTTGGGTTTCATAAGTATAGTAACAAGTTGTGAGATTAGTTGCAGTATGATTGTAATATCATCTTGTATCTATTCCAATTGTTGGAGGTGATCATGAAGTATCTATGATATGTTTTTGAGGTTGGTTGCTCAAAAATAGATTGTACACTTAGTTGCACTGTCATGGTAATTGGATTCACATTTTGTCGCAGTTGAATATTGTGGTTTTTAGTTTAGAACTAGAAAGTATGGTTACTCATGAATTATCATATTTTATAGTTTCATTAGATTTGAGTTACACAATCACAAGATAGAAGTGGCAGAGTAAATTTTGTGCTTGATGGTTGACTGTGTATAATGTCTAGGTGTTTGCACCAAAGAAGGGAAGCATGCACCAGTTGGAGGAAGTGTGTGAGGGTAAAATAGGACCAGTTTAATTCCATCAAAGGAAGTTCATGATGTTATCTTACACTAGTGATAATTCATTTGATTTAGGACCAAGCCAACTACATGTTTCATATCATTTTGAATTGAGGTTTAACCTTGGCCGACATAGATAATTGCAGATGGTGTAAAGGGATTATAGGCTGACATGAGAAGTTATTAATATGTTGGAATGGATATATATATATATATATTGTAAATCATTTTATTAAAATTGTGTGACTTGTGAATCAGGTGTTTAATGAACAAGACAACTAAGAGGGGGGTGAATCATTTATAGAATATTAAAACATCAAAACCCTCAATAGTAGTCAAATCTACATGCATTCATTAAACCCTTATTCTGTTAAAGTGATTAAACATGAAATGCAAATAACAAAAACTAAAATAACAATACCATACACCAGAGAACACTAGATTTACATGGAAAACCTAATGATGGAAAAACCATGGTGAGGATTGGCTCACAATATAAGTAATTCAAAATTGGTATAAGGGCTCACTGCCAGAATAGGACACACTATCCAAAAAGGATCATAGCCAAGGCTCACTGACACAAAAATAACACAAGAAGATAGAAGAGAAACGTTACAAAGAGAACAACTTTTCAATGCAACAAGGAATCCACCACAAATGCTCTGACACTTTCACATCCTTGCATGAAATATTTCAGACACCTTCAACTCACTACCTTTAGGAATCCACACTTTGGATTTCACACTACTCTGCTCAAATTTGCATCACATACATCACTCACATCAATCTTGCATCTATCTTGTCTCTCTCTCGCATCTTACAACAACACCACTTATTTATATCAACTTCAACCTCAAAAACCTTCTCTAGGGTCCAAAAATATTTGTTACACTTACAAATTCAAATTAGGTCAACACCTAAACATTCTGTGGTGGATAGGAATGAAGGTGACCCATATAACTCCTTAATTAGGACCCAGATTAATCCTAACACACTTCAACACACTTTCATAAACTTCACATGTAGTGCTAACACAAGGTCAGCCAATACCCATGCTAAACACCATAAACATTACATACACGTTTCCTTAAATAAATATGAAACTTCCATACAAAAAATTAACTTGAACATGATCTATAATAATCCTTGAACCACTTGAGATCCAACAAAGACTTCATCCAAACTCGCAACATAGAAATAATTCAACGCAGAACATCTGGTAAACCTTATTCATACACTGACACATGAAACACACATTGTATTATACCAAATCAGGTAAAACCTTGAATTATGAAAGATATAAAAATTATAAGAAACTTCTCAAATACACACAACCTAAAGCCAAACTATGGAGAAACATGAAGAAAATACATTTCTCTCACCCACAAAAAACATCACTAAAAAAATGGTTCACACACTGGTGAAAATATCTCACTCTATACAATGATCTAGAAATCCAAATTCTAAATATAACAACCTTTAACAACCTTGAAAAACATATTAGATCCGCATAGGCATAGCATCAACATAGAAGAAATACAAAGCACATCGTGAAGCACATTTTGAACACTTGCACAACACTGTTTTCTCTATTTTTCAAATTTTCTCAAAAGCATTTGGAAACCAAGTACGAGAGACATAATCTCAGCTCATTGCTTCATTCCAACACGTCTTCAAACACTATGATATAAGGATAACTCCATGTACTTACAACACTTCCTCAATATCTCAACTACACATACACAACCTGTAACAACTTATTTTCCTCTTTTTCACAATTTTCTCAATATCCTTGACATCTTCATCATGCAAAAAACTTTCCAAACACATAGTTGACATCAATGACAACACCAGCTAGTAAATGGGTATGCGCAAGATCATGATGGGCCAAAAAGTGGCAATATGATGGATATGTGGCTGACTACTTTTTTTTACCAAAAAATGATGATACGAAAATAGTTTTTAAAGGAGATTCTCAGCTTTACACCAATATAAATTATTCTTTACTTTGAATTTAATAATTAATTATTATTCATTTTCTATTTGAATTACGACTAAAGTCCTGATTGATAGGCTGATTGAAAAACATCTATAGCTTTCAAATGGCATCATATTTTTTGAATCCAAAACATGTGTCACATTCTATGCTTCGCATAATATAGGATTAAAAAAATAAAAAATGAATTTCATGAAGTTTTAACCAAGTTAAGGTGGTTAGACATACTAATTTTAATATTTTTTAAAAAATTGTAATAAAAAATTCATAATTAATTATTTACTTGGAAAAAAATTACAAAAAAGTATGCATTACATCGAGACATGAGTCATATACTTATATCTAAAATATTATAAAATAATATTATCATTTTATTGTGGTTAGGGTGGTCAAACAAACACCTACTTATTTTTCCCTAAAATTTAAGTACTACTGCATTAAAATTTCAAATTTTGACCAAATAGATTTAAAAAAAAAAATCTAGTAGTTTAGAAAATACATTCAATTTTCTATATATTTTATTCTTACATATTTTTGAAATAATATAGAAAACTTATTCAAATTTTTACCTCAAGTTTCCTAACTCTAATTTTTCTAAAAATTTTGCCACTTAAGGGCCTATTTTTTCCATGATGATCCTGCACATACCCAAACATCATATTGAAATCAATGAAAAAACCTTCATACTTGTAACAATCTCCCCATTTGTCATTGATGGAAACACAAGATGTGAAAAACCATCAAAGACAACACAACAACTTTGAACACACTTTCTTATGGTTTCCTTTCTTTTCTCCCCCTGAATAGATAAAAAATTTCACATCATACTTTCTCCCCCCTTTGACATCAATAGAAAAGGAAAAAAAAAAATCATTGTTCTCCTCCTTTGACACTAAATCAATATACTTTCTCTAAATACTCCCCCTTAGGAGTACACCCAATCAACTCAGCAACTCAACAACAATGGCAACACATGACACTACCTACTCCCCCTGAGAGGTAGCCACCAACGTCAATCCAGAAAAGAAATGAATCCATAGATCCATTGGACTAATGCATCTCCATATGCATCTAGTTAAGAGAAGGAGGGGCAATAACCTCCAACTTCTCCTAAAGATACTCAAAAGTATCATTAGGAAGATCCTTAGTAAATATGTTAGTAATCTAATCCTTTGTAGGTACATACTCAAGTTTTACCTCATTCTCCATAACCTTCTCTCTCAGAAAGTGATACCTAATTGATATATGCTTTGTCCTTGAATGCATCACTAGATTCTTTGAAATGTTAACTATACTTGTATTGTTGCAAAAGGTAGATATAGGCTCATCATTTACTACTATGATATCCTTCAATGTTTGTCTCATCCATAAAACTTGTGTACAACATGTTGCTGCAATATACTTAGCCTCTACAATAGATAAGGAAACTAAATCTTGCTTCTTAATTAACCATGACACTAATTTGCATCCAAGAAATAATGGACCACTATTTGTACTTTTCCTATCATTAACACAACTAGCCTAATTTACATCTATATAAGCACCTAATATGAAATCAATATCTTTAGGATACCACAAGCCATAATCCGAAGTGCCTCTTAAATATTTGAATATCCTCTTTACTGCTACAACATTTGTTTCTTTAGTTTCTTTTTGAAATCTAGCCACAAGACAAACTGCATGAATGATATCTGATCAAGTAGCAATTAGATATAGCAATCCACCAATCATAGATCTATATTTGCTCTGATTAGCCTTAGGTGAATCATCACCTTTTCTCAATTTACAACTAGTCACCATAGGAGTGCATATCGGTTTGGAGTCTTCCATTCCAAACTTCTTCAACATCTCTTTGACATACTTTGATTGTGAATTGAAAATCACTTCACCTGTTTGATTAATTTGTAGCCCAAGGAAGAAATTCATCTCCCCAAGCATTGACGTCTAAAACTCTTTCTACATCTCTTCAAAAAACTTCTTACACATAGCTTCATCTCCACCAAATAGAATATCATCCACATACACAACCACTATCAAGATTTTGTCTTCCTCAATTTTGAAGTAAAGATTACTATCTGTGGTGCAGTACCTTTACTGAATCCTTGATGTATCAAACATTTGTCCAATCTTGCATACCAAGTTCTGGGAGCTTGCTCCAATCCATATAATTCCTTCTTCAATTTACACACCATATCTAGTTGATCTGAGAGCTGAAATCCTTCTGATTGTTCCATGTAAACCTCTTCTTCCAATTCCCATTCGAAAAAGAAGACTTTACATCCATCTGATAAACTTTAAAGTCCTTATGTGCTACAAATACCAAAAGCATTCTAATAGCTTCCATTCTAGCCACAAGGGAAAATGTCTCCTCAAAGTCTACTTCTTCAACTTGTGAGTAACCCTTACACACAAGTCTTACCTTATTTCTCAACCCTTCTCCATTCTCATTCAACTTGTTTCTAAAAACCCACTTAGTTCCTATTTTGTTCTTGTTTATTGGTCTAGGAACCAATTCCCATGTCTGATTTTTCTCAATCAGCATAATTTCTTCTTCCATTTCCTTCATCCAATGTTCATAGCCCATTGTCATTTTTCCCTAGTTTCTAGTTTCTATCATAGCCCATTGTGAGCATCATTTTAAAACCTTTGTTGTTGTCATCCATTGGTAGATCGGTTTTAGTTCTAATGTCTTGGTATAGGAGATGGGATGGGTCCTCCTCTATTACTTCTTGGTTGAGGTCTCCTCAACTTTTCAAGTTGGAATATCCTTTAGTGGGTGTTTGGGATGTGGAGCCTTCATTTGATTGCAGTCATCCTCATGATCCAAGAGAGTGTGGTAACTCTCCTACCATAAAAGCATTTTTGGGAATTGTATAGTTTCCACAACCATTGTCTTGGATGATGACTTTGATATTAGAGATGGTGGGGATGGCAGGTCTCTCTATCACAAAACTAGAAGTGAGAATGGTTGGATCAATGTATGGTTTTGATGGGCCTTCATCATTTTTAGGCACTTGAGGAATTTTGTAGTATTTTTCCTTTAGGTTCTTATAGTAAGAGAATGGTTTAGGATCTCCATGAATGGTGATCTCTTGGCCTTCATATGTGAATTTGACACATTGATGGAAGGTTGATACTACTACTTGCATTGAATGGACCCATGGATGTCCTAGGAGAATGTTATAAGGAAAGTCGAGGTCTACGACTTGACAGGTGGTTTCCATGATAGCTATCCCTACTTGAATGTGGATTTGAATTGTGCCCTGGGACACTCTTTCTTGATCATCATACACCCTGATTGTGATGCCTTTTCCTTTGTCGATGGAATCCTCTGAGATTTTTAGGTTCTTAATGAGCTTGAGGGAACAAATGTTCAAACCTGCACCTCCATCCACCAAAACTCGCTTGACTTTATTGGAGTGCATGGTTGTGAGATGGTTGAGCAAGAAAATATTGATCAAAGAATGTAAGGAGATTTAGAGTGATGATGTTTCTGACCATAGCTTGGAATTGTTCTACATCAAGATCCACAGGGACAATGGATGAAGCCAATGCTTACTCAAGGATTTTCTTGTGGGTGGATGAAATTTTTAGCAACTCCATGATGGAGATTTGTGTTGGGGTTCTTTTCAGTTGATCAAGGACATTATAGCTACTAGGAACATATCTTGGGTTGGGCGTGGGTGCTTTGTTTGGTTGAGATGACCCTGCAATGGTGATTTTTCTACCTCTTGTGGTGACTCCACAATCAACATGGGCTCCTTTGATGGTGATGGTAGCACAATATTCATCCAGGGATGTGACGACATGGTCATACACATGATTCACACTCTTGAAGGTACCCTTCCCCTTATCAGTGTTATTGTTCCCTTTGTTGTTATGGTTAGGCATTAGATTTGTGTATATTTTGAGATTTTGGTTTCTGGTTGGCTACTCCACATTTATGATCTTTTGATCAATGACATCCTGGATTAGGTTTTTTAACCTCATACAACTATTAGTGGTGTGTCCTTTGATTTTTTGAAAGTCGTAGAGTTGGTTTTCATTGTACCAGGGAGGTTTCACTTCTGGTTCCTAGTAATTCTCATAGGTAGGAGCCTTGATGAGCTTTTCATTTATTAATTTCTTCATGATGACCTCAAGTGGTTCTCCAAGGGTTGTGTACTTCTTCTTGGTGGATTTTTTGTTTCTCAGGGGTGGTCCCCCTTGATTATTTAGGTTATTAACATGATTATTGTTTGGTTGGTGTTGAGATACTGTGTTGGTTTAGGTGTTGTTTTGATTGTTGTTTTGTGGTTGTTGGTAGGTTTGATTATTTTTCCTTGGAGTATTGATCACAATCTTAGCATCAACCATACCATTGTTTGTGAAATTTTTATTCCTTTCCCATGTGTGAGGTTTCTCGTTATAGCTATTGGATGGGAGATTTTTTTGTTGTTCTAGATAGAAGGGTGTCCCTCATGAAATAAGGGCTCATTCAATGTTAAGTGCCTTAGGGATCAATTGATCATATGTGGTGATCCCTTGCACCTTGAGATGGAATGCCAAGGATTCGTCGAGGTTGGAGATGATTGTGCACACTTTTTGTTCCTCTGGCATGACCCATTTTCTCCTATTGGCCTTGGATCGCCATCATTGTAGGAAGCAAGCAAATGATTCATTCTTTCCTTGTTTAAGAGCTGATAGTTCCTCGAGACTGACATACATACCAATATTAAATGCGTAATTTTTAATGAATGCATCCACAATCTTTTGGAACTTCTTGATTTTAGGACGAAGAACCACTCCATGGCATGTCCATCCAAACTTCTAGGAAATAGCTGCATTAGATAAGTATCGTCATATGTGACTTCCATGCAATGAACTTGGAATTCCCCGATGTGATCTTTAGGGTTTCCCATCCCATGGTATTTATCAAATTTGGGGATCTCAAATCCCTTTGGGAATGGTTTTATCACAAGGATCCTATCAAATGGATAAGGACACAATTTGTTGGGTGTTTGTATGGTTCTCCCTGATTGAAGATCAAGTACTTGTTGTGAGAGTAACCTGATCTATTTTTCTACATCATTTTGTGAATCAGGGGGTGGGATGAAGGTTATTTGTGATGGTTCACCTATTGGAGGGATGGGAGGATTGGTTGGTGTGTTGATGGATGGTGTTTGCACATTTTGTTGCACTAAATATGCTTACACTTACTGCTGAATCAACAACACTTATTGTTGATATTGTTGTTGTTGCACAAATAATGCTTGCTACCGAGCTTGTTGTTGTTGTTGCACCAACAATGCTTAGTGTTGGGCTACTAGTTGGGTTGCTTCTTTCTACTCTTGGTATTGTTTCAGTGCTTTTTGTTATGCTTCTTGTTGAGCTGCTTGTTGTTGTGTGATGCTTGCGCTTGTACTTGGGCTTGTGCCTGGGCCTGTTGAGCTTGGTACCCAGCTCGAGCTTGTGCTCGAGCTTGCGCTTAAGCTTGAGCTTCAACTTGCACTTGAGCTTGTGCTTGATTTTTTTCTTGCACTTTTGCAGCTTGGGAAACTTGTTGTTTTTGTTGCAATAAGGCTTGGGCTTGTGCAGCCTGTTGTGCTTGTTGTGCTTGTAGTGCGGCTTGGGTTGCTTGTGCTTCTTGCGTGACTTGTTGCTTGAGCAGCTTGTTGTGCAGCTAATTGGTTTTGATTTTTTGAAGTTCCTTTTGATAGGTAGCTTATTGAGTAGCTTGTAATGCAATCTTCTATTGGCTTGATTTATTTGTGTTCAGTGGTGGAGGTGGTGGTGGTGGATTTGGTATAGTGTTTGTTGTTGTGGTGAGAGGTATCGTCATATTGATGATTAGGATTTGAGTGGTGGATGGTGTGATTGATACGCCTGGTCCTTGAGAGACCATGTTTTGAGATACCTAGGGGATGGTTGATGATGTGATGGTGGTGACTTGCATTATTGGGATGGTTGCCATCTGTTGTTGCGATGTTGATGACAAGATATTTTGATTAGGGATCAGAGGGTTGACTTGATTCTTTTGATTGATATTTGGTAAAGGGGGAAGCCCTAAACAAGGAGGTGATGTGGATATTGATTTCAAGGGTGGGAGTGGTGTAAATTTGAGCAGCATACTCCCTTGAGGGAATGATGAAGATGTAGTGTCGAAGATGCCCCTGGTCCAAATATGCCTCCTTCTCCTTGTGAGGTTATGGGGAGAGATGTCGCGTGAAATGATGATGATGGATCATTAGGATCGTGAAAGGTGAGGGGGACATGTGATGGATTTTGGGGGATGGATTGTCCCAAGATAGTATTTACGTCCAAATCCTGATTGTTTACAAGGGGATGTGTTTGCAATGCATTGAGAAATGCACTTCCCTTGTTAACAATGGGTTGCATTGGAGCAATAGATGATGTGATTTGGGGGATGGATTGAATGATGCTTTGGAATGGAGGTGAAGATGAGATTGGGGGCATGGATGAAATTGGAAGCATGACCCCAAAAGGTGTTTCCACAATGGTACTCACATCAAAATCAAAAGGGAGTTTAGCCCCTTGTTTTGCTAATTGAAGCATATAGAGTGAGGGATTGAGTCTCATCATGACGTTAATGATTCTATGATTCTCTAGGTTTTGGACCATCTCAGTGATTTCATCTTGTGTCATTCCAAAGGAACTACTAGTGATATCCTCTACTTGACTTTCCTCTTGAGGATTTTTTGATGATGAAAGAAAGTTAGTTAGAGGATTTCCTGATCCAACTAGATTTATCTCAGAATTTATTTGGCTTAGGTCACTTGAGGTGGATGTTTCTTTGTTGGTTTCCATGTTCCTCTTGTGTTGAGATCTATTTTGCACCATAAAATAGAGATCAATCTTCAATAATGTGGGAGACGAATCTCTAATTCTTTAGGATTGATCTATCTTTAGGTACAAAAGAAAAAATTTAGGATGTTTTTAAGGATCAAAAGTATGATGGTGAAATGAAGGATGGATGATATGGATGATTTAGAATTCTTGAGGAATCTTGAAGGAGATGTTAAACTTTAGGACTTGGATTTGATGTTTGCTTTTGATTTGGGATTAGATTTGATTTGATTTGGATTTGGATTGTGAACTCATAAACTCTAAGAGGTTGGATGTTGTCATAGAGTGAATTTGTAATTTGACTAAGTGTGAGAGAAGAAGGATTCATCTAAACACACCTAACCAAACAAGATGATTTTTTATTGGATTTTGATTTTGGATCATGAACTCCTAAACCCAAAGATGTTGGATGTTATCAAGGGATAAATTTATCCACAAGGTTTGATAATTTGACCAAATATGTGGAGAAGGATGCATCTACACATATCTAATCAAACAAGATGTTTTTTGATTGGTTTCAAATGATTTGTCCAAAGTTTAACATGAAGGATTTTTCCAAGATTTTCAAAGAGTCAATGATGAGATGATTTTGGTTTTGATGTTCAAAGATTGATGAAGGTTTGATTTTGATCCTATGTTTACCTAAAAATACACTTGCTTACTAGACTTCAGTTTTGAAGAACATGCTTTTCTCTAGACAATGTGTGCAAATTCCTGAAAAAGATTTGGATTTTGTTGACAAAAGAATTCATACAAATTTGGATTATTTCTTGAAGCTCTTCTATAAAAATTAAAAAAAAGTCTTTGTTTGAATTCGTATAGCATTGAGAGACACTTTTGGTGATCTTTTAGACTAAGAGCTTTTACCTTTGGTTTCTTGATCTTGATCTTGCATGAAATCATTTGGGACACATGTGTGGGATTCAATTTTTCTTTAATCTTTGTTTAATGACTTCATTTTACCACAAACACTTCTTGATTAAGTTTTGAAACTAGATCTGTATAATGTTTTAATTCTTCTCTTTCCACAAAGTATATCATGTGGAATTTTGATGAAATCAAGGAAAAAGTTACCTATTGTTGACTTTAATAAGAAAATTGAGATATAAACCCAGACTAAGAGCTTTTACCTTTGGTTTCTTGATCTTGATCTTGCATGAAATCATTTGGGACACATGTGTGGGATTCAATTTTTCTTTAATCTTTGTTTAATGACTTCATTTTACCACAAACACTTCTTGATTAAGTTTTGAAACTAGATCTGTATAATGTTTTAATTCTTCTCTTTCCACAAAGTATATCATGTGGAATTTTGATGAAATCAAGGAAAAAGTTACCTATTGTTGACTTTAATAAGAAAATTGAGATATAAACCCAGGTGTTTAGAAACCTCTAAGGATAAAATCCCAAGGGCAAGCAATAACACATGAATCTTGTCAAAGATATTTTCCTCCTAAAGGGTTTGAATTTTTGATGACAATGTTTAATGTTTGTTTCCAAATGTTTATGAACAAGCAAAGTGTTATGTAACCAAGAACAAGTACAACCCTATGGCTATGAAAGACTATATTTGTTGAATCCCCACTTGGACAAGTCCAGCTAAACCTACTTTTAGTGAATGGTTAGATGCTTGACCACATAGGCTCCCCCTTACAATACACTCGCTTCTCGGGTCAGCCAAGCATTAGTACCCATGAATCTCCCATGGCATACTTTCCATCTCTACTAAAAGTCGTAAAAGTGTGGGGCAACTTCAAAATGACCATTCTTGCAC
The DNA here is from genome assembly GCA_007258455.2 of Sequoia sempervirens. Taxonomy (NCBI): domain Eukaryota; kingdom Viridiplantae; phylum Streptophyta; class Pinopsida; order Cupressales; family Cupressaceae; genus Sequoia; species Sequoia sempervirens. The sequence goes on from VDFB02047397.1 coordinate 83,235,759, forward strand.
CAACAAATAGATTAGGATTTTGGCCTTTCTAAACAAGGGTTTTAATTTGGACTTTCCATTCGTAGGGATTGATCCATGCGGCGAGAGACCATTGTTGCCCTTCTTATTAGAACCAACTGCATGATACTGGCTTTTTTCTAATATCCACACTTATATACTGGCTAGAAATATAGTTGGATTTAGCATGTTACTGGTTGGGTCATTCCCTTAGATGATTACTTTTTCCCACAAGGTAGGCCCTCTAAGATAAACAAAAGCGAGAAAAAAAATACCCATAACTCAATCAATCTTTGTTGCAACACAAAGAGAGAGAATGTATGCAATAATGTTCTACTCACACTCACACAATGTTTTGTTCAATTTTAAACCCAAAATGAAGTGTGGAGGCAATTAATTTATCCCAACTTAAAAGCACCAAAGAGCCTTTTGATTCTCAAGATCGTCATGAGGCATGAGAGAAGTGCATATGTCTTTTCAATGGTATTAATTTGAGTAAGCAATTACAAGACAAAGATGCATTTGTTCATTTTAAAACCCACAAAGCAATGATTTGATTCTTTTTAGTGCACTAAAGGAAATGTGAAAATTGTCTTGTTCAATTGTTAATCCTCAAACTGAATCTAGTGAGTTTGTCCTAAAGTTCATTTTAAGCCCTTTTGTAACAAGAATTGAAATGTTCTTTTTAGAACCCAAAAGAAATTTAGTAGGTCCTAAGCATGTGAAAGACAATAAATCTTTTAAGAGAAATTATGAATTCTCTGAGAGTGTTAAACAAACACTAAAGTGTTTAAAAACACTTGGTATCATGAGATAATGATGTCAGTATGCCTCTTTTATCCTTCACTTTAAACAAGCCACCCTACAAGAAAACTAGTTAGATCTACAAAAAAGAAGTCAGAAAAGCATGTCATAACCCAAATGAATAAAAAAAAGGCACGTCATAAAAAAATTAAATTTCACTTTTTTACTTTCCCTCAGTGGTGGATTCTACAAAGGAGGTGCAGTTTGAAGCTCTCCAGTGGTGCTATATAGCACCACTTGCCAGTCAGTGTCGCTCTGCAGTAGGGACAGAGAGTGTGATTGCATCGCTATTTGGCCTAGCGATGCAGTTTGTAATTTTCTAGTGTGTGAGAATAGAATCAACGGTGTTGTTTGAAATTTTTGGTGGGAACAACAAAGTGCTAGATTTTGAAATTTGCAGCAATGCTATATTGCAATGTTGGGGTCCCAGTGGTTCTATATTGCGACGTTGATCTACTAGTGGTGAAGTTCCCTGTAGACACACAAAAATAACAAAAACACATAATTTGATTAAAAAACATGATTTAAACTTCTGGTTTTCCCTCCTTCTAGCACCAAATGTAGAACCAAGATCCTAGTACCTGCAAAACAAAACAAACAAACCCATTATAAGATTGAAATGCAAGTTATAATCTAAGTTCCCCATGAAATCCATTTGAAAAGCTTAAATTAGGAAATGAAGTGAAGAACACAATAAGAAAGAAATAAGATAGATTAAATCCTAATTAAACAAGCAACTCTTGTTCCCATGGGGGGAATTGGTGCCAATTTAATGTGAAAATTGGCCCTTTCCCAACTCCAATGATGCAATGTTGATGATTTGGTGATGATTGATCCACTTTGTTGAAGATTCAATGAAGCTCCATGATGAAAAATCTACATAACCTAGCTAAGACTTGATAAAAATGGATGAAAATTGTTATGCTTGAGGATGGATTTGAGTATAGTAAGTTTGCTCAAATTGTGGACGATCAAATGAGGAGAGAAACCTATTATTTATAGAATGATAAGATGTAGAAATGCCCAAAATGGAGCAATGTGGGACTAACATTCAACCAATGGCCAAATGCCACTTGTCAAGATGTGAATGGATGGAAGATGTGCACATTTTGATGAATGTGCCCATAAATGCCATTAGGTGATATTTGAAATTAGTGAAATGAAATGTAAGAGGGAAAATGAATGTCTTAAATGTCACTTGGCTCAAGGAAAAAGGACTTATTAGGTAAAGTAAATGTCTTGTTGGAAGGACAAAGTCTACTTGGAAAGATTTTCAAACTTGAGAGAATATTCCTCCATTATGCCATGTTGAGAGAAAATAGAGATTTAACAAATGAATTAAATCTATTTTCATGTGCAAGTGGAAAAAGCCAAAGGATGGGACATGAATTAGAATTAAATTAATCAAAGGTTAATTAATTTAATGAGAGATTAGATGATGTAACAAATTTTACTTAGATTTATAGGTTGATTTAAATCAAAGATGAGAAGAATGTGGTTTTAGACTTAATTGAATAAATATTTTGTTTTATTTAACTAAAGGGGATGATTGGTTAGCTTAAATTAAACAAGGTTTAATTTATTTAATTTAATAGATAGACCTTAGATATTTAATCGAATAAAGTGAATTATTTAATTAAATATGGACATAGGGTTAATTAGATCAGGTAGATTAATTTAATTAACAAAAGAGAATGAATTAATTAAATAAAATGATTTATTTAATTAAGAGGGGAAATTGATTAATTTAATCAAATAAGGGTATTTGATTAAATGGTTAGAATGAGAGATGATTTAGGATGAAATGGTGTTAATAATCAGGATCAAGTATGTCGGTATATTTTCCATGTCTATAGTAGTTTACCTTTGTACTTATTGGTTCCCTTTTTCATCCTTCTTACAAAGTTAGCTTCCACATCATCAAGATCATCTCCATCTGAATCTTCAATCTTTTCTAATTTTCTAGCCTTAAAAGAAGTCTCCACTTTTGTACCATTTTTCAAACCAAGCTTTCTCATTTCAAATGAAGTTAGTGTACCAATCAACTAATCTCTAGAATAAGTATTAAAATTTTCAACTTCCTCAATAGTAGATACCTTTTCATTGTATGAATCAAGAAGAGTTCTAAGAAATTTATTTACCACCCTAGGTTCTTTAACTTGTGACCTCTCATAGCACTTTCCATTTCATCAATTCTCTACATGTAGATTGAAATTGTTTAATGTATTTAGACATTCACATAGTCTCAAACTGTGCCTTTATATTTTGCAACTTAGCTTGTTTAACCTTGTCATCTCCTTCATAAATACTTTCAATCTTATCCCAAACATCTTTAGCAGTCTTAAGATTCATAACTTTAACCAATTTAGAATTTAAAAGACTATTCATTAGAATAAATCTTTCCTTACCATTTATTTCATGTGCCTTGATCTCATCACTTGTGCTTAGACCATTTACAGGTGCAACATACTAATTCTCTATTGCTTTTACAATTTCAAATCCATGAGCTTCCATATATCCTTCCATCTTTGTCTTCTAGAATGCATAGTTTGTCCCATCAAATCTAGGGCAATCAATTTCCTTCATCTCGGATCTACCTTAAGTGGTTAAGTTATTCTCCAAGGAACCTTGCTCTGATACCAATTGTTGAATGAACAAGACAACTAAGAGTGGGGTTGAATCAATTGTAAAAAATTAAAACATCAAAACCCTCAACATTAATTAGATCCACATGCAAATTCATTAAACCCTTATTTTGTTAAAGTGATTAAACATGAAATTCAAATGATAGAAATTGAAATAACAATGCCATACAAAAGAGAACACTAGATTTATGTGGAAAACTCAGTGAGGGAAAAACCATTGTGAGGATGTGCTCTAGATTTATTTTGTGTTTACAATCAGAGGGGATCGGTGTCTCCTTTAGGTTGGTGCTTGCAAATTAGAATTGAAGGCAATTGGTCTCTTCCTTTAAGGTTGCAATTACTGTGGGTTAGTGCCTACAAAATCATTGTAAGTTTTAGATTATTTTTGGGGTTAGATTTGGATAGTAGCTCCAAGCAAATTTTCTCACCATGGTTTTTCCTATTTTGGGTTTCCACATAAATCTAGTGTTATTTGTGTGGATGTGTGCATTTGTTGCTTAATTACTTCATCATTAAGGAAATAAGTGGTTTTTGTTTTGATGTTTTGGGGTTCATATTTGGAGAAGTTATTAATGGTAAATAATGTTTAATCAAGTTGAATATGAAATATACTAATTCACCCCCCCTTAGTATATTGTGTGCCCTTCAAAAATTGCATCTACTTCATCGCCTACAAAAATTGAAGAACATAAAGAAGGAAAGATATTATTGAATTCTAACTTTCATTTATCAAATGTCTTGATTTTTCTATAATCATCAAACATTTTAGGCATTAGATCCTCTTCTAATGCTTCAAAAGAGTTCAACTTTCTTTTCAATTGGATATCCAATTTTCTCTAAAAAATAGATAGATCACCTATCAGTCCTAGCACTTCATGTGTGCTTGCTAACTTTGCAAGGGAAATATGATCAAAATTTGCATGCATGTATATTCCTCCCATTTTTTATAAAATTAAAATCAATGTGCTCAAAATTTCCTTGAAAGTTTACTCATTATGCATGTGGCTAGTGAATTTTCCTTAAATTATTATAGAGCCCATGTATCATCTAGTTTGTGTAGAATGCATGCCAACCTATGACCTATAATTTCATCCACCATTTCAACCATATTCTTCTCTCCCTCCTTATAATTATTTTTAGCTTCCATGTGTTGCTTCAATTGTTCTTTTAATTCCTTGATTCTTAGCAAAACTATTTATCTATCCTAGAATGATGCATAAAAAGAATTGGATTGGGGATTGGTTGGATCAGATATGATTCTTTGTGGAGGAGAAGGAAATTAATACACTTTTTTTATATCCATGCATCAATTTTATGTGGTCTTTCTACAACTTCTCAAAATATGCTTGTAAATTCTTGGTTGCAACTTCACTAATCAATGGAATGCTTACAACTAGGGATGTAGCTTGTAGGGAAATTATGTTATCAAGTCTCCTAACAATCATTTTTCCAAAAATATCATTTATATATCTTGCAATCTGAAGCTTTTTGGTTTCAGGAGGTACTACTTGCATTGCTAATGTTTCAAACTTTATGTTGAATCCAAATCAAAAGTATATGTCATTTTCCTAGTCTTTGGATGTTAGCACCTCTTCATCTATGTCTTTCCTCCTAATAGTATCTAATACAATTTTTGGGGCAATATTTCATCCTAGTATAAATAGGAATCCACTTTCTTCGACTATCCTCCTCCCCTCTGTCGACAATCAAAATGGTACAGCAACAGTTAAATAGAATATTGCTATTATGTTTCTCTTGAAAGAGAAAGACAACACATGAATGCCTTAGCTCCCAAGGTCTTTGTAGTTGGTTCTCAACTATGCTGATGTTGCTAAGTGGTCAATGTAACAGTAATGTTCAAGGAGCCTGCTAGTGTTGAGCTTGTGGATTGTTCTAAGATCGAGCATGAATTTAAACCTACTTTAACTGGGGTTTTTAAAGAAACAGAAAAAGATGGATCAAGGTTTTGGTATTGAAAAGAATGATAATTCATCTAACTTAACCAGACTTGATATATTTCAAGGAATTATAAACTAAAACTGAAGAACAAAATTAACTTGTGATTAACACACAGTTGCATCCATTCATAGTGTTGATTTCCACAACAAATTACTAGTTACCATTTTAATTAAAACACAAAATAACACTTCATTCCTTGAAAGCTTCTCAAATCAAATGATTAACTCAAGATAAATACCATTCTAGAACACAATATGAAGTAGATTTGAGTCTGGCTGCTCCTACTGTCAGTGAAACAGATAAGCAACATTTACAAATCTGGCACAATCACCAGTCTACAAAAAATCCATGTCTGCAGATTGTTTCCATCTACACTAAGAAAACTAGAAAGATACATTCCTTTCTATGCCAAATCTAACTCCTAACTAAGAAGACAAAAGAAGATCCCTTTACTAAGAAATGGGATGCAGTTCTATCTCCTCTATCCTTCAGAAAATCACTATTCTTCTAAATCTATCTCTAGAACTATCTACTCTATTGCTTTTCTATTTCTGCTAACTTTTCTTTCTCCCTTTTAACCTTTTACAAAGAGGCAAGAATGCCATATATATAGAGTGTACCAAAAATAATGTGATGTCCCCTATTTTAGGGTTTACAAAATATCTCCCTTAAGAAGGGTCAGCTCTCAGATCTTTTGAATAAAGTTGGTTCTGCATTAAATGTTCATCCCTGCTATCCATATTGGTGAAGGATTGCCGCTAGGAGAAACCTTCAGATCCTTTGCAGCCACCGCATTTACTTTTGGCCTCCGTGTCCATCTTCGAACTCCAGCAGAGCTGCTTTGAATGCCCTAAAATATCATCATTAATGTCGATCTCTCTTTTTCCACTAGACCCCAGTTGTCACCATGACTCACGGTTCAGTCCTCCCTCCTCCGGCTCTCTTCCTGGTCTAGATCTTTCTCTGCATTGATTGTCTTCTAGAAATAGCACCAGAATTTTCATCAGATCCCCACACCAGTGTTTGTCTAGTTGCTCCATCGGCTCCTTCATAGAGTGGATCCATGCCCATTGCATTTTTTTGACCCTCCTCTGGTTCGTAGCCGATCAGTCAAACTATCCAGGGTTCGCCTTTAGTTCTATCTGATTGGGTGAACATATTCCATGTGGGATTCCAGGGCGATCAAAAGTTGTTAACACCAGATCATATGTCGGTGAGACACCATCAGTTTGGTAAAACATCACAGCGGGCTCCATTAGTTACGTGAAAGGTTTAAAAATGATCGGCGAGACCATCGCTAGTCAGCAGGACACCATATTGAGCTCCTCCGTTCTCCCCAAGCTCATTCTATTTTAGAAAAACCCTATTGAGGTCAGCAAGCCATTATGCCAAGATCATTCCATGTTGGGGAGATCAGCTTCCCTTGCCAAAACATTACACCGAAGTCACATCCTTTCACCGAGAGCTTATTTCATTTCGGAAAGACTTTCCTTGGTTGGCGAGACATTACACCAAGCTCAACATGCCACACCGAGGGTACAAAATATGTTGGCGAGACCCTATCGGGTCGAAAAGAATTCTCTCTGAGGCCTTCATCTTTCAATGAGATTCCTTGAGAAATAAAATTATGTACATGAAGTAATCCTGCAAAACAGGGTCTCGATTAGCCCCTAGAAGCATATAAAATATATTATAATAAAATACACTATTTGTTATGATTTCATTCAATTTTTACTATGCCTTCAACTTTTAGACAAAAGGAACCCAACCCTGGCTGGGGTAGAACCAAAATAGAACCGGAAACAATACCTACCTTCAAAACTGGTAGGGGTGAAACCAAGACTAAACTGGGAACAACACCTACCTTCAAAACTGGCGAGGGCAAAACCAAGACTGAACTGGGAACAACACCTACCTTCAAAACTTGTGGGGGCGGAACCAATCAGAATTGGAACCAGAGCCGGGATGGGAACTAACCATGGAAATAATCAACATTTCCAAGTTTAGCTCTCGTTCTGGCTCCGCATCCGTGAAAGAAACCAAAACATGAAGGGAAAAAAGATGGAAACAAACACAAGCAGGATCAAAGCAAAAATCGATCCAAGGTGAAACAAAAATGGGGGTGGGGGCAAAACTAAAGCCGAGATTGAAAATTATTCAAAGTTTCAGTTTTGGGTTTGATCTCGATCCTACCTCTGACAACATACAAAGAGAAGACCAAAAGAACAAAAAAGAAAAGGGGAAAGGAAGAAGAATACCCCATGACCAAACAAAAGGGAACAAAAAGCAAAAGAACAGAACATGCGGAACCAGGATCGGAATAGAACCCGAACCTGAAACTTTGAAAGTTTCAAGGTTTGGTTCCAGTTCTGGTTCTAGGTCTGTGAGAACAAAATGAAAAGATGTGTGAGATAGTAAGACAAAAGAGGTGGAACCAGGACCGAGGAAGGAATAGAAAACATAATTTAGAAGGAATTCCAAGTTCAGTTTCCGTTCTAGTTCTAGGTTTTCCAAAACAAAAGAAAAATGCCTAAGGTCTAAAAGAAAACACCTAAGGCACATGACACAAAACCAAAGGATGAAGACCAAAAAAGAAGAGAGAGAGCGGAGTTGGACTCAGGATGGAACCCGAACCAAAAACATTGAAAGAGTTCAAAGTTCAGATTTAGCTCTGAACCTGGATCTGACATAGCAAAAAGGAAAGACCAAGGAACTGCCAGGACCGGAACCAGGAACGGAAGAAGATTGAAACTTGGATGAAAATCCAATTTCGATATTGGTCCCGATTCTGCATCCGACAGGACAAAGAAAATGGAAAAATGCCTAAGGCAGAAAACCAAAGGCCAAAGGAAAAGAAAAGAGTAGGGGGGGCCCATTTTGTTCCACAACAAACTGGGGTGGTTATGCAAGGCATAACAAATGGTGACTCGGTTGGAAAAATGGTTTAAACATTTTCAAGAAACTGAAGAATTCAGCTACCCAGAATTCTCAGTTTATGAACATCACAACTCCAATTGGGTCAGTTTTAACAATCAAGGTTGAGCTAGAATCTCATACATAAATCAACAATGGCTACCCCTTGAATCTATCTGTGTGCTTGATTGTGCATCACTTTTTAATAAAGCTTTCTTCATCTGTCGAACAACAATAGGCAAGATTTGAGCTAGATGAGTTGATCCCCTTTAGCTATTGTGCATTGATATCCTAAGCATTGCTCTGTTTCCAGTCAGGATTCCATAGCCTCGACAGAGATACCTCTAGTTTTCTCACAGCATTGCTCTACTGCCAGCCAAGCGTCTATAGCCCTGGTAGAGATACTAGAATCACCCATTCATATTGAGTCCCATTTTCTCTTTAGATAATTCTTTTCTCTTTTTTTTCATTTCTCTTGGAGTTTTAGATATTTCATTCATTTTTATTTTTTTTCAATATGTCAAACGTTTAACATCTGTTCTAGGTTGAAAACTACCATGGACCTCATAACAACACTTGGGAGATCAGATTTTTCACTCAAATCTTGCACAACACTATCATCCTAGGACGGATATACCCTTACAAGAGGTGATGGTCTTGATGAGTTGTGAAAGATTCAGAGGGAGCTAATGAAGGTTATTTACTTTGCACCTTGTTTTCAAAACTTTCCACAACTCTTATTGATAATGGGCATAAAACAAAGAATTTAGGACAAAACCACCCAATTAGCAAGCCTAAAAATATCTAAACCACTTCTCTCCTAACAACCAAAGTATGCATCAGATAACAACCCACTACTTAAAGAGGGGAAGAAGAATAGATAAACCCTAGAGAACAAAACAAGACAAAAAGTGATAGTAGAGGAAATGAAGGGGCAGAAATAAATGATAAATAAACAAACAACAAAACTATTTACAAATAAAAGAGAAAATTATTTACAAACAGAAACAAACAAATTATTTACATAAAGAATAGAAAATGCAGAACACAAAATTAGAAAGTTTTATGACTCAAAATAATGCTTAAGAAACTACCCATTGACAGGCAAGGGAACATGTTCTCGAGTTAAACTGCTCAGTTTGAAATCATTTTCTCCTAGGATCTCAGCAATCTGATAGGGACCCAACTAGAGCTTATCAAATTTTTGGTGACTGCCCTTCTTTTCACTAGCTTTATCCCATAACAACACTAGGTCTAATATCCTGAAAGCCTTGATTTTGGCCCTTTTGTCAAACCAACATTTGACAATAGCCTGATGTCTAAAGAATTTTTGCAAGGCAGCATCTATCTGTTCTTCTAATTTCAACAAAGCAACTAATCTTACTTCTATCCTATTGTCACTAGAGTAGAATTTCTCCATGAACTCAAGGATAGGTATTTGCAGATGGATAGGGAACACAGGCTCTTGGCCATATACTAGCTTGAATGGTGAGGTCTTTAAAGCATCCTTGATCCTAGTCCTATCAACCCATAATGCAAACCTTAGCTAGGTGTGCTAGTCCCTAGGGTTATTTTCTAACAATTTTCTAATTACCCCTAAAATATTCTTATTGGTTGATTCCGCAACTCCATTTCCCTATGGGTAATAGTTTGAAGAGTATTTCAGGACAATTTTGTGATCGTATGCCCATGAAATAAACTTAGCAGAAGAAAAGGAAGAGCCATTGTCACATACCAACGCGAAGGGTACTCCAAATCTTGTTGTGATGCATTCAGTGAGGAACTTGATTACTACCTCTGTGGTGTTGTTCTTGCAAGGTATAGCCTTTGTCCATCTTGTGCAGTAATCAGTAGCAGTCAAAATAAACTTGTGTCTTGTACAAAAATTTGGGTTAATTACCCCAATAAAGTGCAGTGCCCATTGGGAAAATGGCCTTACCTCGTAGACAGGTTGCAAGGGAATGGATGAATGGCATTCTTTTGATGTAGAGATCTGACATACATGACATGTTCTTGTATGTTGATGGGCATCTTTGAACACATACGACTAGTATAACTAGATTTGAGGATCTGGTGTGCCAATGAGTCTGCAAAACCATGACCTATGTCGTGTTTCCCATGAAACTCAGAAATCACATGTTTAGCCTCTTGTTGATCAAGGCATCGTAGGTACACTCCCTCAAAATTCTTCCTATATAGTAACCCTCCTTTGAGCATATAATGGGAACTATTCAATCTTAGCGCTCTCTTTTGAGTTGCATTCATTCCTTCTGGATAGCGATTATTGAGCATAAAATAAACAATATCAGCATACCAAGGGTCATTGGAGAAGGACTGGGTTGTGTATTTCTGACAAATGATGTTGTCACTAGCATTCACCATAGACTTAGACAAGCCTGTACCTCTGAAAAGTCTCATAGGGCGTTTCTCTAGGTCAAACTCTTGCAAGATGGCCATCCATTTCCCTCTTCTTTCTCCCATCTCACTCTACATGAGTAGGGACTTCACAGCTGCATCAGGGACTACAACAATAATTTGGCTTCAAAGAATGCAGTGCCTAAACTTTTTGACAGCTCGAACCAGCACAAAAGATTTTTTCTCAAGAGGCGAGTATTTAATCTCAGCATTCTTAAATGGGGAGCTCATGAAGCCAATTGGCCTCTCCTCTCCCTCTTCCCTTCGTTGAGTTAGGATAACTGCACAAGAATGTTCAGAGGCAAAAGAATAAATATAGAGGGGCCTCAAGTAGTTAGGCTAGTGAGGACTGGAGCTTCTGAGATGGATCACTTGACTTGTGAAAATGTAGCCTTTGCCTCATCACTCCACTCTATTTTGGCATCTTTCTTCATCATTTCATTAATGGTTTTACAATTAATGCAAAGCCTGTGATAAACTTTCTCACGAAAGTTGATCTTTCCAAAGAAGGATCTCATCTCTTTCTTACTTCCTGGCATGGCTATCTTCATAATGGACTCAAATTGGTCTCAATCGATCGATATTCCTCTCTCAAAAATTATGTGTCCCAAAAGTTTCCCTTCAGAAACCCCGAACACACACTTTTTAGGATTGAGGGAGACACCATAATGGATACACCTCTCGAGAACCTTAGCCACATCTACGACATGGTTTAGTCTATCTTTGGAGAACACTGTCAGGTCATCCATGTAAACAATAATGCATTTAATGATTAAGTCCTTGAATGCTATGTCCATGTCACACTGAAAAGTTGCTCCATCATTTATTAGACCGAATGGCATCCTTCTGTATGCAAATGTTCCCCACTTTGTAGTGAAGGTTGTCTTCATCCTATTTTCATAGTTAACCATTACCTGATTGTATCCAGAGTAACCATCAAAGAATGATATCATCTGAGATCCATTGACAATCTGCAAGACTTCGTCCAGAGAAAGTTTTCAGTTAGTTATCTTTTTCTGAAGCTCTATTCAGGTTTCTGAAGTCCACACATAGCCTGATCTCTCCGTTTTTCTTACAGACTGGAACTAAGTTAGCCATCCATGTTGAATGGCGTACAAGGAATATTATCCTTACAAAAAGAAATTTCTAAACTTCTTTAAGGATCAATGGTTCAATCAGGGTGTTGACAGGGCGTTGTTTTTGTCAAAATGGCTTGGCTTCGGGCTTCAGGGGAATAGTATGAGTCATTATAGTAGCATCAAATGTCTTTAGGTCTTCATATCCCCAAGCTATTGCAGCAATATCTTTCTTAAGTGCCATCAATATGTCCTTTTTGATTGCTTTAGGGCAGGCTTTCCCTATGTAGACATTCCTTTTAGGGCCAGAATCAGCTAGGTTAACAGTTTCATACTCACCTCTTTTATCTTCAACTGGTATCTTCTCTCGAGCCCTTGGGTCTAAATTAAAAATTATTTACAAGGCCACCATTCCCTTGGGAATGCTATTTCTTTTTAAATTGATGACCCCTTCCTTATCACAATCTTCAGGGTTCCAATCCTTGATCCCTGTTGGACTCATCAATGATCTATCCTTCGAAAACATCTGAGCTTGCTAGGAAAGAAAGAATATGTCGATCATCATCAAAGACCTAAAATTTCCTGACATTATTAGGAACTACAGGGGTGAAAATTAATTCCACTGAGAATCTCTTAAGGTTGGAACCTTGCATGGGTTCTAGGGTACTTGCAGCAATAGCTAATGAATCGGCTATCTAATTCTCTTCTCCAAGGATTAAGCTAATCCCAAATGCATCAAATTCCTCAATCAGGTTCCATACCCTATTTCTATATGTTGCCAGCCTTTTATTGTGGCATGTGTATTGGCTGCGCACTTTCTTGATAACTATTTTTGAATCTCCTTTAACCATCAAGGCTGTGACTTTCTTCTTATGTGCAAATATCAATCCCTGTGCCAGAGCTTCATATTCTGCTATGTTATTGGTGCATCTGAATTGCAACTTGTAAGAAGCAAAGAAATATTTCCCTTTTGGGTTGTTCAATTTCCAACACCACTGCCCGTTTTGGACTTAGATCCATCAAACTTGAGGGTCCATAGCTGATTATGAGTTGGGGTTGATTCTTTTGAGGTCATTGTGGGCACTTGGATAAAATGAGCTAGGGGTGGGGTTACTTGATCTTTTGGATCAGATATAGGGAATGGGTATTCAATAGGTTCCTCAGGAGTAATTCCCAATTCCTGCTCAGCTATATCATATAACCTGTGGCTATCCTTCTGACAGTCTTTTGTGCCTTTGGTTAACCCCTTAGGTTTTGGTATATTCGTGAGTGCAGGGGTGTCAAACAAACCTTGGGGTTGCTCCTCATCAATATGTTGATTTGGAAATGCATCTGAGGTAGGTTCAATTTGAGAAGGAACTTCCTTTGAAGGTATCCTATCCCTGGTTAACATTATTGCTTCCTTGACTTCAAATGAGAAGTGATTTGCAACGGTCTCAGGGTGAATTGAGCTAGCATCCTCAGCTTGGGAAACATGATTTAAAATGTCAATGCAGGGTTGGAAAGTCATTTTAGAATAATTTTGGTAATGTACCCTGAACCAATTAGGGAGTAGAAGACTTTGTAGATCGGTATCTTCCCCTAAGACTAACTAATCCTATTGTAGCTTCTTGATCAATTCTTGTTGGTTTTCATAAATCATAGGATCAGGGAACTTTGGTATTGGTAGTTCTTTAGGATCAAGAACTGAAAAGGTTAAAATTTCCTCTCTTTTGTAAACTCCTATCCCAGTTTTGAAATAGGCTACCTCATTGGGGCAATCATATTTAGTGATGATATGCTTGAGGCGGGATTCACTTTCAATCCTAATCTGCATGGGAATTCCCCTCCATGGCAACCACATATGTGAAAATTTGAGGGAGAGATATCCCCCTATACCTTTCATCAAATCTCTACTCAACAGCATACCATAGGTCTTAGGAATGTCTGCTACTTGAATGTCTATGTTGGTTTGAACCCTACAGTCTGACCCTACTTGTACTTGTTTCTCAACTCTCCCACTACATTAACCTCCATTTTTTCAAGTTGAATGACCTTCTTATTTGTTTGAATAGGGTTCAATCCCAACTTCTTGCATATGGAAAACAACATAACATTGCCTGAAGCCCCTGAATCTAATAGACAATTGTGTAGGTTCTTCCCACATATTCTTAAACTCAAAAGCAATGGTGGAGTACCTACCTTGCTTTTGTACAGGGCTCCATTCATGTCTACAACAGGTGTCACCTTGTTCTTTCCTTTTGATTTGTCAGCTTGCTCCAAAGCTTTCAGCACTATCTCCCTTTGGGCAGGGCACCACTTTAGGATGTTGAAGTATGACAGAGAGGTTTTTTTTCTTCTACATCTTAGAAACAATATCAAATTTTGTATTACAACTTGCATTACCTTTGAAAACACTAGAGGAATTACCCTTGTTATGGAAGTCAAGCGGGCCTTTTGGTGGAGGAGGGTTATTATCAGTACTTTGATTTGGAGGCACCATGTGATTAGGTGGTGCTGATGTAGTGAATGGACCCTTATTCTGATTTCTCAGGAAGTTTCCTTCTTTCATCTGAAAGGCTTGGGAATCATATGAATCTTCCTCTGGTTCATTCTCCTCTTGCCTTGGGAATGAAGGTTCCCCCTCAAAGAGGTCATAATTCATTGTTGTATCTACTAAGCTACCTTCTTTGTGAGGATTCCCTTAGAATGTTTGGGCATCTTCATGTGCCATCTTGACAACTTTCTCCATTTCAGGGTAGTTCACCTCAGAATGGGTTGCAATATCATGTAGCCTGCACCAATTAGTCATAAAGTTGAGGTCAACCGTGTTTGTAGTATGTGATCTCTCCTCATTAGCTTGATAGTTGTGTGAAACTTCACCATTGTTGGGCCCTGTATTCCATTGTCTGTTGTTATTTGGCCTTTGGTTATATCCTCTATTTTTATTTTCATACCCTTGGTTAGAGGAGTTGTGGCCTTGATATCCGCTTTGGTTGTAATTGTTATGATTCTGAAAGTTACCTTGATTGTTGTTTTGATTAGGCTAGTTACCTTGGTTTTGGGAGGGGTTCAATCGAAGCTGAGCCATGTCATTTGTAACTTGAGACAGTGTTTTCTTCAAGGTCTCTACCTCATTTGTAAGTTGAACTATCTTTTCACTTTCCACACTCTTAACAACAGGTGGCTAACCACCATGATTTGGTGTTCCAACTTGGTTATGATGACCATGGGAACTTTGAGGAACCTGTGGTTGTTGGAAGAAGTTTGGAGTTCCATTAGCAAAGAATGGAATAGGTGGTTGAGTTTGCAATTCAAACATAGGTCCATAATGGGAAGGAGACATCCTAGGATAGTGTTGAATAGAGGGGTTGGGTTATGCATTTGATATCCTATTGAAGGAAAACCGCCCCCCAAACTTCCTTGTTGAGAACTAATTTTTTGTTGCAGCTTGATAGCTAGATGATAGACTTTGGATAGAGAATCAATATCAGCTAGTTGATAAGTCCTTTGCAGGAATAATCCAAGCAAGGGGTCTATAACTCTAAAGTAAGATTGAATGGCACTATCCTCAGTGACTAGATAGGGATCTTGCAATCTCCTATACATTCATTGGAACCTAGTGCTAAACAAGGGCAAAGGTTCACCTGGTTCCTTCCTAAAAGTAGCAAACTGGTGGAACAGAATGGTTGGATCTACATAGATTCTAAACTAATTGATGAAAGCATTTTCTAAGTCTATCCAGCTCAGAATAGAATGTTGAGGAAGATTAAGGTACTAATTATATGCCATATCCCCTAAGGAGTAAGGGAACAACTTGCAAACTACATCATGGTGAGCTACCTGAGCTCTGGTACAAGCATCCTTAAAAGCTTGTATGTGCTCTTCAACACTCCTTGATTTGCCATGAATGCACTTGGGGCAGAATTTCTCAGGGTTCTTGGGAATATCATGAAAACCTCCAGGAATAGTCCCTAATGGAGAGGGATTATTCTGAAAGAATGCCATTGGTGGGGGTGGTGGTTGAGCTAGATGGGTCGAACCAACTATGATGACAATTGAGATGGAGGTGGTGGTGGATTGATAGGTATCCACTGGGGTATTGGTGAAAATCCTGGCGGAGTGAGCGGGGCTGATAAGGGTCGTATGATGGTTGAGCTAGATTTATGACTCTTGTGTCTTATTGGAGTCCTGAGTTCTATCAAAGGCAGTGGATTTTCAGCTAATCGAAGAACTCTATGGGACCTTTCTGGTGAGAAAAACCCAGTTTTATCCAGTTTTCCCTTCTGTCCTCCTTCTAGCGCCAGTTTCTGGTGACGGTCAAAATGGCACAGCAACAATTAAACATAATATTGCTATTCTATTTCTCCTGAAAGAGAAAGACAACACATGGATGCCTTAGCTCCCAAGGTCTTTGTAGTTGGTTCTCAATTGTGCTAATGTTGCTTAGTGGTCAATGTAATAGTAATGTTCAAGGGGCCTACTGGTGTTGAGCTTGTGGATTGTTCTAAGATTGAGCATGAATTTAAACCTACTTTAATTGGGGTTTTTAAAGAAACAGAAAAAGATAGATCAAGGTTTTGGTACTAAAAAGAATGAAAATTCATCTAACTTAACCAGACTTGATATATTTCAAGGAATTGTAAACTAAAACTAAAGAACAAAATTAACTTGTGATTAACACACAGTTGCATCCATTCACAATGCTGATTTCCACAACAAATTACTAGTTACCATTTTAATTAAAACACAAAATAACACTTCATTCCTTGAAAGCTTCTCAAATCAAATGATTAACTCAAGATAAATACCATTCTGGAACACAATATGAAGTAGATTCAAGTCTGGTTGCTCCTACTATCGATGAAATAGATAAGCAACATTTACAAATCTAGCACAATCACCAGTGTATAGAAAATCCATGTTTGTAGATTGTTTCCATCTACACTAAGAAAAAAGATACATTCCTTTCTATGTTGAATCTAACTCCTAACTAAGAAGACAAAAGAATCTCCCTTTACTAAGAAACAAGATGCAGTTCTATCTCCTCTATCCTTCAGAAAATCGCTACTCTTCTAAATCTATATCTAGAACTGTCTACTCTATTGCTTTTCTATTTCTGCTAACTTTTCTTTCTCCCTTCTAACCTTTTACAAAGAGGCAAGAATGCCATATATATAGAGTGTACCAAAAATAATGTGTTGTCCCTTATTTTAGGGTTTACAAAATATCTCCCTTCATAAGGGTCGACTCTCAAATCTTTTGAATAAAGTTGGTTCTACATTAAATGTGCATCCCTGCTATCCATATTGGTGAAGGATTTCCACCAGGAGAAACCTTCAGATCCTTTGCAACCACCGTATTTACTTTTGGCCTCTGTGTCCATCTCTGAACTCTAGTGGAGCTACTTTGAATGCCCTAAAATATCATCATTAATGCTGATCTATCTTTTGCTAGTAGACCCCAACTGTCACTATGACTCACAGTTTAGTCCTCCCTCCTTCGACCCTCTTCTTGCTCTAGATCTTTTTGTGCATTGACCATCTTCTGGAAGCAGCACCAGACTTTTCATTAGCTCCCCGCACTAGTGTTTTCCGAGTTGCTCCATCGGATCCTTCATAGAGCAGATCCACGCCCGTTGCATTCTATTGACCCTCCTCTGGTTCATAGCCGATCAGTCAAACTATCTAGGGTTCGCCTTTAGTTCTATCTGATTGGGCAAACATATTCCACGTGGGATTCCCAGGTAGTCAAAAGTTGTTGACATCAGATCATATGTCGGTGAGACACCATCAGGTCGGTGAGACATCATGACAAACTCCATTAGTTACACCGAAGGTTTAAAAACAATTGGCAAGACCATTGCTAGTTGGCAGGACATCATATCAAGCTCCTTCGTTCTCCCCGAGCTCTTTCTATTTTGGAAAAACCCTATCAGGGTCAGCGAGACATTATGCTAAGATCTTTCCATGTTGGCGAGATCAGCTTCCCTCGTCGAGACATTACACCGAAGTTGCGTCCTTTCACCGAGAGCTCATTTCATTTCGAGGAGACTTTGCTTGGTCGGCGAGACGTTACATCAAGCTCAACATGCCACATCAATGGTACAAAATATGTCAGCGAGACCCTATTGAGTCGGCAAGACTTCTCTCTGAGGCCTTCATATTTCAACGAGATTCCTTGAGAACTAAAATTATGTACACGAAGTAATCCTACAAAACAAGGTCTCGATTAGCCCCTAGAAGCGTATAAAAGATATTATAATAAAATACACTATTGCTTATGATTTCATTCAATTTTTACTATGCCTTCAACTTTTAAACAAAAGGAACCCAACCCTGGTGGGGGCAGAACTAAAAAAGAACCAGAAACAATACCTACCTTCAAAACTAGCAGGGGCAGAACCAAGACCAAACCGAGAACAACACCTACCTTCAAAATTGGCGGGGGAAGAACCAATCAGAATCAGAACCAAAGTCGAGATGGGAACTAACCATGGAAATAATCAACATTTCCAAGTTCAGCTCTCGTTTCAGCTCTGCGTCTACAAAAGAAACCAAAATGCGAAGGGAAAAAAGATGGAAACAAATGTAGGCAGGATCGGAGCAAAAATCGATCTAGGGTGAAACAAAAACAAGGGCGGGGGCGGAACTAAATCCAAGATTGAAACTTCTTCAAATTTTTAGTTTTAGGTTCGATCCCAATCCTACCTCCAATAACATACAAAGAGACGACCAAAAGAATGAAAAAGAAAAGGGGAAAGGAAGAAGAAGACCCCGCGACCAAACAAAAGGGCACATAAAGCAAAAGAACAGGACATGCGGAACTAGGATCAGAACGGAACCCGAACCTGAAACTTCAAAAGTTTTAGGGTTCAGTTCCAGTTTCGGTTCTGGGTCCGCCAAAACAAATTGAAAGACGTGTGAGATAGAAAAACAAAAGAGGTGGAACCAAGACCAAGGAATGAATAGAAAACAAAATTTAGAAGGAATTCCAGGTTCAATTTTCATTCCAGTTTCGAGTCTGCCAAAATAAAAGAAAAATTCCTAAGGTCAAAAAGAAAACACCTAAGGTACAGGACACAAAACCAAAGGAAGAAGACCAACGAAGAAGGGAGAGAGCAGAGTCAGACTCAGGATGGAACCTGAACCAGAAACATCGAAAGAGTTTAAAGTTCAGATTTAGCTCCAGACCCAGATCTGACAAAGCAAAAAGGAAAGACCAAGGAACTATCGGGACTAGAACCGGGAATGGAAGAAGACCGAAACTTGGATGAAAATCCAAGTTTGATATTGGTCCCAGTTCTGCATTCGACATGACAAAGAAAATGGAAAAACGCCTAAGGCAGAAAACCAAAGGCCAAAGGAAAAGAAAAGAACAGGGGGAACCCATTTTGTTCCACAACAAACTGGGGTGGTTATGCAAGTCATAACACCCTCCTTAGGGATAATATTGTTGACATGGAATTAAACCTCTTCCATAACCCTTTTGGTTACATGTTGACTTTCTTCTCCTAAAACCTTTCCTTTTTATTTATTCAATTTCTTAAAGAAGACCTCCATATTGTTCTTATTTAATAATTCCTTAAATTCCTTGGATTTCACAAATTTTCATCATATAAGAATTATGTAAAAGGTAAGGGCTCTTACATCATTAACAACATCACCACTTTCCCTAATATCAAGAAACATTTTATCTTGAGGAGCATCATTGAATTCAATGTAATAATCTAGGTAATCAACCAAGGTTAAACTCCAACCACTTACCTTGGTGTTTCTCTAGGAAGGGTGGCCTTTGTAGCTTCTACAACTATGGCCCCGTGTTTTTGAAAAGTTTATTCAACTTCCTACTCCATTTTTTGTGCATCTTCTCTAAATTTTCTTTGTGCTATTATAGGAGCCTTGAAATCAAGGATGGAGACATTATCAAGCATGGTTGGTATCTGAAGAATAATATTTGTAATCTCTATAAAGTTCTTCGGGTCACAAATCCTCTTTTTATCCATCCTCATTTTGTATGGTTGTAATTTTGGAGCTAATAGCTCCAATCCTTCCTTAGCAGTGATTAAGAAGTCAAATAATATAATGGAAGGGGGTAAATAACATCATTTTTTGTGTTTTCTCAACTGTAACTTATCTAACTCATTAAGTTACCACAATACTTCCAAATAGGAAAAAAAATTGGCATAAATTTGGGTAGAATGTAGAGCTCTACCTCTGCAACATAAACTATAATAATGATAGTAGATAAATAAAGGAACCAATCACCTTATTTTTGGTTAACCCCTACCTCAAGCCACTTTTCCTTGGGCCTAAATAATTTCATTACACCCTTAGATAATCTATTTATTTGGCAACCCAAATTTTTAAACGCCACTTGCACAAATTTCTCTTCAAATACAACATAATTAGAGGATTTGCAATACACATACCATATATATGTTCATTCCTAAATTGGTATAGGGAATCCCTTATAAGTTGCAATTTCAATTGTAATGCACTACTCTAGATGTCTTTCCAACAATGTAGAAGAATATGACAAAGCATATAGTGCCACTTGAAATACATAATCTTCTCATCACCCTTTATGGCCACTAACTCCTTGTGGGTCCTCTCCACAAAATATGTGGCGAATTCAATGTCTTTGTTCAAATCCCTATATTGGATATATATTTCCATCCTCATAAGGTGGATAGGAAACTATGGCTTGAAATCTATTTCCAACATTTGGAACAAAGCATAGTATGTTCTTATAAATACTCTTAAAAGATGTCCACATTGAATGAATCCATCTCATTCCTTACAAATTTTGTGGGCTTTCTCTCTAGAGTATTCTTCCTATGGTGAGGAAACCACATGACCATGTAATCATGTACCTATCTCTTGTATATTCCCTACATAGTGGATTAAATTCCACTAGAATGTTGTCAACAATATTCAAATTGAATACTCCATAGAATAATTTTATGTTTAACATCATTAAAAAACCTCCCTCAACACTCAATAAATTCCTTGTCTATGCATCATATTTATTTGCAACTTCCCTATCAGATCCAAATCAATGAATATATTAGGAACCACTAGCCTTCCCAAGTCTAGGTTCCAAATATTTCAAATGGGGTGAGAAACACTACTACGTCTCTAAAAATAGTTGAAAAGATCCCACTCTTGAACCAAGATTGTAGCATCCCATATAAACTCTATCAATTTGTTTTTCTGATAAGATTCTTGTCTCATGACCATGCTTTCCCTCTTAGATGATCCAAATAATTTGTTCAATATATTTTTCTTGTAATCCTCTCTTCTTCTTTTTACTTTGGGATGTTGTTTAACACATCTTAGGCTTTTTTCATAGGACCTAGGTTTATGGAAAAATGATCACACCTATGGTTTTATTCAATCACAAACAACTTCTATGATACTCAAAAAGCCCTAACAATTAAAATCTTTGTACTTAGAAAAGCCTTTTTGCAATAATAGGTGGAAATTTTTTGAGTTACTTGTTCTTTATGCTTGGAAACTCTAATTTTGTATTTGAAGCTTCTAAAACACTATGATAGCTCAATTTCATCTCACAATGCCCTTATGGATGCCTAGAAACAATGAATTTAGTTGATTGCAATAAGAATCCTTATAGGTGAGGTAGAAATTTGTCACTTCTTATAGTAATTTCTCATACAAGAAAAAGATGGGTGTATCCCACTAGTTGTTCTCAAGTTTGAATATGGACCATCAATCTTGGTGGGAGAATTTCAATCAATGGTCAACACATTACTTACCATTCAATGCAAAAATGCTCAAATTTTCTATTAATGAAATCACACTTCAAAGGGAAGATGTAGGAATCTAACACCTATATAAGCAAGCCTAACTTAGAGATATAGTCATTCACTTGCCAAGACATGGTGGAATATACATGGTGTGATAACGCATTGGCATATTTGTATGCACTTGTATTAAGACATTTAGTTAAGAAAATCATATGATACTGGAGGTACATACTAGGTTCATTTTTACTGATAGGCCTAAGGATGGTTTATGGGTTTTAAATCTAAAGTATGTCAACTTGGGAAACTAAATCAAATTTTGGAATAGCCCATATTATGAGCATAATTCTCACAATATTTTTATCAAGGGTTTCTAATGCAAGAACATCCTTGGGTTGATACAAAATTATAGTACCCAAACCTAGATATTTAGCTCTCATGGATAGGATTAAATTATGTGTGCTCTATGATGTGGTATTTTGTGACATGTTCACTTATCTACATGTGTGTCATATTATGTTGGGTGAATTTTGTGTCTTGTGTGCCTTGGTTTCTATTAGCACAACCTCATGCATCTCTATCAAATACAAGTTTTTGTTGTACTAAAGACCCACTTATTGCTAGATCACATAACACATTCTCCATGTGCATACAGTGTTGTGATCATTTGATGTCTAATGTCAAGTGGTTGGTCCATTCCATCAAACTATCAAATGGTGTGATGATCTTTTTATAGTTTTTCAAACATAGAAGGTTAGGAGAATGTTGTTATTTATATTTATTATGGAACAACAATATTTTCTTCTATTAAATGATGGGTTGTTAGTCAGGCTACACTTTTATATCAAGCATTTATTTATGTGACCAACTTGTATCCCACATGGAAATACAAGTTGTGTGTGTTATATGATGGAGCTTTGGCGATTTGATGGGTTCAACTAAGTTGGATATTTATGATATTTATATCAAGATTCAACTACATAGTTTTTTATTAAACTCGTTAACCCATATTTCACGAGTAATGGTTCACATGAATCCATCTCCCATGAAAATGAATGGTCCACTCAACACTCATTGCATCTATGTGATTCTCTAATCTAACACACTATAGAAAATATCTCATACTTGTTAATGGATGAGCTAAAGGGGATCTTTAATGATTGATTCATAAGTTTGTAGTTCACTTCTTGAAGGTTTTGCAAATGAGGTAGCAAGCCTATTGGGATTGAACTTGAGGGAAACTCCATAGTTAATCACACTTGAGTTGAAGTAGTATTGAGATGGGTGACCTCCCAAGAAGTCTTGATGCTTCACCCTTGTGAGCATCACCTATATGCAATAAGTGCTAAGGGGACTATTCATTCTCATGAATGATGGGTCTACATGAACCACTACTCTTGAAAAATGAGTCAATGAGTTTGAATCAAAACTACCCAATTGAATCTTGATAAAAAAAACCATAATTTGACACACTACAAAAACTACCTCCTACTTGTAAGTTGGATAGTTTAGATCTTTTTGATTAGTGAAGGTTAGATTCTAGGTAGAGTTTATGAGCTTGTTGTAATTGTAAAGTCTCTACATATTTCTCCATGGGATTAGGTAACATAGTATGAGGTTTCACATATTAACAAACCTTTATATTTCAATATTTTTGCAATTTCATTTGGCTCTCATTGTTTGCCTCATTGGTTTCATCCATGTTGCTTATCTTGTGTGTTTTGTTCATGTCCATTACCTAGTTTTTTAATGAACCCACTATGGTGCTACACCAAAATTTGAAGATGGAGCACACATTGCAATGCTCGTATCTGTGGATCTGTCATCCTTATTTGTATTCTTTCTTATAAATTTGAATATTGACTACTCATTTACTTTGGCACTCATATTCATGATAATTCACATGCAAGTCATACTCAAAGTAAAATATAAAGGTGAAAATGACATACCTTTCACTTTTCCCCTTTGATTTGCACTCACTTTGACCAATTCACCCTAATGCAATGACCACCAATTCACCCTAATGCAACGACCAATGTACAAGTAGCATGTTTCTATATAAAAGTTAGCAACCAAAGTGAACCTAACCTAACAAACCTCCACGCATCCCAAAAATCCAAACTCAATCTCCATTTTATCCATTCAATATCCTATGTCAAATCCATAATGTAAAAATGATTTCATAATTCCCAAAATCAAATTTAAATCTAAATCCATACCAACTCCCCCATTTAAATATCCAAAAATAAATAAAATATATCTCTACCCCATCCCTCTTAATTATATCTTGTCAAAATCTTTCAAAATATCAATCAAGTATAAAAGATTGAATAGTGTTTCATTAATCTCTTTAAATATAAAAAGTATAAAAATAATGGGTAATAAAATTTAGTGGTGGCCATATCCACATTCAACTGCAACGCAGACCAACAAGTCAAAGAATAGTAAGTCATCCTCAAATTCAATTCAATATTCCTATTTTTGTCCACTCAATTACTAAATATATAATATACTTTTCTCTCCACCTAATCTCAAAATCGGCTTTAAAGTTGTCAACGCGATCATCATTTCGCAAAATTAGCATTGAAAATGATGTTTAATGATGCTAAGCATGATTAACACATTTGACTTATAACGACCTTGTGATCTTTGAAAATGAATTCCACTCTCTACCTACCAACACTAATTAAAAATTAACTAAATAGGTCGGTAGCACTTGCTTTATTCATGAAAAAGTACAAATCCTTGCTGTTTATAATATTAAAAAGTTATAGTATTAAATTGGTTGTAATTTAATGAGTTGAATATAATTGCTAAAGATAATGTTAATATAAAAGATGAGGTCAAGATTATGTTTTCGATAATTTTGGTGGAATGATACTTTTCAATCTTTGGTTTTCAACTAAAGAAATATTAGACTAATGTTTCCAATGAGAACAAATTACAAAATTAATTTGAATTTGATATAAAACTCTAACAATAAGAAAAATAAGTTTGAAATAATATAAAATATAAAATTATTTACTTATTTTAAATATATTCATGAACATTTAAAAAATAGTTCCTTTTCATCTCTAGAAATTATTCTTCTTATAAGATAATCATGTTATTATGAAGTATCTATTAACCTTTTATTCATAATATATTAATAAAAATAAACAAAAATTTATTTAAAATAATAGAAAATACAACTACTTTAAAATGTTGAACTATAAATATTTATCCATTTTCAATCTATTAAAACACATATAAAATTATGCTATTAAATTTAAAAATTATTTCTATAAAATGATTTTGTTAATATTTTTAAATAATTATATATTAACCCTCCATTCAATTGAAAAACAATTTCAAATTGGTAAACAAATTGAAACATTTAATATTAATAGTAAGTATAATAATATGTACTCAATTTATACTAAAACCCCTTTTCAACTTTACTATTTTTAATAAATCAAAAAGCTAAAAATGAAGAAGAATAAGATTGCAAAAATTCTCATTTGTAAAGAGAGGTGTTACTATGTTAAAAATGTCATGAAAATCACATATAAGCTAGGAGGATGAGCATTACAACAAAACATAACAAAATTTATCTCTATTTTGTTTGAAGAATCTTTCAAGATATTCTTGACTATGTATGCTCACAATATTAAAATTGATAAGTATGATATAAATTTGATCAATATTTTGTTTGAAGAATCTCTTGACATTCTTAGCTATAGAGATCGCTCGAAATTAAAGAGATTATAAAAAAAGAATTTATATTATTTTGTTATAAAAAGGGTAAAAAATTACTTAATCATAAAAAATCCAAGATTACAAGCAACAAGAATACAAACAACCAGAGCCAAGAAGGCCTATCCAGCCACCAGGAACCAAAGAACAACAGGCCACCTAAACAGGAAAACCAAAACTCGTTTATGGACCACACATATCCTCATGAATCAACATTTTTAGTTTATGAGCACAGTCACTGGGAAGCTACTCCCAATCATCCATCTTTTAGTCACCCTTAAACTTTGAAGCCCATTTAGAAAGATAATCCACCACATTGTTCCACTCCATAGGGATATGAACAAAGGACACCATCTCAAGCGGGTTGCATAACTGATAAATCTATTGCATAGTTGAAGACAATTTCCAATTCACCCCATCAATGCTCTGCTTATTTAACAAATTAATCATGATTTGTCAACTGATTCACAAATAATGTTGAGACATCCAAGAGCACAAGCCTTTTCAAAGGCAACAAGAATAACCAGAGCCTCCATGAGATTATTAGTTTGGATTCCTTGATACTTGGAGAAGAAGGAAAGGGCAGTCCCAGAGCTATCTCTCCACACACCTTTGACACCAACATAACCCATATTTCCCCTAGAAGAGCCATCAATATTAATTTTCAAAATCCTAGCAGAAGGTGGGAACCATCTACCTTCTCTCTGAATTTTCCTACTGGGATGTCTCCTCCCTTTGGAACAAGCCCTTCTTGAGTTGAGACCATTTAAACCCAAACCTAGAAACACCATAGCCTCATAAAAATTCAGAGGAGCTTCAACCTCACATTTAGTTGAAATAATCTCCTAAAGCATACCAAGAATTTATACTATTTTTTTATTACTTTTTTTTAACATTATTTTATTAAAATAAATGAAGAATTTCTATTCATTAATACTAAAAAATTATTCATGGTGTTTCTTTATTGGTTCGACTAGATTAACTACATCTCAACCTTCTTTACTTGAAGATCTACTTTAGTCAATTCTTACTCATTTTTAGTTATTAACTTTTCCACAACATACAACTATCATCAAATAAAATTAATTAAATAAAAATGAGACTAAATTTAAAGAAAGATAATTGGTAGTGTCTTTATAATTTAAACTCATGCAAGGAAGAAAGTGTCACTATAATACAAGATTATGTTGATGTTGATGGTATGTCTAAGATACCTTCTTCAATTTACCTTCCACAAATATATACAAATTGCATTTTTATAATTTTTCTACTATAATTTAACAAATCAACCAAGGAATGTTTTTCTTTTTATTTTATTGTGTTCAATAAATCCAATACAAGTGAAGAAAAAATATTATAGAAGATATATCTAGAAATAAGCTTGTGAGATGTATAAATAAATTAACAAAAAGAGTTTACCTTGTTTTAAGTGTATCTAATTAACTATATTATAAATGATGGCAATAAACAAAAATAAATTTTAGTGGAAATAAGGGAATGGAAAGATTTCAAGAGGAGGTGGTAGAGGGGTAGTTATAATGAGTGGCTTCCAATACTACTATTGTTGGATTTCAATTGTGTTTATGGTTTGTCCTTGATGACAAAATCTCTGATCCTTATGTTTTACAATGGCACTTCTTTGATGTCTCTTGGCTTTATAGAAAGTTATTTGTTATGTTTCAATTTCATGATGATGATAAGAATTTTGGTTCAAGCTATGAATGTTATTTCTGTGATTGACAAAGCTTGTAAGTTGGTTTCTTTGTCAGGATGGTTCTATTTGCATTTCACAGGCTTTCACATATAGGCATGAGTATGGCAGGGTCTCACCAATCCACTTTGAAATGTCTAAGTTGCCTATCGGCAAGACATTTCTGATGTCATGGCGATTGAATATATCTTACAGGCTGCTTTCGGCAAGACCTGTCTTTGGCTTCGGCGACAAAATGTGTTATCTATCGGCATATGTAATACCGTCGAGATAAGGTCTTAGCAATTCCCTTGTGTCTCCCCGACCTGCTTCAAAATGAGCATATCGGCAAAGGAAATCACCCTCAGAGTAATGTCATAGCGAGTCTTTATTGTCTTACCGACTCGTGCTCAAAAGGTTTTATCCATTTTTTCGGGAGGAGTCTCACCAAACTGCTCTTTGAGAGAACTTCGGCCTAACTGAGCGGTATCGGGCTGAGGTCTTGGTGACTTCACCTGGTCTCACTGACTTGTGCTTATGGAATTTCATTGGTGAAAGTTGTGGTGTCGTTATATGGTCTTGGCAATTTTGTTATGTCACATTGATCGGTGGTGGATAGAAGTCTATCGACAAGAGCTTAAGGTTTCAGCGTGAGGTTATAACGAATATGCAATATCACACCGATCGCCGTTGGACAATTGCTTTCGGCAGGACATTTTGGAAGTCTCGGTGAATAGGTGGGCTCGGGATGTTTCAGAAAAAAAAGGGGCAGTCTATATAGTGTCTCCCTGACTATGTATAGTCTTGGCGACTTGGAAATGATAAACTTGGCATTCGGCATAGGTGTTAAATTGTCACGACAACAATGTGTATCGAATGTCTTTCGGAATGACAAAGTTTATTTTTCCAAGAGATCTCCCCGAAAGTTGTTTGTTACAACGATTGTGAATGAATCTAAAAGGGCATCTCGGTAAGAAGTTTCCTCATGTCTCAGCGAAAGAATGATTTACTAAGGAAGACCATCGACGTAGCATGTTGTATTCGATATGTCTTCTCTCTGACACTGGTGAATCTTGGTGAAAGCAACAACCATAAGGTTGTCTGGCAATGTTAGAGTTGCCTATAGCATAACATGTCATCAATGGAAATAAAGAAGGATTAGGGAAAAATCTTTGAGCGTATTCTTTTTGGCTGGGTATCGAACCCTAGCCTGGCCACCATCATCAATGTTTATGTTTATGTTGTTGTTGACTGTAACGGTTTCTACAGAGGTTTATGGAAGGTTTGTCTGATGCGCCTCTCTGGTTGGATGCTCGACAGTGGTTGATGGAACTGTGGGAGTTACAAATTTGTCTAAGAAATAATCTCACAAGCTTCAAAAGCTGGGTGAAACGGCTCTTGTTTTGGTTGGTTGTTCTGTCGTTACTTCTGAAGATTGTTACTTTTCTGGCACTTATTTATAGAAGCAGAAAACTTAGTTTTTTTGTTCAGCTGTTATTGTAATTCTGAGATTATCATTTTTGGGATGTATGAAATTGTATGATAAAACTTTACAATAAAAATCTGAATAAAAATGCAAAGATTGTAAATTTCTTTTCTACGTAGTATTTTAGGGATTCAATTATTGAATCTTTAAGGTATTATGTAGATGATAAAATAGAGAGATATGTGCTTAACCGAAAATAGAGAAATCCTTTGAATCATTACTATTGTTCAAAACATAATTTGAGGGGTTGGTACTCCTTGAGATAGATATCTCTAAATGAGGGGTTGGTGCTCCTTGAGTGGGTGCTCAAAAACTAGCCTATAAGGCATTGTGAACAATTGATTATAAGAT
Organism: Sequoia sempervirens; assembly: GCA_007258455.2. Lineage (NCBI taxonomy): Eukaryota > Viridiplantae > Streptophyta > Pinopsida > Cupressales > Cupressaceae > Sequoia > Sequoia sempervirens. The sequence goes on from VDFB02047397.1 coordinate 83,264,575, forward strand.
TAAGCCTAGAAGGCATTTAGGGAGTGGTTTTTATACCCCAGGAGGGTTTTCCACTCGGCAAAATTTTGTGCCTCTTTGTTCTTCTGTGTTCTCTTTGGTTTATTTTGTTGTTGTTGTTTCAGTTCACTGTTAAGTCATTATTTTTCTCAATTATGTTTATGAATGATTACATTCAACTCATGAATGTTTTAATCAGAGTGATATTGAGCTCAAATCTGAGCAGTGTGTTTGAATATTTTAAAAATTGCTCAAATAGTTAAGACACTGATTCACCCCGCCCCCTCTCAGTGTCATTTTAACTCCAACAACTATCTATAATGAATGTGGACAAGAAGTGGTAGAGATAATGTACATGTGGGTAATCTATATCCAAATGGTTGGATAAGAGTAGGTGGCTAAAGAATAATCATTTTCCAATATTTTTTTGATGTTTATGGTTGTGTTTATGATACCCTACTTCAATTTACCTCCCACAAAAGTGTATAAAATGCAATTGTTTACAAGCTTCCAACTAGAATTTAACAAGGAAAACAAAAAATTATATATATATATATATATATATATATATCAAAAGGCCAATAGCCCATATATTTATATTAATATAGAATTGACATATATTGTAGATAAAACATGACTTATGTTGCTAATATATGTCTATATCATTGTTCTGCATATAAAAACAATTCTCAAATGACACCCCAGAACCCATGGTAACCCAAGCAAATAGCCACAACCATAGAAAGAAAACTTACAACAAATACATGAAAAACCTGAGCTCAAGACTTGCAAAATTAAACGAGCAAAACCTAGAACATGCATTACTTAAAAATATATATATTTTTTAAATTATTGTGTTCAATAAATCTAATACAAATGAAGAAAAAATACTATAGAAGATATCCGCTAATAAATTTATGTGATGTGTAAATAAATTTACAAGAAGGATTTACATTGTTTTAAAATTCTTTAGTTAAATATATTATACTTGATGATAATAAACAATAAGTTAAAGTGTAGTGTGCATATAAGTGAATTGAAAGATATCAAGAGGAAGTCTAGTATCAAGGTAATTACAAATGTGTGAGGGGCTTCCAAAACTACCATGTACAATGAATGTGAATAGGAAGTGGTAGAGATGTACATGTGAGTAATATATATGAAGACTTGGTTGGATAGGAGTAGGTAGCTAAAGAATCATCAGTTGTCCAAAAATTCTTGACATGTTAAATAATCATTCTTCTATTATATATACTACCTTCCTATCATTTGAATAATATATTAACTTTTCTTGCTTGGGAGGAAAATCACACCCATAAGTCTTATGTTTCTAGCAATAAATGGATCTTCCACTTTCATTCTACTAATAGCCTATTAGGTAATTAATAAAATAATAATAATCTTGAGTACTAATTATCCAAGAGAGTAAAAGTGTATGCACCAAAAGAAATGAATTTAGGACAAAATACCATGTAGAAATGAAGTGTGAATATAATGAATGAAAGGGAAAATATTGAATCACATAAATGTCCCAGTGTAGATTAATTAACTGATAATAATGAATGAACATTTTTTAGGATAAATATCTCATATTGATAATTGGTAATGTAATAAAAATTGAAAGTAATTGTTAATATTAAGTGTCATAAACCTTGAAATTCCTCAAGTTCATACTTATCATTTAGTTCATATTATTTATGTTCCCACATGGAAAATAAAAATAACAAGAACAAGAATAGGAACAAGAAGAAGAACAAGAACAAGTTTGTAGTAATAAAAGAAGCAGAAGTAAAAAGTGAGATGAAGAAGAAGAGAAAGAAAAAGTTAACATTGAGGACAATGCTTTTGTAAAGAGGATGGAAATGATATTCCTCTACCCCTATGGTGTGTATATAGTGTTATTATTAGTTATCTTGTGGCTACATTAACTCTTAATTAAGTCATATTATCACTATTATATTATTATTTAGTTATTTAGGTTGGCCTAAGGTTTATATAGGGTTATCTAGGTTGGTCTGGGTGATATCATAGTCATAGTATGGTATATATAGGAGGTATAGGTAGATTATTATCATCATGTTGAGTATTGTGTTCTTATTTAAGAATATTGGAGGTATCCCCCTCAAAGTGGATTAGGAGGTTTTTTCCTTGAAGTGACATATTATCAAGTATTTTCAATATATTTCATGTTATATCTTCTATTGTGAAAGTTATTTCATAACACATGACCTATAAGATGATTTTGTTGATTTGTGCACGCTATGTTTTATTTTTAAAAAATCATTCATTTAGAGATCATTATAAATTATAATTTTAAAATATTGTTAAAGGGAATTCATGATGCATATAACAACATTATTATATCCTATATCAACATACATCATTTTAGGCATCCTTGTTGCTTTCTTGTTGTCTTTGATCATTTTTAAGTTGTTAAATTGATCATCCTAAGTCTTGATTAAGTAGAAAGAGACCCTCACAACTCAATAGATTCCTCAAAGTTGTTTGTAAACACCACCGATTTCTTATTGAGATTCAAAGCACATATACCAAGGTAAGAACATTTCAAGAAATATATTTTAGCTAGTTCATTATCATGAGTACAGATTCAAGTTTTCATGCTAGTTCACTTATGTAGGCATCCATTTGATGTAGAGTATAATAGAGTTATTTTGAATATTATAAAGCAATTATGTAATCAATCCCTAAAATCCTAGCTCCTTAGAATATTAATTTTTGGTGTCATCCACAATGTATTTCCATCATAAAAATTTGAGCTAAGAGTTGCATTTAATTTATAATTTCATTTATACATTCAATTTCAATCTCAATCCCAACTCTCCCCATTCATAGGGTTGCTCAAGATCATTCATAGTTAAATCATAGACATGTGTGTGATGTTACCTCTTCCTATGGGTTGGTATAGGCTCAACTTTGATGGAGGATGTAGGGGCAATCCTAACATCTCAAGTGTTGAATGTATCAAAAGAGATAACAAGGGATTCCTAGTTGGAATCATAACTAAGGATCTTGGAAATGGAACAAATAAAAAAATCAAAGCTCAAACTCTTATTTTAGGTCTAAAAATGTGCACCAATTGTGGCATTTGTAAGGTGTGAATTGAAGGTGACTCAATAGTTATAATTAACACTTTAAAGAAAAAAGGGGACCCAAAATTAGAAAATTAATAGTGTTTTAATGAAATCTTGGCCTTAGTTAGACAATATGGAAGACTATAGTGTTTGCCACATATATAGTAATACCAACTTTCACATGGACTCCTTTGCCAACTTCTCACTTGATATTGACTTGGGGTTGATAAGCAACAAGGATATGAATTTATGGTTTAGTTGAATGCCTAAATTTTGTCATAATTATTCTAGCACTTCATGATCTTTGATTACACACAATGGTGGAAATATTAACTAGTAATAAGGTTTACCATGGGGAAATGGTCACTTTAGGGAAACGATTCTAACAAGGTAAAAATCATGGGAAGGAATGGTGTTTATTTATTTTAAGGCTCATATCTATTGCTATCTTAATGGTTATATTGTTTGGCCCACTCATGCATGCTCTTCAATAATATTGTTGACCAAGAAAAACAAAATTTCCTTTCTTGGGGAGATTTCAAATCCACGACTAAAGAAATTATTTTAATTTAATATAGTGATCACATAGTGCATGCTATAAGGATGGAATTGGTTGATTTATTTCTCACCACAATGCACAACTATTATGTGAATGATGACATATATTCCCTATTCATTGTTGGATATTAGAGGTTTGGGAGTTAGAGGTCGTCGTTAGGGTGGTTGTAGTTTCTCTAATCAAACCAAGCTAGATCATAAGGCTTGAAAGGGTGCTAGAAGATGTGATTTCTAGTGTTTTTTTTTATCTTGGAAGTTTCCTTTGTCAAGTGCTATCAAAATTGATACCACTAGCTAGTGGATTCTTTTTATTTTATTTGTTGTCCAGACATATTGATGTGGGTATGTGTAGGATCATCATGGAAAAAATAAACCCTTAAGTGGCAAACAATTCAAAAAGATCAGAGTTAGGCAACTTGACTTAAAAATTTGAATAAGTTATCTATATTATTTCAAAAATATGTAAGAATAGAATTTGTAGAAAATTGAATGTAGTTTCTAAGCTACTAGGTTTGTTTAAAAAAAAAAATCTATTTTTGGAAATTTGAAATTTTAATGCATTGGTACTTAAATTTCAGGGGAAAAAAAGAAGTAGGTGTCTGTTTGACCACCTTAACCACAATAAAATGATAATATTTTTTTATAAGATTTTAGGTATAAGTAGAGGACTCATGCCCGATGTGATGCATATTTTTTGTAATTTTTTTCTAAGTAAATAATTAATTATGAAATTTTAATTACAACATTTTAAAAAATATAAAAACTCATATGTCTGACCACCTTAACTTGGTCAAAACTTCATGAAATTCAATTTTTTTTTTTTAATCCTATAGTATACAAAGCATAGAATGTGATGCATGTTTTGGATTCAAATAATGTGATACCAAATAATGTGATACCATTTGAAAGCCATAGATGTTTTTCAATGAACCTCTCAATCAGGACTTTAGTAGTAATTTGAATAGAAAATGAATAATAATTACTTATTAAATTCAAAGTAAAGCATAATTTATATCGGTGGAAAGCTGAGAATCTCCTTTAAAACCCTTTTTCATTTCATTAATTTTGGGTAAAAAATAGTCGTCAGCCACATACCCATCATATTGCAACTTTTTGGCCCATCATGATCCTGCACATACCTATGTCCTTCACAGAAACTGCACTAAGTGGGGCCTAAATTTTTTTTTTTTTTTTATGGACACTGTAGTGATGTCTATAAAGATCAAATAAAAATTTGTAATTAATAATGTCTCCTCTTACAACAATAATGATATTGGGCTAGGGTTGTAGGGTTAATTGACAATTATTTATGATCTTATTAATAAATCATATATATAATATTATTACTATGTACAATTTTTTTCATATAAAATCTCACCCTACTGAACATGGGGTTCAACATTCCAATGACATAGTGGAACTGACCCCAAAGTGTGGAACCTTGTAGATGAGGTCAAACATCCATAGAAGGTCAGATTCCTCTCAAAACTAGATGAAACAATACTGGTCCAACCCAACACTAGATAGCTCTACACTAATCCTAATCTAGAACAAACTACAAAAGAAAAAGGGAGAAGAGAAAGATGAAAGTTGGAAAAAATGGTGATGCACCAAGATTGGAAATGTTTCTTCTTGCCTATGATTTCATAGAGTATCAAAAAAACCACTGAAGAAGCTCACACTTTTCTCTATTTCACCAATTTTATAAGGGAGCATGAAGGCCAGGGTCTGAAATATCCTAAAGGGGTGTAGATTACCCACAATTAACACTTACAGTAAATTAGCACAATCATACAACTTGTAAAAATGATGAAGCTTCATGCATTCATAGAGGTATCAAATGTTACAGAGGATACAAGCATTGAGAATAGCTTGAAATAGTGATTCCATTAACACATAAGCATGAAATCCAATTTTACAATTGTAAAAGAGTCCTACCACAATAATGGGTTACACTTTCTGGGACATCCTAATTTTTGCTAAAATCTCATATTTTTAGAAAATATAATGATTTAAGCCTTGAAAAGTTCCATTTAAAGGATTTTAATTGAATATGGTTTGATCAAACCCCCTTAAATCAAACCACCTTGGATAGAACCCTGCTAGTTTTAAACCATACCTATAATGGAGTCTCTACTACACCTATCAAAATGTTGATAAAAAACCACTTTTGATTTACCTTTTGGGGGATCAAATGAATTCATTTAATTTTATTTTTTTTTAAGTATGTATTCCTTATTATATGCTTCCCAAAAAGTATATTTTTAAATATATTTAATTTGATTATTATATTTATTTTTTTATTTCTTGTAAATGTAGATTTTTCACTGAAAATCAAGCTCTCTATTCTGCACATGTGAAAAAATAGAATATTACCAAAACAAATTCTGAAAAATATCTATGCTCTTGAAATTTATGTCCTTGATCCAACAAAAAAAGTAAAATTGAATTTCAATATATACAAAAAAGTTGTGTTATACAATAAATCTATGTCTAAATTATAATTGATTTGACTTCAAAAATTAATTAAGAAAAATGTTAAATAAAATACTATGAAACCAAATGAAGGAGCCAAATATCATAGTTACAAATCTAAATTCAAAAACAATAGAATGTTATCCTTCATAGAAAAAAAATATGTGTTATACAGTAAACATCACTCTTTAAAAATGTTGTTTACTGTTAAAAACTAGTTATTGAAGGAGATGGAAAAAGAAATGTAATTTGATTCCAATTTTTTTTAAATATATATATATAATCTACATAAAAAATGCCACAAATCCGTAGTTTGCATCATCTTCAAATTCCTCATGGTTTAGAAACTGTGTCTGAAAGTGAATATTTAGTTAAAAAAGTTCAGTTCAATGTCAAGTTTGGCCAAAAAGTGTAACCCACTACTGTGGGATCACCCAAAATATAAAAGTAGAATAGATTTTCTAGATAAAATCCAAGGAAGAACCCTTGTAATGAATACAATTCTTGCTTTTATATTTCGAACATTTTTTAAACTTAGATGATTCGAGACCAATCTTTAACTCAACTAGAGTTAACATATAACAACAATCCAATTAGATTGAATGTAGGAGAGCTTCTCCTCAAAATCTGCACAAAAGAACAACCAAGATAGTCTTGATGTGCACACCATACCTCTACATTAATAATCTATAAGCACGGGTTAGAAACCTCAACAAAATCTTCCATGAAAACTAGCCATGAATGGTTTGCAACAAAAGGATTTTTTTTGCAAATCATAAAGAATCATGGTCACCATTTTGTCTCATCTTAAAATGTATTTAAGACCATCCCTGTAACCAAGGAATCAAATATAGCATTTGGGAAATTGGTTGCAACATTAATGGAAAAAACCATGCAAATCTTGTAGAGAGTCCAAAAGTCTGATCAAGCTCTAAAACCCCGACAAGATACTAAGAAAGAAGAATAAAGGGGCAAGAGCAGAAATAGAAATTAGATTTGGACTATTGGGCCAAAAATCCCAAAGTCCAAAGAAGGTTTGAAGTTTTGACGAGGAAGAGAGAAGTGTCGAGATCGAGAAGAAAAATCAGATTCAGACTAGATTTGACTTTTGGTCCAAAAGTATAAAAAAGGTCCAAAGTCCCGATAAAAAAGAAGATTAGGTTTAGGAATAGTTATTGAATTCAAACTATAGGGTGAAAAAAATTAAATTTTGAAAAGAGTTTGACATCGTGAAGAAGAAAGAAGTCGAGTTCGAGAAACCAAAGTGGATCTGGACTTTTGGACCTTTGGTCCAAAAATCCAATCCAGTCCTAAAAGTCCGAAGGGAAACAAGAAGAAGAGGAAAGAAGTTGGGAGTGGAAGTCTTGAACAAATTTGGACCATTCAAACCATTGATCTAAAAGTCTTTTCAAGACCTAAAGTCTCGATCGAATAAAAAGAAGAGAATAAGGAAAGTGGGATCAGAAGTCAAGAATAGACTTGGACCTTAGTTCAAGTGTTCGTTCAAGACTCAAAACCTTGAAATGATCAAAGAAGCAAGAAAAGAATGGCAGAATTGGGTCCAATGAAGATGGACTTGGAATTTTAGTCCAAGTTTCTGTTCAGGTCCTTAAAGTTCAAAACGATGAAAGGGAAATGATAAGAAAGACTAACATTAAAATTGAGGGCGCTTTCAAAACATTCATCAAGGCCCAACAAGGTTTCAAAAACCTCATTGGAGTATGAAAAGAGGAAGGGAAAATAAGAGAGAGGGAAAAAGAAAGAAAAGAAAGAAGGAAAAAGAGGTTTTAGAACCTCTATCAAAGCCTAACAAGGTTTTGAAAACCTTATTGAAGTCTGAAAAAGAAGGAAAAAGAGAAAGGGAAAAGGGAAGAAAAGAAAGAAGGAAAAATACGTTTTGAAACCTCTATCAAGGCTCAAAAAGGTTTTGACAACCACGTCAGGGCCCAACAAAGTTCCCAAAACCAAAAGAAATTTTGAAAAAGGAAGAAAAGGAGAGAAGGAAAAGGTGGTTCTGAAACCTTCATCTAGGCTCAACAAGGTTTCGACAACCACTTTGAAGCCCGAAGTGTTTCGAAAACATTTAAAATTTAGGCAAGGAAAGGAAGAAATAGAGGTTTTAACAACCTTGTCAGGGCTCGACAAGGTTCTCGAAACCATGTTGGAGTTCAACAAGGTTTTGAAAACCTTTGAAAACTACAATAGAAAGAGATAGCCAATAATTTGAACCTTCTACAAGATGGTTTTTGCGTGCAAACTAGGAAAATGGAAATGCAGCTTCCAAAGGCCTTTTTGGGCATGATGAGTCATTTGGGATCTCTTAAATCAGTTTTACTAATGGATCATGCAAGAAAAGGAGGGGTGGCACAAAGTTTTAACATTTTGGTGACTTCTATGGGATAATTTCTAGCTAATCATAGAATATAGGGGTCGTATTTGTCTATTGGGCATAGATTCAAAGGGAATCTTGCAACAATTGGCTATCCTAAGAACAAAACATGTATAGGCTACTTGGAGGAAAACAAGAACAACTAGGAACATGCATCCCTTAAGAAGAATGTAGGGCGTGCAAGGGCACTTATTGGAAAGAAAAACTTAAAAATGAATTCAAAACTTCATAAATAAGGTTTGAGATGAATTCCATTAATAGGAATTGGAAGAACCTCACCATCCATCCTAGAGAATCACCCTCCTAGAACACTTTGTGGATAACTTTCTTGTCAAAATTTCTCTTGACCTATGCTTGGTGAGTCTCAAGGACCTACATAGATTTTCTCCTGGTCTCTTCTAACTCTATCATCTTTTCCAACCTCATTGTCTTGACATCATTTTCTACTAATTCCAGTTGTTCTAACTCAAGAGAAGACAACTCTAGTGATAATGGTAGCCTTGCTTCCCTTCCATAAACCAACATGAAAGGGGAATTTCCAATAGCTCTCTTAGGAATGATCTTGTTATCCTAAAGGGATATCTTTAGGGCATGTACAGGATCATAATGGAAAAAACAAGCCCTTAAGTGGCAAAAAATTTAGAAAAATCAGAGTTAGGCAACTTGACGTAAAAAATTGAATAAGTTATCTATATTATTTCAAAAATATGTAAGAATAGAATCTATAGAAAATTGAATGTAGTTTCTAAACTACTAGGTTTATTTATAAAAAATAAAATCTATTTGGTGAAAATTTAAAATTTCAATGTATAGTACTTAAATTTTAGGAAAAATAAGAAGTAGGTGTTTGTTTGACCACCCTAACCACAATAAAATGATAATATTTTTTATAATATTTTTATATATAAAGTAGAGGACTCATGTTCAGATGTGATGCATATTTTCTTGTAAATTTTTTCTAAGTGAATATTTGATTATGATTTTTTATTACAACTTTTAAAAATATAAAACTTCATTATGTCTAACCACTTTAACTTGGTCAAAACTTCATGAGATTCAATTTTTTTTTTAATCCTATTATGTGAAGCATAGAATGTGATGCATGTTTTGGATTCAAAAATGTGATACCGTTTGAAAGCTATAGATGTTTTTCAATCAACCTATCAATCAGGACTTTAGTCGTAATTCAAATAGAAAATGAATAATAATTATTTATTAAATTCAAAGTAAAGCATAATTTATATTGGTGCCTATTAATCAAGAATTTAGTCGTAATTCAAATAGAAAATGAATAATAATTATTTATTAAATTCAAAGTAAAGCATAATTTATATTGGTGGAAAGCTGAGAATCTCCTTTGAAAACCCTTTTTGTTTCATCAATTTTGGGTAAAAAAAAAGTTGTCAGCCACATACCCTACACATACCCATCATATCGCCACTTTTTGGCCCATTATGATACTACACATACCCTTTAGTTTTTTATTCCAAAACCATTGATTATCCTCAATAGTCATTTTAATTATCTTGATGAGGTTTTTGTTTGGAGACCCAGCCAGGACATTACCCTAAGGGTAATAATTTGATGATTTTTTCAAGTATATACCATGCCTAATTTCCCAATTATTGATTTGGGTACCAAAAAAATCTTTGAAATTACCAAATATGATGGTCAAAGGGGCACCAAACCTAGTCACAATTCCATCAAGGAATTCCAAAACAGAAGTCTCAGTAACATCCTTTAATGTAATTACCTCTGTCCACCTAGTGAAGTAGTATGTGGCTATTAAAATCAATTTATAACTAGCACTAGATAGTGGATTTATCATACCAATAAAATTCAAACCCCATTATGTAAATGGTTGGTCCACCTAAATGAGGTGAAGAGAAAGGGAAACTAGCCTTTGCGTTCCAAAAAAGAAAGCACACTTCCTACAATTCTTCACCCATCTGTGATCATCATTAAAATAGGGTTGTCTAATAATATCTAGCCCTTATTATTTTAATAGCAGTGGTCCTCACAGAAAAATACCACCTAAAGAGCCATCATGGAATTGTTCTAACAATCTGTTGACCTAATTTTGCTCGATACACCTTAACAACACTCCATTGAGGTCTTTTCTAAAGAGTATGTCATTTTCTAAGACATTGGGATGGATTGCAATTTGAAATACCTTCTTTTGTTCCTATCCAAACCTTGAGGATACCTACCTTCCTAAAAAATTTAGTCATATCATTCACCCACCTATTCTGAGTGTCAATGTTGAGTATTTGGTGCTACTATAACACAATGGAAACCTATATAAGAGTCTCAAATGTTAATAAAAGATGTTCAAACAAACCCTTGACTCTCACAAGCTTGGTTATCTTAATATCAATGTCATATGTACTCCATCACCTTAGTGACCCACCTTGCTCTTTTTTTAGTAATATCTATGCTCAACAAAAGTTCTTTCACACTAGCATGGAGAACCATCAATTGGATTAGGTAAATGTGTCTAAATTTTTTCAATGCCCTAACAAAAAATGCATGCTTCTCAATATACCTATACTTGATCTCATAATCCTTAAGTCCTTCACTGAAGAAGGCAATGGGCTACTTTCTAGATTTTCATTGTTTAGTTGTGTCAATACAACTGATATGCTTACTTATCCTCCAAAAGTGTAAAGAATGAATTCCTTTTCATAGTTGGGATTGACAAAGGTGGGAGCCTAAGCAATTGATTTTTCGATAGCCTCAAAGCTATCCTTCCCTTCTTTGGTCCAACTAAAAACCATATTTTTCTTTAGCATGGAGGTGAGAGGCTTTACCAAAGCAACAAGATTAGGAATGAATCTTCTCACAAAACTAATTATTCCTAAGAATATTTTCAATCCTTTTTTTATGGCTGGGGAATGGAATTGATAGGATGGACTCCATTCTCACTGGATCAATGGCCAAAAAATCTTTGGAAATAATGTGTCGAAGTAATTTTCCTTGGTCAATGGAAAAGACACATTTTTTTGGATTTAGGGAAATACCATACTTCCTGAATTTTTTGAAGACTTGTTCAAGGTGGTTGAAGTGATCACTTTCATGTTTTAAAAAAAATGTTTTATCATCCAAGTAGACCAGCACAATTTTTTTTAATACACCCTGAAATTCCATGTCCATGGCCTGTTAAAAGGTGAAACCAACATTGGTTAGCCCAAAAAGCATCTTGTAATATGCAAAGGTACCCAATTTGGTAGTAAATGTTGTCATATGTTGATTAGATTCTTTAACTAGAATCTGATTATAGCCTGAGTAGCCATCTAAGAAAGAAAGTCTTTTTGAACCACTAGTCTTTTGTAGAATTTCCTCCATGGAGGGAAAAGGATAATGTTCCTTTAGAGAGGCTCTATTTGGGTTTTTGAAGTCAACACAAAGCCTTATTTCCCCATTCTTTTTTCTGATAGGGACTAAGTTTTCCACCCATGAAGAATGCTTGCTGGTAAATATGATCCTATCCTTTATTAATTTAGTCAACTCCTTCCTCATCAAAGGCTCAATATTAGGATTGACAAGTATTTTTTTTATGTCTTATAGGCTTAGCATCTGGGTCTAACTCAATGTTGTGATGGGCCAGGTTAAGATCAAAATCTTTTAAATCCTCATAAGTCCAAGCAATCAAATTATCATAAATATAACAAAGCTTAATGAAAGTTTCATTATCAGCTTTAGATCATACCTTTCCCACATTCAAAGATCTTCCTTTTACAATTGCAACTAGCTTGTAGTCACCCTTCTTTGCAACTAGGTTCATTTTCTTCTACTTCAATTGGTCATTTGAATTAAAGATACCCTCAAGGGTGATGAGACCTTTTGGAAACTTATTTCTATTTAGCTACATAAGTTGATCTTCATATAGGCCTTGTAGCTTAGAGTGATTTTCAGCAAAAAAAATTGCCTCCTCTTGAAGAAAATTGAAAATTTCTAATCATTTTCAAATACCTACCAATTTACTTGGTTGTCTAGAATATATGGCCTTACAACAAGCCTAATATGTTGCTCCTTTCTTGCAATACATGTTGGTATGTAATATTGAGAACCAACTATTGCAATTCTATCAACATTCTTATTCTAACCTCTAGGGATTGTCTATATGCCAAATCCCTAAAAACCCTCAATCAAATACCAAACCCTATTTTTATAGGATTTGAGCAAGTTATTCTTTGTTATAGTTATAATTTTGTTGATAACTAATTTACTATCCCCAAAGACCTGCAACAATTTTATTTTCTTTTTTTGTGCAAGTTGGAGACCTTGGATAAGGGCTTCATACTTGACCACATTTTGAGTACAACTAAGCTGAAGTCTAAAAAAGAATTAATACTTCTCCTTACTTAGGGATACCAACATTAAACCAACACCTGCACCATTCTCGTTTCTAGAGCCATCAAAAATAGTTTCCATAACCCCTCTAGATCTCCTTGAGCTTTCACAAGATTGGGGATAGGAATTTTCTCTTCATGAATACAGTAAGTGCTAGGACTAGTCTCCTTTGTTTCAATGAGTGGGTCAAATTGAAATTCATTACCCCATTCATCTAGTAAAAAATCAAGAACCTCCTCCAAAAGAGTAGCAAGCTCATGAACATAACACTCATCCTTTTGATCATGGAATGTGCAATTCATATTTATGGGTTTAGGAGTGTAAATTTCAATATGATCCTTTGCAATGGGTTCAACTTTATGTTCACCTTGGTACCATATTTGGTCCTAAATAGAAAATGTGACCAATTAGAAGATAGGTATCCACCTATTTTGGTAGTGAACTCTATAAAAAAACATATGTCAAAGAAGGAAAGGAGATCAATGTCTGAAATGTCTTGCAACATAGTGTAGCTAGGGTACACATGCAAGGCCAATTTTAGGTCCTTAATAACCCCCACTGCCTTTACAATAATACCATCCAATTGCACAACTCCCTTAACCATAGGTTCATACTTAATGCCAAGGAGGCCATATACCTTTTTGGCATAACAAAGTTGCTATCCCCTAAATCAATCATACAATTATGTACTATATGATCTCCAATAATTAATTACAAATAGAAATAGGATGGCTTACTGATTTTAGTAAAATTTCCCTCTTCCTTAGGTTGTATTAGGCTAGTTGGCAGAGTAGTTCTTTCTTTGTTTGTCACATCCATTGGTTGCTTATGCTCCTCCAAATCTTGTTGAAGCAGATTCCTTTGAGATGGAATGGATAAAGATTTCCACATGGTGAAATTCAAGTTATCCTTTTCATCTGATCAACTATTTTGAAAGGAAGTTGGTTGGCCTTAGATGAAACCTTTGGAAGAACAAGGTCCAAATTTGTTTATTGGATGACTGGTGGTTGTCCCTATGCTTCATTACTCTTACCAAAAATATGATTTTGTTGTAGAATAGTTGTCTTACCCATAGTTTTAGCAACTATAGTATTTTGAGATGGTTGGGAGTTTGATGTATGACCAATTATGGGAGATGTACCACTTTCCACTACTCTCTTCTCTTTGATATTGTATTTTTGGCTACTGCATTAGCACAACTAACTAGTTTAGACCAAAAAATATACCTCATGCCAATTGACCAATGTAGAGTCCCCTAGCATGTGATCCTACCTACTAACAGTTGCTTGATTTGCATTGAATTATTGTCCTAAAGTTGAGGGCTCATTTTGAACCATTAAATCTTGCACAAACTCTCCATTTTGACAAGCATTTTCATTATGCATTTGATTGCATGGGTAGCACTAGTCATGTTATTGAGAAAAGTTATTTTGATTTGGAACAAGATCCTTTTAAGTGCTAGTAGTGGCTAGATTTACACTATTCAAGGGTTTGGCATAATTCCATTGATTTCCTATAATATGGCTGTCTATTTTGCTAATAATTCTGATTTTGAGGTTGGTAAGGTTTGTTGTTTTGAGCTTGTTGTCTCTTTATTGTCACTAAATCATTACCAAAATTTTGTAATAAATCTTTAACCTTGTGTAATTCATTTGAAGGTATAGTAGGAATAGATGGTTGACTAGTAGATGCAATTCAAATAAGAGCCAATGTGGGTTGTTGAGGAAGAAAATTTGGGAAGAGAGGTATTGGTAGCCTTGGAGCTATTTTCCCAACTTGTATTAGATAATTTTCTGCCCTAATGGCAATTTCATATGCACTTGGCAGAGTCACCCCACCCATAGACTATATCATAACAGCCACATCACTGTTCAAAGCCCTTAAATAGTATAGAAAGACATGATAGAGAGAAGGATTCACTAAGGAAGGGACTCCATCCCAAGTGTTCTAAAATCTGAAGTTAAAATCTCCCATGAATTCAAGGGGTTCCCTCTTAATTATTTTCAATTGCTCCACCAAAGATAAGTAAACACTCTTGTCCTCAAATTATTCACATAAATTTTCACCTAACTCATCCCAGTTGTGAATGGAGTCGAGCTGCAAACCCATGTATGATTGCAATGCTTTTCCTTTCAAGGATGTGGCTAGTAGTCTAACAACCACATTATCTTCTATGATATTATTTGCAAAGCATATATTGGCCACATCCTAAATGTTTTTTTATTGGCATAGTGGTTGTCTCACTTATAAAAGAAGTAATACTTTTTAAAGCATTCACTAGTATGTCATTCCTTTAGGCCAACACAAGAGAGCTACCACCATTAAAAGTGACCAATTCTTGATTTCTATGGGAAACCATATGGAATAATGGTTCGTTTATCTAAGTGGTAGGAGTTCTAGGTTGATGCAATCTACTGAATGAAGGTTTGGATCGGGCCCTAGGAGGGTTATAGAACCCCTACTTATCCTTACCAGTGATAAATAATGTCTATTTCTTCTTCTAGAATTAAGAAATGATAGCTTAGTGTACTAAAAAATACCTCTAAAAGATGCTCTTGTTTGAATTTTGGGCTTGAATTTGTAGGTCTAATATGGAACCAAAACTTCTAAGTTACAACAAGGTCACCAACTTGATTACAGAGTTTCCCACTTGAATGTAGAATCGTCATGTGTGTGAAGATCTTTCCTCCAAAGGAAAAAAATATTGATACACACATCAAATATTAGCAATGGAAATGATAGACTTTGAATTGATTCAATTCAAAGGAGTTCTATTGAGCATTCCAAAAATTGTTCTCACATGAAATCACACCTTTTTGAACATGGGGTTCAACATTCCAATGACACAATGGAACTGACCTCAAAGTGTGGGACATTGCAATGAGGTAAGACCTCTAGAGAAGGTCAAATTTCTCTCAAAACTAGATGCAACAATAGTAGTCCACTGTCCAACCCAACAATAGATAACTCTACACTAATCCTAATCTATCAAACTACAGAAGGAAAAGGGAGAAGAGAAAGCTGAAATTTGGAAAAAATGGTGATGCACCAAGATTAAAAAAAATTCTTCCTACTTGTGATTGCATAAAGTATAAAATATCCTAAAAGGGGTGCAAATTACCCACAATTAACACTTACAAAAAAATAGCACAATCATACAACTTGTAAAAATGATGAAGATTCATGCATGCATAGAGGTATCAAATGTTACACAAGATACAAGCAGTGAGAAGATGTAAAAAATAGTGATTTCTTTAATACAGAGGCATGAAAGCCTATTTTATAGTTGAAGAATGCAAAAGTAGCATAAGTTTTCTAGAGAATATTTAAGGAAGAACCCTTGTTATGAATATAATTATTGCCTTTATAGTTTAAGCATAACTTAGATGACTTGAGATGAATATTTAACTCAACTAGAGTTAATAGATAGTAGCAATCAAATTAGATTGAGGGTAGGAGATTTTCTCCTTAGAATCTACGCAAAAGAACAACCAGGATGGCCTTGACATGCATGCTATACCTCTGCATTAATAATTTGTAAGTGTAGGTCAGAAAATTCCATAAAATCTATCATGAATGGTCTACAATAGAAGGAATGTCTCTACAAATCATAAAGAAGCATGGGCACCATTTTTTATGATCTGAAAATGCATTTAAGACCATCCTCGTAACCTAGGAATAAAATTAGGATGTTGGGAAAGTGGTTGCAACATTAATGGAAAAAACTATGCAAATCTCATAGAGAGTCCAAAAGTTTGATCAAGCTCCAAAACCTCGACATGATACTAAGAAAGTAGAATTAGAGGGTGGGAGCATAAACAAAAATTGGATTAAGACTATTGGCCCAAAAATCCAAAAGTCCAAAAAGGTTTGAAGTTCTAACAAGGAAGAAAAAAGTGTGGATGCTGAGAATAGAAATCAGATTCAAACTATTGGATTTTTGGTACAAAAGTCCAAAAAAGGTCCAAATTCTTGACAAACAAGATGATCATGTTTGGGAATAAAAACTGCATTCGAACTATCGAGCAAAAAATTCCAAAGTCCAAAAAAAGTCCAACATCCTGAAGAAGAAAGAAATTGAGTCTGAGAAACCAAAATGGATTCAAAATTTTGAACCTGGTAGGGGGTGTACAAGGGTTTAGGGTTTAAGGGTTAAGGATAGAGGGGAGAGAGGGAGATGGGGTAGGAGGGAGAGACTTAAGAGAGAGGAGGGGGGAGTGGGAGAGAGATAAAGCATAGGGTTTAAGGTTTAGGGTAGAGGGGAGAGAGGGAGAGGGTGTGGGAGGGAGAGACTTGAGAGAGTGGGGGAGTGGGAGAGATAAAGGGTAGGGTTTAGGGTTAAGGGTAGAGGAGCTCAAGAGGGAGAGTGGGTAGGAGGAGAGACTTTCAAGAGAGAGAGGGTAGGGAGAAAAGGGTTTAGGGTAGGGGGAGAGGGGAGAGGGGGTAGGAGGGAGAGACTTGAGAGAGTGAGGGGGGATTGGTGTTGGAAATATGTGCCTCAAACATCACAGGCTGAAACCTCCATTGGAGCAAAGTCGGTATGACATCTGTCATGTCTGGCCGACTAGCAGCTTTGGTACATTCTATTTTGAACAGGTCGCTATGACCTTACAGAAGTCTTGTCGAGCACTTATTCTTTGGAGCCTTCGCTATGACATAGTGTATTCACTTTGATCTCTTATTGCGTGGAGTTCTTTAGCTAACAGGCCATTCAATCGTAAATCAGGGAGACTCATGACAACCATGGGCTTGAGGATAACCTATGTCTGTTCGGTGAGAAGTCTTAGCAAATGGTGAAGGTCACGCTGATGGAGACACATCCAAAAATTCATTAGAGTAACTCAAAGTGATCGGGGAAAGGTCTTGGCGAGATTGTTAAGTCTTGTCGATCGTTCATTGTTCAATGTAACACAAAGGATCTCGGGGAGATCTCTTAGCGACTGATGGATGTCTTGTCGATAGCCGATGGCTATCGGGGTAACCCAAATGGTTCAAGAAGAAGTCTTGGCAAAGATGTTAAGTCTTTCCGACTATTCTTTGGAGCTCGGTATAATATGTGACTTCTATATAACCTTTGGTGACTCGCTATGATCTCCTAGCGAAAGCGATAGGTATGGGCGACTGCTTGGTGTTTCAACGTAACACTGAAAGCTCGATAGAACATCTTGGCAAAAATGATTACTCTTGGCTACATCAATATGAAGGTTATGTGGCATCAGTGAGACACTATTAGTGTCTCACCGAGATGCCAACATAGTGTGAATTATGTTGACCGATTGACCATCCTATGTGGAGTCTCGTGGACCAATAGGAGAAGCCGAATCTGAACAGTTGGAAGATTGTTCATTGCGACAGTTCTGTGAGGAAGTTTGATAGATAGAGATTGACATGGATATACTCGGTGATTGTAGTTTATGATAAGGTTGGTTGGTTTGAATGGTGATTCTAAGTTTGGTTGCATTGACGAATTGTTGTGTAGTTGTATGATCAGTAAATGAATTCTATTTTGTGTAGAATGTAACTTGAAGGTTCTTGTACAAGATTGTTCATGGTGAATGCTGCTATAAATAGACACCAGAAAGATAATTATGTCATTTGTATGTAATCTCCATTACTATAATACAAAGTGATTTCTCTTGGTGTGGTGGGTTTTTCTCCCATAAGGGTTTTCCCACGTATATCTAGTGTTCTTGTGTGATTGTCAAATACTCTATTTCTATTATCTACTTCATAGTGCATCTTAATTGGACTGTAAGTGTAAATTTTAAAGTGTATCTGCATTATTTCCTAAGGTATTGGCATTAGGAGAATTGTTTTCCACATCTAATTTTCCTTACAAGTGGTATCAGAGCCTAGCCAGTTGTGTTATCCTTGTGGGTACATTGGATTTTTTGTGTCAATTCTATTCAGTGGGAGTCTTGTAGAAGTTTTCCAATTTCAAATTACAGATTGAGATGGCTAGTTCATTTGGTAAGATTGAAATAGAGAAATTCAATGGCAGTAACTTTGAGTTGTGGAAACTCAAGATGGAGCATCTTTTAGTGGATCGAGATCTTTGGATTGTTGTGTCTGGAACTAAACCTATAGGCATGAAGAAAGAAGATTGGGACCTTGCAGATAGAAAGTCTAAGGGGCTGATAAGGCTCTGCTTGGCATACTCCGTTCTTCTTAATGTACATGAAGAGAAGACTGCATCTACCTTGTGGAATAGACTGGCATCTATTTATCAGGGGAAGTCCTTGGTGAATAAATTGTTCCTGAGAAAGAAGTTGTATTCTTTGAGAATGCAAGAAGGAGGGTCTGTAGTTGATCATCTAAACACATTTAACATGTTGATTGCTCAATTGACATCTCTTGGTGTGAAGACTGAAGAAGAGGATCGCTGTATGCTATTACTGTTTTCTTTGCCAAACTCTTGGGATCATCTGGTGATGGCTATTGGGAGTACACCATCCAGTTTCAAGATGGAAGATGTTGTTGGTTCTTTGTTGTTAGAAGAGATGAGAAGGAAATCTTCTAAGATGGCGAAGGAAGTTCTTGTTGTCAGAGGAAGACCGAAAGAGAAAGGCAAGAAGAAGGACAAGAAGTCCAAATCAAAATCAAAGGGGAGATCAAAGTCTCCTGGCAAGAAGTCCAAGGTGAAATGTTGGAACTATGGGCAACTTGGTCATGTCCGAAAGGATTGTACAGAGGAGAAGAAAAAGAAGAAGTATTCTTTCAAAAATTACTCTTCTCATAGTGATGCAGACACTTTCATTTCTGCCTTGGCTACTCAGGCATCAGATGATGTCTGGTTGATTGATTCTAGAGCATCTTTCCACATGACATCTTATAGAGAATGGTTCACGAAGTATGAAGAATACGATGGTGGAAAGGTGTACTTGGCAAGTGATTCAACTTTGGATATTGTTGGCCGTGGAAGAGTCAAAATCCAATTCCCTGATGGCAGAGTGAAGGGGATCAATGATGTTATGCACATACTAGGTCTGGCTCAAAATCTATTGTCTGTCAGTAAGCTAAATGATATTGGAGTACAAGTCACGTTCTCTGGAAATGGTTGCAAGATGACTAGAGGTTCAATGGTGCTGGCTAGAGGTGTTCGAATCGGTACCCTGTACACGCTGGATGCACATGTTGTTCAATGTAACAGTGTCTCTGGAAAGTCACTGAAAGTTGGTCATGGAGGTAAAGAGGGAACTATCCCTAATTATGTAAACTCTATGGAAGTAAAACTTCCAGTAGAGAAGACTATGCTTTGGCATCATAGGTTAGGCCACATAGGAGAAAAAGGTTTAAAAACTTTGAAGAACAAAAACCTGGTTGAGGGGCTTGAAGATTGTAATCTTGAATTTGAATTATGTGAACACTATATATATGGAAAGCTGCACTGTGTTTCTTTTTATTCCAGTCCTCATAAATCTTATGGTTTGCTAGATTATATTCATTCGGATGTGTTTGGTCCAGTAGATGTTCCTTCTTTGTCTAAATCAAGATACTACGTGTCATTCATTAATGATTATTCAAGAAGAGCATTTGTATATTTTCTGAAAAGTAAGTCAAAAGTATTCAGTCGGTTTAAAGAATTTAAAAATCCTGTTGAAAATCAGACTGGTAGAAAAATAAAATGCTTAAGGACTGATAATGGCGGTGAATTCTGTTATGATGAATTTGAAAGATACTGTAAAGACCATGGAATTAAAAGACACAAGACTACACCTTATACTCCAGAATAAAATGGAGTTGTAGAGAGATTCAATAGGACAGTAATGGAGAGAGCATGAAGTATGCTCAGTAGTGCTGGCTTGGAGGAGAAATTCTAGGTTGAGGCTATATCTATTGCATGTTACCTAATTAATCATTCTCCAAATTCTGCTCTTGTTGAGAAAACACCTTTGGAAGCATGGTCTGGTAAGAAGCCCTCTCTTAGACATGTTTATGTTTTTGGCTGTGAGGCATATGCTCATGTGCCAGATGTGAAAAGATCTAAATTGGAGAGCAAGGTTGTCAAATGTATTTTTATTGGCTATAGCCATGTCATAAAAGGATACAAGCTTTGGAATCCTGATATAGAGAAGGTTGTATATAGCAGAAGTGTAATCTTTCATGAGTTGAAACCTTCCACTTTGGATCTACAGTCAGAGACAAAGTCAGAAAAAAAAAAAGGATATAGCATTAATTCCTCCTACACCAGAGAAAGAGGAATTGAAAATTCAAAATGTAGCTGAAATTGAGGAGAGCTTAAGTAGTTCTGAAAGTTTGAAGAAGAAGAACCTCAGCCTCAGCAAGTGAGGAGGTCAACCTGAGAAAGGAAACAACCAGATAGGTATGGGTTCTCTTTGATTAATTCTACTTGTTCCTATGCTTTAATTTCTAGCACTGATGAGCCTAGGACTATGAAAGAAGCATTTAAAATGTTTGATTCAGACTCTTGGTTGGAAGCCATGGAAGAAGAGATGGCATCATTAGATAAGAATGAAACCTAGAGTCTGGTGCCCCTGCCTAAAGGCAGAAAGGCTATTGGCTGCAAATGGGTATTTAAGAAAAAGATTGGTCTAGATGGCAGTGTAGAAAAGTACAAGGCAAGATTGGTTGCAAAGGGTTATTCCCAGGTCAAGGAAATTGATTATGGGGAGATTTTTTCTCCTGTAGCAAAGCTGGCATCTATCAAATTCCTTTTGTCACTTGCAGCAGCATATGACTTAGAGGTAGAATAGATGGATGTGAACACAACATTTCTTCATGGTGATCTTGAAGAATGAATCTATATGTCCTAGCCTAAGCACTTTATTGAAAAAGGTAAAGAAAAACTGGTATGCAAATTAAAGAAGTCTCTGTATGGGTTAAAGCAATCACCTAGAATGTGGTACCAGAAATTTGATACTTTTTTATTATCTTTGGGATTTGTGAGATCAAAATCTGATCACTGTGTATATTATAAAGCTGAAAGTGATCAAGTACTTGTTATTTCTCTCTATGTTGATGATATGTTGTTCATAGGCAATAGTAAGCTAATGATTTATGATCTTAAGTCTCAGTTGTCTGCCAAGTTCGAAATGAAAGATCTTGGTGCAGCAAGGTATATTCTGGGGATGGAAATAACCAGGGACAGAAAGAATAGAAATCTATGGCTCAGTCAGAGTAAGTATATTAGGACTGTTCTTGAGATATTTTGTATGAATGATTGCAAACAGCTAGTGGTTCCAGTCATGTAGGGAACAGAGCTATCTGTTGAGGACTATCCAAAATCTCCTATTGAGATGGAGGACATGACTAGTGTACCCTATGCTAATGCGGTTGGCAGTCTCATGTATGTAATGGTCTGTACAAGGCCAGACATTGCCCAAGCAGTGGGAGTTCTTAGTCAATTTATGGCTAATCTAGGAAGAACACATTGGGATGCTGTGAAGAGAGTGTTTAGATATTTGAAGGGGACTTCAGATTTTGCTTTGTGTTACCATGGGAACTTGGTTGAATCACACAGGACTCTCAACATTCATGGTTATGTTGATTCTAATTGGGCAGGGGACATTGACAGTAGAAGGTCCACCACCAGATACATTTTCATGTTGAATGGTGGTGCAGTGAGTTGGATGAGTAAGCGGTAGGCTATAGTCACTTTGTCCACTACAGAGGCTGAATACATGGTAGCTATTCATGCTTGTAAAGAAGCAGTTTGGTTGAAATGTTTGTGTTCTAACATTGGTTTTGATGCAGGGGAAATAACGATTTTCTATGACAATCAGAGTGCAATTTGTCTGGCAAAGAATCCAACTTTCCATGCCAAGACAAAACATATTGATGTACAGTACCACTTTGTATGAGATATGGTTGAGGATGGAAAGGTCAGTTTGGAAAAGTTTGATACTCTGGAGAATGTTGCAGATTCATTGACGAAGCCAGTGAGCACAGACAAGTTTGGGTCATGTGCCAGTTCAATGGGCCTTAGTGCCCATGATTTTTAGTAAGTTATGTTGTGCTCTGGAGGTGCCTATGTGATCTACGTCACTTAAACATCACAGGCTAAAACCTCCATTGGAGCAAAGTCGGTATGACATCTATCATGTCTGGCCGACTAGTAGCTTTGATACATTCTATTTTGAATAGGTCACTGTGACCTCACAAAAGTCTTTCCGAGCACTTATTCTTTGGAGCCTTCACTATGATATAGTGTATTCACTTTGATTTCTTATCTCGTGGAGTTCTTTGGCCGACAGGCCATTCAATCTTAAATCGGGGAGACTCATGACCACCACAGGCTTCAGGATAACCTATCTCTGTTTGGTGAGAAGTCTTAGTGAACAGTGAAGGTCAAGTCGACAGGGACACATCCAAACATTCATTAGAGTAACTCAAAGCGATCAGGGAAAGGTCTTGGCGAGATTGTTAAGTCTTTCTGACCGTTCGCTCTTCGATGTAACACAAAGGATCTCGAGGAGATCTCTTAGTGACTGATGGATGTCTTTCCGATAGCTGATGGCTATCGGGGTAACCCAAATGGTTCAGGAAGAAGTCTCGGTGAAGATGTTAAGTCTTGCCGACTATTCTTTGGAGCTCGGTATAATATGTGACTTCTGTATAACCTTTGGTGACTTGCTATGATCTCCTGGCGAAAGCAATAGGTCTGGGTGACTGCTTGGTATTTCAGCGTAACACTAAAAGCTCGATCAAACATCTTGGAAAAAATGATTACTCTTGGCTACATCGATATGAAGGTTATGTGGCATCGGCGAGACACTGTTAGTGTTCACCGAGATGCCAACATAGTGCAAATTCTATTGACCGATTGACTGTCCTATGTGGAGTCTCATGGACCAATAGGAGAAGCCGAATCTGAATAGTTGGAAGATTGTTCATTGCGACAGTTCTGTGAGGAAGCTCGATAGATAGAGATCGACATGGATATACTTGGTGATTTTAGTTTGTGATAAGGTTGGTTGGTTTGAATGGTGATTCTAAGTTTCATTGCATCAACAAATTATTGTGTGCATGTATGATCAGTAAATGAATTCTATTCTGTGTAGACTATAACTTGAAGGTTCCTATACAAGATTGTTCATGGTGAATGCTATTGTAAACAGACACCAGAAAGATAAGTCTATCATTTGTATGTAATCTCCATTACTGTAATACAAAGTGATTTCTCTTGGTGTGGTGGGTTTTTCTCCTGTAAGGGTTTTCCCACGTATATCTGGTGTTCTTGTGTGATTTTCAAATACTCTGTTTATGTTATCTACTTCATAGTGCACCTTAATCGGACTGTAAGTGTAAATTTTAAAGTGTATATGCATTCTTTCTTGAGGTACTGGCATTAGGAGAATTGTTTTCTGCATCTAATTTTCCTTACAATTGGGAGAGA
>VDFB02047397.1:83301911-83336508 GCA_007258455.2 Sequoia sempervirens
ATACCATGGGTTATACAGTATAGCATGATCAGTCGCCACATACCAACAATCTAAACCCTTCATGGTATTTCTAGTTAGGATGTAGGAATTTAATTATTTTTTAGAGAGTTTATGAGAACTAAACCAACTTGTATCTTGGTTTTTTCCACCATATCATATTCACCTCCTTGTAGCCATTTAGTCATAGGGAGGGCATAAAAATCCATGCCCACAATTTATCTTGAGATGAGGAG
Organism: Sequoia sempervirens; assembly: GCA_007258455.2. Classification (NCBI taxonomy): domain Eukaryota; kingdom Viridiplantae; phylum Streptophyta; class Pinopsida; order Cupressales; family Cupressaceae; genus Sequoia; species Sequoia sempervirens. The sequence continues at coordinate 83,302,145 of VDFB02047397.1, forward strand.
TCATCAGGCATACAATGAAGAAAAAATGAATAGGTATGAACCTTGGATTAGTAGTAAGCACTAAGCACAATTGTTGTTGGGATCCACTCCTCAATAGATGATAAACTTAGCCAAGTATTGGGAAAGGTGGGTCAACCTTGCATCCTAATATTTTGATTTATTATTTTGTCCTCATATTAGGAAATGAGGCATCTCACTTTGTGTTGGTAGTTATTTGTCATTTGTTGAATTCTTCAAGGGAGGTATCTAAGATGTTCTAAGAGCATATAATATCATTATAGCTTTATAAGATGAAACCCTCTTATGACATATTCTTATGACATTTAAGAGCATGACTATATAATATTTACAGTAAAGTATTGACCAACATTATGAAAAATCATAAGAAATCTTTTAAGAAATAGCAACTGTGTCAAGGAAAAAGATGTGGACATTTACAAGAATTTTTTTTTTAAGCAAAAGTGGGAGACCACTTATAATTTTATTTATATATTTATATATTTAATATTTTACATATAGCTAGTTCAGGTGGACATACTGGCAGGAAAGAACCAGCAAGAAAACCCCCAGTTGCAATCTAAGTAACAAATTTTACAAAATATCAAAAAGACCAGTGAAGTCCTAGTACAAATGACCAATTTCCTGATTACAACGTTAGAAAAGCACATTGGTTGAATACATCAATACATATGCACATTCTCTTATGCACCCAAAATACCCAAAAGAAGACATCATACTAGATATACCCGTGACCCGAATACATAACACAATGGAGTTTACAAAACCTTACTAAACATAAGATTGATAAGCTAGGAAGCCACTTTCAAAAAGATGCAAATTTTCCACCAACATGTTGAAAGCCATTAACCTAGCTTTCTTTTGTTTCCACTTGTTTACCTTTGCGTTGGCAATCATGCTCAAATGAAGGTTTTGATTTGTTAATATCAAGAACATAACAATAACATAATTTCTTTTTGGATGAAGATGGATGTTGCAAATCATGAATGCAAACATGACTTCTCAAGAAAGAAATGACATGATATTTTCTTTTTAAATCATCAATCTCCTCCATGGAAATGACAAATCTTTATCTGTTTAGAACTTGGTAGAGACGTGAAGAAGTGTCATGCATTGTGGATAATAACATGCCTTGGAATATGTCAACATAGGTCTCTTCTTATGAAACAAAACCTTCTTTGAATAATTAACATTAGAAATTAATACAGTTTGGCGAGCATATTGTATAATCACACTAGAAACCAAGAATGGAAGATTGAGAGTCTCAACTAAGAATTCCACCTTATAGATAACATTCATACTAGAAGCCAACAACTAAAGACCAAATTTCATAAATAAAGTTCATGTGTTATATCATGCCTTTGAAGGGTCCAAAAGTACCATGAGCCTTTTGAAATCCTTCTCCATCTAAATGCATCCATTCCAAGACCATTGGGAGGTGGGTATACAATATGAGCCAACTATTAATTTCTAATGTTAATTATTGAAAGAAGGTATATAAATTATTCAAGCATCTTAATTCTCATACAGAGTTACATCTTAGTCAATTTCTCAATATATGAGTTCCATATATTTGTAAATTTTTCTTAATATAAAAACATATTTTATCTCATTAAAATTAACCTATCTATTCCATGTTACAAAGGATGCTCTTATTTTAAATTATAAGTGTAGACATCCAAATTTGGACACTTAATTTATCCAAATTTATCACTTTTCGTCTAAAAATCCTCTTATCCTAGTTAATTAAATAATATTACTATTATTTAATTAATATCTTTAATTCTGCCAAACCCCTAAGGTATTTAATTAATAATTAAATACCTTACCCTCCTTAATCCTCTTCATCAAATAAATTAAATAAATATTACATTTATTTAATTCCTCACATGTCATTTTCATCTAATCCTAATCCATTTCCTAATTTCTTCATTAGGGATGTGCACATGCCTAATCCTTGATTAGGATTGTCACATCCTCCAACTTTTGCAAGTTGGCTTCTAATCATCATTTATCTTCTAATTACTGATTAATTAAGCCTAATCATTCTCCAAGGAATTTTTAATTCCTTTTTATTCTTCCTAGAACCTTCCCTCTTTTATATGTGAATTTTTAATTCACATTCCATCCTTCCAAGGCTTCTAGAACCTTGGACTTGTCACAATCTCCACATGTGACCAACCTTGGACTTGTCACAATCTCCACATGTGACCAAGTCCCACCTTTTGAGCCCATCTTTATCTTTTAGACTTTCCTAAGAATGTGAATTTTTAATTCACACTTATTTCCCCAACCACCTTTCCTTTTCCCATGTAGATTTTTGAGGAATTCCAAAATTCCTCAAATGTCCCTTTCACTCCCACTTGGGGACAAGAATCCCTTTTTAAGGAAATCTCCTCACTCCCCAAGGTGCATGTCCTTTTCCACCTCATGTACCTTCTTGACACCTCACTCCACCTCATATCCCCTTGTCCACTTCACCCTCCACATGTCAAGATGTGAGGGCTTGTGGGTTCTCAACCCACCATAGCCCTTCATCTTGGCCTTGTTGGAGCAATCTTGACCGTTGAATTCTCTAGAGAATTCAAATTCTCCTATAAATACCCCCTCCTCAAGGGCATTTTCAACACTTTTGATTTGAGCAACCTTATGCTGCTAATTTTCCTTCCCAAACACTTTGCACTCTCATAACTACATGCTGTCCATTTGAACTCTCAAACCTTTGCCATCATTGAGCCATCTTTGTTAATCATTTGCACCTCCAATCTTGCATTTAGACATTCAAGCAATCATCTAAGGAGCACACAACCAATCCAAGCAAGGGCCAATGAAAGAGATATCAACGCCAAGGGAGGTAAAATTGTTTGTGTTTCATTTTATTTACATTCCTTTTCGTTGTATCACTCTTTTGGCTAATCTTGAGGTGTCCTTGGTATTTTCTCATTCCCATTTCTTAGTTAGTTTGCACATTTAGAGCGGTAGAAATTCCAAGGTATCACAATAAGTATATAATTCAAAATTAATTAGTAATTTTCAAGATAGAGTACACACAATTTCTTTAGTTAAAATAAAATAATATTCTTATTTCCATGTGAGAGTTATGTAGAATGGTAGTTTGATGTCTCGAAAATATTTCTTTCATACATACTAAATTTTTATCATTACATTATGAGTGAATCATCTCAATTATATAGCCAAGCACATTAAAATTTATAGAGTGGAAAGAAAAATAATCACACATTTATCATATTTTTATATGTATAAAGTTTCTACCATCAAACTATTTATACTTATAGATTAAATTATTTTTGAATTTGGTTATTTGGGTTCAACATGTCATGCTATAGGATTTTCTTTTGTTTTCACCATGTTGTCATGTGTAGATCTAGCTATACATTATTTTATAGGTTTAGGAATTTTAGAGGAAGGAAAGGTTGAAGAAAATGCATAAGGACATGAGATGGAGCCTTGTTTACCTTAGGATTTGGTTGAGACTCCCTTTGAGCATAATCGAGGGGTGGTTGGTCCTCTTGTACACATGACTAATTTAGGAGGTCTTGTCAAGAGAAATTTAGAGGAGATTGGTAGAGACAAGAATCATGTTACAGATGGATTAGTTGGAGTTCATTGCCTTTACCATTCTCTTGAATTGCAACATTCACCTCTTGGCATTTCTTCTAATAATTTAAAAATATGAAGAAGGTTCAAGTTTAGAAGATTATAGGAACCCTTTATTCCCTTTGGTCTCAAGTTTGGAAACTAAAGATGGAAACTCCATTACAAACCTGAACTAGGTTTGAATTCATGGAAAAGGATAAGGTTCACAATAAGATATAGTTCCTTGAAGAATTTTGGATTCAAGTTGTGAAATGATATATCTACTAATGTTTTTGGGAAAACGACCTCTTTATTAGATACATTGCCACTATTGGTGGAGTATTTCTAATTGGATGTTATTTTTCTAACTTACAACTATATTTTTCTTGTTGTTGTTCCATGCCAATATGATTGATCATTTTTTGTCTCTTTATTGGTCTTTGTAAAAGGGTTGGGCCCTTTCAAAATTTCTATTTCTAATTCATAAATTCAACCAAAAGTATTTACCCTAAATTAAAATATAAATAATTTAAACTTTAAAATAGTCTTTTTTGATATTATATAATAGCCTCATGTATTTAATTTATAAATCCTATTATTCTTTATGTTTAATTTCAAAATTTTAATGCTCTCAAGTATAGATTACAAGCACACATTCTTTACATTTTTTCTCTTTCTTTTGTACTATTTTTTATATGGGTGTCTTATATGCATTGCCTCAAACATATAATTTTGATGTCCTATACCTAGTTCTAAATGTAGTTTTATGAATGTATTCCTCCTTTATTCTTTGCTAATTGAAATTGAATATTAGACCTGTTTTTTAAAATATGGCCACCCCTCTCACTTACTAAAAAAAATCATCTATTTTAGGTGGTGGATATTAATGTTAATTATTTATTTATTGAACATACATAATCAAGACAACTTGGAAAAGTACCTTATCTTTCTTTTTCATAAAAATAGTTGGAGCATCCCATGACAAGACACTAGAACATATAAATCCTTTCTTTAAAATGTCATTTAGGTTCAATCCTTTAATTTATGCAAATATGAAGTCTTTGTTTGATAGGGATCTCTAGATATAGGGTCTAATTCATGCATGAACTCTATTAAAAAATAAAACACCCATTTAGGAGGAAACACGAGGAATTCATTCTAGGATTTAGACATCCTAAGACTTTTGTAATGGAGGTTTATTTTCATTTGAATAGTTCTCATTCAATTTTACTAAATAAAAATTAACAACAAACAAGGAACACCCTTTTCTTTATTCTCTTTTGAGTTGTAAAATAGAAAATTTAATAATACCTTCATTCCTTCTAATCCTAATAGAACTATTTTATTATACATTTCATTCAAACAATCTAGTTTCTTTCCTCTAAATTTATTCAATTAATTAAAAACAAATACCAATCCAAATTTCACAAAACAAAAAATTAAGTTGAAACCATGTAACAAATTATCCATACCCACTAATGAAAGAACCATTGTAAAGCCCTAATTATTCAATCCATCATTCCCAACTACCTTATTGAACCAAAAATAATTCAATTAATTCAATTTTTTATAGATTAAGAGTGAGCAATAATATTAAAGTTTCCAAACTCAAAGCCTTAATTAGCTTCAAGAATTTTTATTTATAAAATGTGAAAGCATGATGCAAAATGTATATATTGTAAAACATAATAAGATGAACCATTATGTAAAATGTATATAATGTGAAGATCATGATCTAAGAACCATAATGTGAAACCATAATGTGATTCATACATTTAGTTCACCAACCATTTTTGGAGTAATGTCATAAGACTCAAAGGCAAAATATGAAGAATTTTATCCAAGTTTCCATTGTATGTACCCTAAAATTTATATCATGAACTGTTTGATATAATGTCTCAAATAAATTTGTTAATGAACTGTTTGATATAATGCCTCAAATAAATTTCCAATAGTGTTTTTGACGAAGTATGATAGAAATAGTGTTTTTGATATAATGCCTCAAATAAATTTGTTAATGAACTGTATGATATAGGGTGCATACAATGGAAACATTATTTCTATCATATTCCGTAAAAAATTACCATGAACTGTTTGAAATAATGCCTCAAATAAATTTGTTAATGAATTGTTTGATATAGGGTGCATACAATGGAAACACTATTTCTATCATACTCCGTCAAAAATTACCATGAACTGTTTGATATAATGCCTCAAATAAATTTGTTAATGAACTGTTTGATATAATGCCTCAAATAAATTGGAGGTGCCCAGGTATAAATGTATGCAAAATGTGGAAGCATAGACAGGGCATGTTAATTTTTTGACAGAGTAGAAATGTATCATGTGTAGAAATAGTGTATGTTGAAACGAATTTAGAAACTTTCAAACAAATGTAGTTTCAAATCAACAAATTTGAAAAATTTCGCATTTAGGGTTTAGAAATTTAACAAACAAACACATTTTGAAGTCTATGAAATTTGAATTTGACAAACCTGGTGAGATATGCAAGTCGGTTTGATGCACTGTGGAGAGATGAAGTCGAGTTTTCTGTTTGCCAGAGAGATGAAGTCGAGTTTGTCGTTCACCATTTGATGTTCATGTTCCCCATTCGGCGCACACACAAAGCACAGGGAAAGCAGGAAAAAGCAAAAAATGACAGTGACAATTTCAGAGATTTTTTTTATGCCTTATTTCAGGGGGTTCGGTTGAACCCATGTTCGACCGAACCCCTTAAAATATTAATTTTTTTGGTTTGCGTTTTAGGGTTCGGTCGAATGAATGGTTCGACCGAACACATATGTTCGGTCAAACATAAAAGGTTGTTCGGCCGAACTACAGAGTTCGACCGAACCCATTGAGTATGGGGAGAGGAAGAAAAATCAAATTTCCTTCCTCATAAAATTTGTAAACCACTATTGTGGTTTGAACCGGTGGTTTTTGTTATCTTCTCCCTAGTTTTGTAAGTATGCCCTCCATTAATGAAGTATCTTAACTATGTAATATTTAAATGTTATAATATATGGACCATATGACCCCCTTAGGCTAAGTTTACCAAGCAAAAAAATATATCAATCCCAACTCATTTATCTAAGTTGATTATTTATTTATATGGTTTATATAGTCTATATATTTTATGTAAATGGCATATTTTCTTATCCTGACACAAAATATTTTGTCCCTTTTTATTTTAAACATCTAACACAACTTTTTATGAAAACAATTTATAACATATATAAGCTATAATTCTTAAATTAAAAAATTATAATTTCTTAATATTCATTAAAGTTGAGGAGGCCACAAACAAATAACCTCCAAGATTCTAAAAAGATTTACACTCAATGTACTTGGAGTGTCCAAAGGAAAACAACTCACTAGTAGGCCACACTCACATATGTGACAAATTAAATATAAAAATAAATAAAGATGTATGCACTCAACAAAGACATACGATCATTGTACTTTCACCATTTCATATACTTCCTAGACATTTCTCTTATTATTTCATACATTTTTACATTTTATAATTTTTTCCCCTCATTTTATAATAAATCACAGATCCGAAACATTTTATAATTTTTTCTCCCATCTTATATATATAAACTCAGAGGTATCTCTTGTGTTTCGTGTAGGCCTTGCGACTCACGAAATATGATTTGAAACGTTTTATAATTTTTTGTCCTCATCTTATAATAAGTCACGGAACAAACATGTGGTCTAAAACCCTAAAAAAAAGCCGTCGATTCGACGCCCAGCTTGGGGGGAGTGCAGTCGAAAGTTCCCGGCCGACCCAATTGCCCTGCTGTCATATGCGGCCATTGAATATATTCCTTAATTGCTTCTCACACAAACTTGCCACTACGTCCAAGAAAAAAGTTTAAGGTAAAAATATTCAGTAAAAGGAACCCCGACAAACCGGCCAGAAATAGCCAAATTGCAGCCTGACAGAAGGAACGGAAGGTCTTAAATCGCTGACCGGTTAATACTTCTGTCAATGCTTAGCCATTAATTATACTCGTATTTCTTCCCGCACAATTAAAATACATTCCATTTCCGCGTGTTCTGCCCTTCCAGATGCCCTGAATGTCAAAGAGAGGGAAAGGAGTAGGAAATTTCTAGGTTATTGTAAGTTTCCTAGTGGGTTTGAACTTTCTGATTTCCTATATAAATCCCCACAAGGGAAGAAAACCCAAATCAATAGCTATAATCTTCTGGTAATCAGAAATCAGATTTCAGAATGGCGTACATTTGGGTTCCCCTGTTTCTGGTGTTACTGGTGACCACAGTGAGATCAGATCCTTCTCCGTTGCAGGATTTCTGTGTGGCGGACACCACTTCTACCAAGATTCATGTGAATGGGCTGCCTTGTATTAGTCCCAGTAAGGTCTCTGCAAAGCATTTTACTACTTCTGTTCTGAGCAAGCCCGGAAATACATCAGGCAACCTGTATGGAGCAAGTGTGATCACTACAACGGCAACAGATCTTCCTGGTATAAACACGCTGGGCGTAATTATGACTCGGGTAGATCTGGCGGTGGGAGGGGGGATTCCTCCCCATTACCATCCCAGAGCCTCTGAAATAATCTTCATCCTGCAAGGGACTCTCAACGCCGCCATCATCGACACCAGCAACAAGCTTTACTCCACAGAGATCAAAACAGGGGATGTTTTCGTGTTCCCCAAGGCCATCATGCACTATGTTCAGAACATTGGAAACACAACCGCCTCTATAATAGCAGCTTTCAACAGCCAATCTCCAGGTAACGCTGTAATTCCTTTTGCCCTTTTCACCTCTGCTCCTGCCATCCCCAACCAAGTACTGGCTAAGTCACTCCAGATTAGTCCGACAGAGGCGGAAGAGATCAAAAAGAACTTCGGTAGCAGCTGAGCAATTGATTTGTATAGTAGTTTAATTATGGCTGTCATTTGATTTTACTGGTTGTATACCCACATCTTGTAAAGAAATAAAGCAGAATTTCATTTTGGTTTCAACTGTGTGTTTTATTTCTGGTATCCATCAGTGGGCGGTTTCTCTGTGTATTTCAATTTCAGGTAAAGGAATTTCCTGGGAATGTTTTTTTTTTTCTTGGTTGGTCTTCCAATAACGAATTTATAGTTATCAGTCACTGTTGAGAACATACAAAAGACCTTTTAACAGGGGACCCTACTAGTATAAACAGTGTTAGCTTCTGTGAAATTCATAGCCTCTCAGAAAAGGTTCCTTCTTATTCCTGTAATCAGAATTTACTTTTAGGCCGCCAAATATGCCCATTAAAAGGCGATCTTTAGACTGGATCAGGGAATTCGGGCAATGGATAGTTTGGATTTTGATTCCAAGCAGCTCGGACTGAATCCGCCCCGTCGCATTCATTAATTCAATTTGGGTACCTAACGAAAAGTTCGGCGCCGGACATAAAGCTTCACCAGACGTTTATCTTACGATGTTAAAGCGTGGAAAAGGTTCTGTTGAATTGTAAGGAAATAAAAGCAACCCTACTCTGGTTTCAACATCAGAGTCTACGCTAATTTGTATGTTATTTAATATAATCTTTTTAATTTTTTTCGTTATGATGATGGATTATAGAATTTAATCTTAAACACATCATATAAATTATTTAATATAATTTATTACTAAATATAGAAAGTTGAACAAAGATTAAGTGGAGATTTTAGATTGTTAAAATCAAGTTTTGAGATATTTCTTTTGCAACAAACAACATGACGATAAAAGTGTGCGTGATCGAGTCTTGTTCAACATGTATTTGTCTTCTATTGCATGGTAGTGTCTTACACATGACCGAAACTTCTATAATTGTGAGAGCCAAACCATGACTTGCATATGAAGGAAAAAGGGTTTCTTGAAGGTTGTTTGTGGGATCTACCTTTGTTAGATCCTTATGTTAAATGAATAGTTCAAAATATATGAATTTAAAGAGTGTAAGTCTAGGTGCTTGAGAAATGGGTTATGTATATAGCAATGAAGTCAGATCTAATATAGGTTTTGAATTGTTCATGAAGCTTCACAAGTATGTATGTGTGTTGACATGTAATCACAAATCAATTTATTCCAAGTCATGGTGATATTTGACTACCTAATTGGCCCATTAAAAAGCAATCTTTAAGTGGTTCAAATAGCTTGTGTACATCATAGTTTAGACTATTGTTTCATAGAGGAAAGCTATCTAAAATTTCTTAGTAGGTGTTGCTAAGAAAATATAGGAGCTTTTATAATCATGCCCATAAATTTTATAAGAGCGCTTAGAGGTACTTTAGCTAAATTTTTTAAAAACTATTAGTCTCATGATTTGTTTAAAAAATACAATATCCTACCATTATAAATATACAAACAAAAAATTCTCCTTCAAAATTTTACCCCAAAATCTAATGGATGCCTTCTAATTACTACACATGGATCAATACAACCCTAATATAGAAATTTCTAACCATACCTCTCAAGCAACCATTAAAATTTGAGGACAAAACAATGGGGGGTTCAATATTATAATACTAAACTCTATGTAATTTTATATCCTCAAGCCCTATGCATGAGATTGCTTCCTTAGACTATGGTCCCATGAAGGGGGCCTACCTAAACTTTTTCAACAAGTTTTAAGAAAATTTAGGAGCCTTTTTACAATAAGGTGGTACCATGCATTTTAGACTAGTAGTTGAAGCAACTAATGGTAAAAAAAATTAGCTAAGAATTTCTAGGAAGTTGGTGGTCCTATGAAATGATTAAAAAAACTACAATGTTGTGTGTCACCATTATATATATAGTCTCAAATTTAATTTAAAATTCACAAGGTGCCTTGCATTGATATCATGTAAATAAAAAAATCTGAAGTTGACAAGGAAAATTTATAGGCAACCACTAAAATCTAAAAGCTAAAAAGTAAAGGCTCATATTTTTCAAGCAAAGATTTCAATTTTATCTTGTACCAGAATTTCTTCATATCATGAAACTTATCACTCTCTAATTGTAAATCTTTAAGCCTCATGTTGAAGGAAGTACTAGTACAAAATACACTTTCTATGCTAAACTTAAAAAAAAAGTATGTGTAAGAATAATTAACCTTACAGTTACAAAACATAATGTATAGAGATTATACCATTACAAGAACTCTAACCCAAACACAAAGAATTGAATCCACAACAAATACAAAAATTAATATTAAAAAAAAGAAGTCTAAAGATGAATATTATACAAATGTTTTTTTTTTTTTTTTGATTGGTGAACGCTTTTGAACTAGAGAGGTCACAAACTGGGGGACTTCATCCCCGAATCTTGACACGAAAGACCGGTGTGGGTTTGATACAAAAACACCAAGCATGAAAGACCTGCGTGGGTCTGGCATAGAGTATGCGAGCAACACATGCCAATGAACTGAATCCGCGAGCAACACACTCCACCGTGCGACTGACACAAGTCCGCGAGCACTTTTGTCCAACAACGTCTGACACAGTCAACCTTCTTCTTGGGGACCACTAGCTCCTCCTGAGCACCTCCTTCCATCCTCCACCGCCTTACACATACCAACCCCCTGTGTAGGCAACCTCCAACACATCCAACAAGGTGGGCTCAAATTGGTATATACCGGTTTGGCCCAGACGGGGAATCGAACCTTAATTGCACCCATAGTAGTGCAACCACTTCACCTCTACACCACAAAGTGATCCCCAAATATTATATAAATGTTTTGAACAATAAACATGGACCATTTGAATGCAAAACTTAACTCTCATAATAAAAACACAAATCTACAAATAAAAGACACCTTTCAAACTCACCAATCAACACTACCGCCTAACTCATACTAATTATTAAAATTTAAAAAACACAATATTATTTAGGGATTCAAACATGATGTGAAGTGTTTCTAGTTCTAGACACATCGGGACCATAATGGATAAACTTTATGATGAGGACCATCTCGCCCTGCAACATTTGGTTTCATGTATCTCGCCTTGCAACACTTGGTTTCTCTTGAAACGACATGTCATCTCATACTATCATTGGATTTTGGAATTATAAACATTTCAAACCGATAATAATTATAGTACAAGAATGTCCCCAGCGCGCCAATTCGTCCTTGTATTTTATATGTTTCAAAACAAAGGAAAAACAAAGATAAATCCAAGCAACTTTGACGTGAAAGAAACACTATGTTTTGCCCCTTTCGAGAAAATAAATGGTTGCATGTGACCTTTTGCTTTTCACCTTCTTAATATATTTTTAATATTGTTTTATTATGAATCAATTCTTAAGTATACCTTTAGCCTGATGTAAAAATTTTGGACTTTTTACCATTGGAATAATGGAAAATCATGTCTCAAGACACTATAATTAATAGTTAGATTTAAAAATTCTAATATATACTTAATTATATATTAATATAAAAATATATAGATGAAAGAAGATTATTTATATTATACATACAAATTAATTAGTTATTATTGTGAGTGTGATAATTTTGAATTAAGTGTTAAATTAAGAAAATAAATATGAAGAAGGTTAATAATATTTAGTTTTAGGTTTGAAGATGAATAATTTTGTTATATTTATAGAATGTAAATTGTTTCTAGAGTGGGAATATGATCTCTATGTTTTAAGTTTCACCTCAAACTTTACACAACATTTGTGTTATTATTTGGGTTGAGTTCACTTGTATAGATCACCTCTATGTTTGTGGATTCCTCCTTTGCCATGTGGACTTGATCCGTTGATTACACATCTTTGCTCTCCAATTTGTCAAATACCTTTACGTACATGGAATTTTGAGCATAAATAACAAGCTACATTGATATTAACCTTTTCTACCCAAAATACAAGCAACACTTGGATAAAGTAAAGGATTAGAAAACATTGATGAAAACAAACAAATTTGTCACCAACACCAACCCTTGTTGCACCAAGCTATGGTGGTTGTGCTCAAGATTGATGGATGATGAGATATGTGAGTTCTTTCACTAGCAACATAAGGTTGTGTTTCAAGGAGTCATGATAATAGATTGGATTTGCCTCAACTTATATATTTTAGGCTATGAGATCAAAATTAAAGATCAAAGACTCAAATTGGTTGAGACCATTGGGAGGATGAGAGGAGGAAAAGTGACCTCACATGATTTGTGAGAGTGGAACGTTCCAAGATTAAAGGGAATCCATGGTTGAGTGCCCTCTTAGAAAAAGGTGGATGGTCAAGATGACAATGGTACTTGGGGGTACCCTTAAGGGATAGAGAGGTACTTTGACCCATGTGACATGTACAAAAGCCCATGTGTCATGTATAAAAAACCATGTGACATGTACAAGGCCCATAATCTTGTGTATAAAGGATTCATGCCTTTGTACACCTTGGAGGATGCAGAGGATTTTAGGGGATAAACAAGGATTTAGTTGTACAAATGAGGCATTAAGGGGAAAATTGGTTTTAGCCCCTTAATGGAAAGTGAAAGAAAATAGACAATTAAATAAAAAAGCTATTTATTTAACTTTTAGGGTGAGGATGGGGGATGAGATAAATAAATATTTAAATTTATTTACCTAAGGTAGAAATTAGAAAAAGTATGATTAACTGACTTAGGTTAGAAATAGAGCATGAGTGAATAGTGATGAATAGTGACTTTATTATTAATTAATAAAAAATATTTAATTAATAAAAGGATAAAATTTGGATACATAGGAAATTTTCAATCAATTAAGGAATAAATGAAAAGGTAAATAGGTAATTGACAATGTGTCAATTTTAGGCGCTTACAATCTTGATGTCGTCTTTTCTATCTAGATTGATAATATTTACGAATACCTTTAAAGAGTTGTCAAATCATTAGGGGAGATGTTCTCCTATGCCAATGATTGAAGACAACAAGCTTCAACTATAAATGCTCCTAAGCTGAATATGTGAATTCTAATTCTTTTTAGCACACCAATTTAAAAAATATATATAATAAATGGTACTTAAATTCTCTAGGATGAGAGATGATATTCAAATATGAGAAGATGTAAAATGTGAGCTATTTAATATCTTTAAATATTGATAAATAGTAATTAATCACACAAACATGTATTTGTTGGCTCAAGCTACCTAGTGAAATGGGGAGAGCTGATCAAAATTGAGTTTAAATTTTGAAAATTTAGGGTCTAGATCAATGGTCATAGGATTGACCATGCACCCATAGAAATGTCTTGGGATGATTGAACATTAAAGCTTGTGCACATAATGAATGTTTGATTATGGTAGGTGTAGTAATAAAATCTATATGGATGGATATGCATAAATTGTATAAGATGCAAATAAATGTGTGGGAATGTGTGTAATAGAGATAAGTAAAGGCTAGGGGAATGGTCTTAACTTAACACAAGTTTGTGCCATTTTCCAATCTATAAATACATTAATCCATTCTATTAAAATGAATGCAAGTATTCATATATATGTTTATTCATATATTATTTATTATTCAATTATTATTCTTCCCTTATATTAGTATTTATATATATTCTTTATTCATTTTATATTATTCTTTATAAAATTTATCTATATCTATAATTTTTAGATTATATTACCAACAGCAGTACTCATATTCATTTATCTATAAATTCTGACTACACTACATTTGGAAGAAACAATGCTGAAGACACTCTAAATCCTACTTTCCAAAATATCATTGAAAACACATAATAAGTCTATGCTTACAGATCATAACTTTTGCAGCCTACTGATCGTAGCCTTTAACAACCTGGGATTCACCCGAGTGCAGTATCTCATGGTGTTGAATTTTTGCATGTGTGTTCCTCCTTTGATATGAGTGCTCAATAGGAATCTACAAAGTAAAAGAAAAAATGCAATGAATAGCTTATATCTCACAAGTCAAAACTCAATAAAAATACAAGCGCACTTAACTATTTGGAAAATAAGAGAAATAGGAAATAGATAAGGATAGAAAAAAATGATTCTTTAAAAATAATTTGACCCACTACCATTTGGAATTTATTGAACAATACTACAATACTACACTATTTGGTAAGTTCCATTCAACCATGGTCATGAATCCTTTTATAGTATATGTCACTACTTGAAAGTTTGATCATAGTAATGTTAGTAACAATAAGCCTCTCAATTGGTTGCATCCAAAAGATGCAAGGAATTAGATAAGAGGGAAGAAATGCATGAAATGTAAATAAAATCTAAGGATAGGTATGTAATCATATGAATCATGGAAATCAAATTTGGCATATTGTAATAGGGTAATTTTATGGAGATGGGGGCCAACAAGAGTCCAAACCTATACATTCTAAGGAATAAATTGATCACCTCTAAAATAAAAGTTAACCCTTAATATGTACATGTTATGTCATGGTTTGACTTGGTAAATACTAATCCATGTAATATATACACATTAATTTGAACTATAACAAGATTTCTTGGTTATTTTGTGTGTGTGTGTGTGTGTGTGTAATGCATGTATCCTATATAACACACTCATGTTATAAATCAAATTATAAAATACTACCCATTAGGTTTGTAATTGCATAGTGGGCCCCGATGTATATTTCAACATAAAACATGTTCAAACTTCCACCTCATCAAGTTTTCACATTTTAGAATAAAATTCCCTGAAACCACCACCAAAATGACAATCTACTTCTTGTTTTTATAACCATAACATAGTTTGAATAGATTAAGGTATTTATTTTATTTAACTTAGTGATTTCTTCATATGAGCATCTAATACATTATTTTTCTTTTTGATTTGTTTATCCAAATTTTAAAAATATAGACAAGTGTACTATGCTTCATTCTCTACACATTGTTTTTTTTTGTATTTCTTATTATTTTGTGAAAGTCAAGTGAGATGGTGACATACATGTTGGTGATAAGATTTTAGGATGCATCCACTTCAAGAAATTAAGAAAAATATATTCAATAAAAAAATATATAACTTGTATTGTATACTCTTACTTATCTACCACCAATTTATTCTAAAAAATATTTTTAATGAAAACAATGGGGGACCTACACATCATATGTTATGTTATATTTTAGTGATAAAAACGTGAATTTTTATGTGTGAGATCAATATTTTATCCTCTTAATCTTAACCATTTAAAAACAAAGTGATTAGTTTAGAAACTAGATCGAGAGAACTACATTTTTATTTCTTACCATATCTTTAAAATTTGAGTGTAGGCATCTCAAATTACTTGACAAAGTGTATGCTTTAATAATTTTTAAAAAATTGGCTACTTTTGACTCCCATTTGACTCCATTTCCATGCATTTACCTAATATGCATGTAAAACATCTAGCATGATAAGGCATGAAAGTCATAGTATAAAGTTTCTCAAAGCATGGGAAATATAAAAAATGGTATGTGGCCCCCTTATTGGAAAAAAAAACTTGTGTAGGTAAATAAGGCATTAGGAAAGGCATATTCCCCCAATAAGGTTGAGGTAAGGAAATAGGTCCCTAGTGGTAACATAAATCTAGCAATTTGGTCTCAAGGCGATAGTGGGGAGGGTGTGGGGCCCCTAGTATAATAGGATGAGGAAATGGTTGTTGCAAAAATGGTTGTCTTTTCACCAAAAGATCGACCTGTTAATGCTTGATACAATTGCTAGAGTTAATGAATCCATGAGAGGTAGTTAAGCCATGTCACAAACCCAAGCACTATGTTGAATAGCACAAGGAGACCAAGGGCGCACACCTTGCAACAATCCCCCCAGCATAAGAGAGGGGTTCAAACCTATGACCCAAGCTCTAATACCAATTATTGCATAGATGGTTGTTGTTGCACCAAAAGATTGACCTGCTAATGCCTGACACAACCGCTAGAGTTAATGAATTCATGAGAGGTGATTAAGCCATGTCACAAACCCAAGCATTGCGCTGCACAACACAAGGAGACCAAGGGTGCACACCTTGCAACAATGGTGCCATAGAGGAGTGGGGAGGACAAGATGTCTCCACTCAAAAATTTGTATCTCTAAAAGCATAATAAGGCAATATAGGTACAAATGATATGGGGTAAGGCATGATACACTCAAATGTATAGATATGGAAATGGAAGCTCAAATGATATGAGGAAGACAATGTGTTGTCCTTGATGTAGAGGTAATTGGAAGAGTGTGAAAGGAAATGAAGGTATAACATGTAAATGGATCAGGAAGGTAGGTGCTATGGCATGATATCTCCAAAGAAGCAAACATACTCTAAAGTATGGTATAACCATGAAATATCTAAAAGCAAGGTACAAAAACTTGTAATTTTGGATCATAGGAAGTAACTAATGGTCAAAAGATAAAACATAAACCATAATTGGTATGTGGTATAATTATGGAAAACACATAAGCATATCCATGAGTAACGAAAACATAGAAACTAAGGAAGGTGTCAACAAACAAAAGGTCCAAAGGTATTAATCAAGAAAGATGAAAAGAATCAAATACCTCTAAAGTGGGAAAAAGTATAAACAAATATAGAAGGTGAAATGAGCATGCAACACACAAAAAATAAGGTGTAATAAAAAAGGATAAAATATGAAAAAAGAAAAAGTAAGAAATATATACATGCATATATATATATTTGTATATATATACATACATATATATGTATATATACATACATACATACATACATACATACATACATATATATATATATATAATTAATTTTGTAAATCATTATTCAAATATATAATTCTGTGAATCATTGTTCAAATAATCCTTATAAGCTGAAAATTATTTGTGGTACCTTATTTTTGGTTTTTTATTTCTCTTTAATTTTTCTTTATATCATACATTTTATGTTTTAACACATGATGTGTGTGTATTAAAGGTATATAATTTTTGGAAATCAATCTCTTTTTGGTTCTCTTGATTTTCTCTTCATACAATCTGATTTGGTATGCACCATGAATATCTTTCTCACTATACTATGGAGGTTCTTTAGGAGTAGGCATATAGGTGCCAAAGTAAAGTGACGTAACTCAACAAGAGGTTAATATGTGTTGAAATGTAGAGTGATGAAGATAGGGTCTCTCCTTTGTTCCATCCACAACTTATTCACAAAACAGGTATACTCTGCCCAAGGATTACAATGGACAACTATGGTAACAATCAAGAATCCACAATTCCACAACTTTTCCTCAAATCAAACCGTTCATTTACACAGACGTAAACCAATTTGATTTAAATTGAATAAATTTAGATTACAAAATATTACAAGCAAGATCTCAAACATTTATTTCTGACAATCTTATATTTTCAACACCCTTTGTCCTCTTTGCTGGTATCGCTTGGTTTCCAACATTCACTACTCACCCACACGACCTCATCCACTAGTTGACCTCTACTCATTCAACAACCACGTCCAATCTATTGCTCATTCTTCATATACCTTGTCTTTTATTAATCCCAAGCCTGAGATTACATAACATGACCTGCCATTTACTCAACTTACATTTGCATGATTCATTGGTTTACTGTTCCCTGGCGTGGCTTAGTCTGCTCTTTATTTGCACTCTAAATTATTTTCTCAATCTGCATTCACCGTCATAGGAAACATTTTGGTTTTCTAATCAAATCCCCATCACCATTCTCTATTGCGCGACCCTTCTTCTTTCCTACACAATGCACTTTCTTTCCTCTTTATGGTGCGATTTGTTCATGAGCCAATCAACATTCAAACATTTCTTCAATCCTTCATAGGATTTAAGTCTCACACAACTGCCCTGTCTAAGGGAGAGGGGCCTATAGTGGGCCACCCTAACTTCACGCTTCTCAAAGTCTTTTGTGAAAATTTCAAATCACTCCCAAATTTGTACAACTTATTATTTGGCAAGTCCCCTACTTATAAAAATTGGTTTCAAGGCCACATCATCAAATATGATGCCACATCAACATGCTTTTTGTCAAGGTATCCAAAATGGTCCAAAAAAACGGTGAGACCAATAGTGGGTCACTAAGTCATGTATTATTGGTGTGTTGATGTGGCATCACATGATTTGTCAGTTTATGTACTTTATGGATAAAAGTGTTTTGCAATTGGATATTAAGTGTAAGTTTATTGGGTATTAAGCCTACCACTATGGGGCCCACTCAGGCCTACTTCTATACCCACCATTGGACCCCTACCCACTATGGGCCCCTTTCCCTTACTCATGCTCTATCGCTTAACAAGCTACGTTTGCTTTTGATTTCAGACTTCCATCCACTGCGTGGCCTCCATATTTTTTTTCATTTTGAAATTTTCTGCATTACATAACTTCCTTCAAAGGTGTGCTCCACATGGTTGCATGGTTTGGTTTCTCTCTGCAATGTTTTCCCTCTTCATGTTTGATTGCCCCTTTGTCTCTTTTTACATTATCTGTTTTGGGCAGCCGCACACTCCCCTTTTCATTGTGAAAATCTTCAAATTTATAGAGACAATTGATCAAGCATGAAAAAATGAATTTGCATTAAGTGACCTCATTATTATTCACAAAATCAAATGTATAGTTTTACAATATATAAAGCCACTGTAGGAGAAGAATCCAAGGAGGAAAAGCAGGGGAAATCATTAGTTAGCTTATAATAAGCAAGAGTTAACTAATGAAGAGCAGTTGGAAATTGGTGGTTGCATGATTCTAACAGTAGTCTGGCGATTGCATGCTTTGAACAACAGTTGCATGCTTCTAATAATAGTTGCATATAGTTAATTTTATGCTAACACCCCCCCTTAAGTCTAACTAAGGAGACAAAATCCTAAAGGGAGGAAAGAGGGAAAACCTTGTGGAAACAACCTCCCCCCCCACAAAAAAAAAAAACTAACTGAGCATGACAACTACTATTTTGTAGTATCCTTCACCCTAAAAAGGTCTCGTAGAGAGTGAAACTTGAGCTCAGTGAAAGTCTTCATGAAGATGCCATCAATTTGTTAAGAAGTGGGATAGTACTGTGGCACAAGTCGATGAAGAATGCTTGAAAATAAAAGATGACCCAATGTCTATAAACAACATCTTCCCTTGTGAAGAAATAGATCTATAGGCTGATGAAGAAGCCACTCCATGTCCAACTGAAAGGAGGAAGGATGAAGTCTCAACATGTGTGTCTTTAAAAACTGAGTAGGAGTCTCCAAGCTTGAATAAGCCACAAAATAATCATGGTCAAAATTAACCAAGAAATATGATGAATCAAACGAAAGAGGAAACTCATGAATGTCAATCTCCATATAGACAATGAAGATGGGCCAACAACTATGCTGAAATTGTCATCAAAGAGGAGAGATAATCCCTCAAACATGTCCTCCAAAATTGAAATACGAGTCTCCATAAACAAGTTTGAAACTCTTGTCAAGAGATCATCCCAAAAAGTTGAATCAGGAAGACTATGGATGCCCTACTGCAAGAAGCCATTGCAAGCTTTCGAAGAAGCAACACAAAACTCAGAAGTAGTAGCAAATGCAAGGACAAAAGAGTGGTCCTAAAAGAGAAGACATATGTCCTCAATAGTGTTATCTAGGTTCAAAATGAGGGATTCTACAAATAAAAAATAAATGTCTAGTAGAAATTGGTCCCAATGGACTAAATCCAAAAGACATAAATGATCTCGCTGCAATGAATCACTAGAGGCTCTTGAAGAAGCATCTCTAGAATCTAGATCTACAACAAGTGTTGTTGATGGGGAATCAATAAACTGATCATCCATATAATATGTTTCCATAATAGATGAGGCATCATAAGTCTCAATATCATCAATAGCCCGGTTTTCCAAGGAAACATCACTTTCAGATGAAGATTCAATGTCTCCATACAACTATTGAATGATGATCCAAGCAGTAAAAGGGCACTTAGTGTGCTCTATGTGCTGTAGAGTATCCTAAAAAATAGTAAGACATATTAGTCCATAGACTATGTCATTATTATTAAACCGTGCATTCTTTTCATCATAGTCATTTTGCTCAAGAACGAGTCCGAGGAGATAGGGCAGTAGATCCTGCTTAAGGAAATGATTCTTTATCCTCTGTTTCCAAGACAAATAGTTCTCTAAAGCTAGCCTAACAACAAAATGATGAAAGTGGTGTTTAAGAGACATGACTACCCCCTCGTAAAAGGAACATTATCTCAGTTCATGATTACAAAGAGCACATGTATAATCTCCCAATAATGAATGAAAAAGGCATAAAAGGAGACTTATCCTTTACATGCAACAATTTAGACCTACATGGAATGGATTTGTGTGGCCTCTCTACGTGAGAGATACCTACAACTATCAACCCCTCTGAATGAGAGATATGCAAATATTTGTAGGGTAGATGCGTCAGTGAAATGCTCAAGGTTGATCACTACCACCACATGCAAGAACTACCACCTATGCAAGAAGATAAAGGCATCTACAAGTTTAATCGCTACCTCCAAGTGCCTTGCAGGGTGATCCCACAATACTGGTTTACAATTTTTGGCCAAACTAGACATTGATTTTTTTTTTTCTAGCTAAATCTTCACTTTCAGGCACCTATAGCGACTAAACCGTGAAGAATTTGAAGATGATGCAAACTAGTGATTTGTCACATTTTTTCTGCAGATTCTAAATATATTTTTTTCAAAATTTTTGGAATCAGATTGCACTTTTTCCATCTCCTTGAAAACTAGTTTTTTTTCAAGAATAACATTTTAGGGTGACACTCACCATTATAACTCATAACTTTTTCCATGAAGGATAAAATTCTTTTTTTTTTGAATTTAGATTTGTAACTACGATACCTAGTGCTTCCAATTGGTTAGATAGTGTTTTATTGAATATTTTTTCCTTAATCAAGTTTGAAGTCAAACCAATTACAATTCGGACATGCAGCTATATATAATGCATAACATTTTTTTGTATGTATCGAAATTCTTTTTTTTTTTGATCAATGACTTCAATATCTAGTGCACTCATATTTTTAAATTTTATTTTGTTAATCTTCTATTTTTCCACATGTGCAAACAAAGAGCTTGATTTTAGGTGAAAAACCTATGTTTAATAAACTAAAAAAATACATAATAAAACCAAAACATATTAAAATTATAATCGTTGGATAGCCAATCGAGGATTTGTCATTATCATTGGGTTTGTGAAGTCTCTCCATTTCCATCCTCAACCCGAGCTTCAAGCACAAAACTCTAGACTTTTTTGGTGTCGTGAGGGTGAGAAGGTGGGAAAAGGGGGTTTGGGCGAACCAGGGGGGGTTCGAGCAAACCCCTAGGAGTTCACTCGAACTAGGTTCATTCGAACCTTGTTTCAAAAAATGTTTTCTTTGTGTTTTTTGGTGGGAATGGTGGGTCCTCGCATTTAATTGGTTCATTCGAACCCTCTTTTGGTTCGCTCGAACCAAAGGGTTCATTAGAACCCAAAAAACTAATTTTTTTTGCATGGGGTCATTTTTTGCAACTTTTCCTTCCTCACTCGAATTGTAAATCACTTTTTTGGGTTTACCCTGCACAACCTGCAAAAGTCAAATTGTGGCCTGAAAACCACTTGATCATGCTTTTCGCAAGATGAAACAACACATATATGGAAAATTGAATAGAGGGACTCCAACAGAAAATCACAGCCTCCAAATAAGTGAATTGACCTTGCAATGAAGCACACCCTCTAATTTCAAGTGGATTGACTTGCAAAATTTAAAAAGATGCAAAATTTCACAATTAATCACATGTGCCTCCCTATTATGCAATAATGCATCCTGGAATGGTAGGCACAACAATGCAACTTTCTTATACTAGAAAGCCTATTAATCATGCCTCCTTGTGAAGAGATGTCATGATTTTCTAAGAAAATATTACACCAAAATCATAGATTTCAAACGTATCCAGGAGTCTACTAATCATGCAATAGGAATAGGGGTGAATTTCACTAAATACAATATAATTGTTCAACTATTGGCTTGCAAACATCTCCACCTATAGCTCTGGTACCATGTGAAAATCTTCAAATGTATAGAGACAATTGATCAAGCACAACAAAATGAATTTGCATTAAGTGACCTCATTATTATTCACAAAATCAAATGTATAGTTTTACAATATATAAAGCCACCATAGGGGAAGAATCCAAGGAGGAAAAGCAAGGGAAATCATTAGTTAGCTTATAATAAGCAAGAGTTAACTAATGAAGAGCAGTTGGAAGCTGGTGGTTGCATGCTTTTAATAGTGTTGCATGCTTCTAACAACAGTCTGTTGATTGCATGCTTTGAATAGCAGTTGCATGCTTCTAACAATAGTTGCATATATTAAATTATGGTAACATTCACCTCCTCTCGTTCTTACTTTTATTTGCATTTTTTTTTCTTACCTAGAGATGGTGTGACTCATCTCCTTCCTATTTGGCAACTCTTCATATTCCTCGAGTTTGATATTTTAAATCCTCTATACATCTCTTAGGTTGCATATAAATATACGAAAAATATTCATTTTGATTATAAATCCCTCCATTGGCTCCATCCTACACTTTCTCTCTCTCTGTCTCTCTCGTGAAACCAAAAGTCATGGTTTATTTTCAATGCAAGAAAGTTCAAACAAGAAATATGATTTAAACAAAGAAATTTTGTGAATTGAAAATGACAATAATGTCATTCAATAGCCTTCAAATCTACCATTGAAGCCAAAATGAACTACATTTCGAGAAAAATAGCAAAACAAAAACAAACTTGAAATGAGACCACATTTCTTTGAGGCATTTTTTAAAACAGTTCACTACCTTGTCTATGTTGTTGCTTACTTTTATGAGCTTTGATAGTTTTTTTCTAAGCATCCATAGCTTGTTCGAAAGCACCTATTTTAGGCTTTTAGCCATAGCAACAAGGCAATGAATTTTTTGCTAAAAGCTTTGGTAGACATATATGATAAATGTGGTAGCATAGACAAGGCAATCAGCTGTTTGAAAAAATGCCCCAAAGAAATGTGGTCTCATGGAATGCCAGGACAAGCAAATGCAATTGGTAGCTACTCCTAATTATTAGTTATGCAATGTGATGCATAACTGCTTAAGTTGACTTTGTAAAAACCTATATTATAGTTTAAATTTTTTCATCCATCAACATCTAGTTATTAGTTATGCAATGTGAAGTAATGCTTTGAGTTTGAAAGATGTGTGATGCAATGTAAGTAGTGATATAAATATAAACTACAAAAATCTATTTTCTACAATTCATTAGTTGAACTCATTATTTTATTTGCTCTCTATATCTCTATGCAAATGAAAATGCCTTTCAATTTCAAAAAAAGTGTTTTTATCTCTTCTTCAACAATTTTTTATGTTCTTTTTAATTTGATATTTTCTTGATTTTTTCCCCATTTTTTCAAAAAAATTTATACTTTTGATTTGCCAAATTTTTCCCCAAAAGTTTTTTGTTGCTATAGTTTTACCATCATACGAGGAAATTTAAATGTCATTTTTAGTCTACCTAAGAGTTGTTATAAATGTTGAAGGTTCTTTTCATTACATTCGTACTGTCTAAATAACTAAAGGTTCTCATTACAATGATACTATTTGTGTATGATTGGTTGTTGGAAAACACTAGGTGTTTATAAAACTGCAACCCACATAGTGTTGTAAAACCTTCTACATGTAACAACCCAATTGGTTTGTCACCCTGATTTGCTTAGTTTTATGTATCCCCCACCTACAACTCCTCCCCATGCTCTCCACCATTTACATTTAAACATGTTGAATGAAATAATTGAAAATCCACATTGTGTTTTCCAATCTACAATTATTTTTTGTATTTTACTTTTCAATCATATGAGAAAAATAAAATACAAATTTTACTCTAATTAAGAGTTGTTATAAATTTTGAAGGTGCCTTTCATTACATTCATATGATCTAAATAACAAATGCTTTTCGAGAAATTCATACTGTTTTGTAAAATTCTAGGTTGCAAAACACTAGGTTTTATGAAACCTGCAACCCACATAATGTTTTAAAACCCTTTACAAGTAACAACCCAATCGGTTACAAACCCCTCACCTCAATTCAGTGTGTTTTACATATCCCCCACTTGCAACTTCACCCCCTACTCTCCAACCTTTGGCTTTCAACCTGGAGAATGAAAAAGCCAACAATGTAGAGTATTATTAGTTGTTGGAAAACATTGGGTGTTTATAAAATGGTGTCTTTCATTACATTCCTATGGTCTAAATAACAAAATCTTTTCAAGACATTCATATTGTTTTCTAAAATTTCAGGTTGCAAAACATTGGGTTTTACGAAACCTGCAACCCACATAATGTTTTAAAACCCTTTACAAGTAACAACCCAATCAGTTACAAACCCCTCATCTCAATTCGGTGTGTTCTATGTATCCCCCACATGCAACTCCACCCCCTGCTCTCCAACCTTACACTTTCAACCTGTAAAATGAAAAAAATGACAACAAAAAGTGTTATTGGTTGTTGGAAAATGATGGGTGTTTGTGAAATAGTGCCTTCATTACATTCCTATGGTTTAAATAACAAAATATTTTCAAGACATTCATACTGTTTTGTAAAATTCTAGATTGCAAAACACTGGATTTTACGAAACCTGCAACCCACATAATGTTTTAAAACCCTTTACAAGTAACAACCCAAGGAATTAGAAACCCCTCACCTCAATTTGGTTGGTTTTATGTCTCCCCTACTTGCAACACCACCCCCTACTCTCCAACCTTTTGCTTTCAACTTGCAGAATGAAAAAAACCACAACACAACGAAACCTATAGAATGAAAAAACTCTCAACATAGAGTGTTTTCCAAAATGGATAGTTATTACAATTTAAAACGATTGTCTTAGTGAAGTCAGCCTTGGGACCATAGATATCTTCTCCCGCAAGCCACTATGCCAGCGAATTTAATAAGTTGGGATGAAGGGCGGGAAAAATGACTTGTCAGAGCCGTTATGTGCTCGCTTTCGTCACTGTAAAGTTTCCTCCCATCTGTCGGTTTCATCACTTTTATCCCCCATCTGGTGGGCCCCACACTACGTTGTCCCATCATGTTATGTATGTTTCTATGTATGTTTTTATGCATTTTTTGTATGTTACATGCCTATGCACGATGCATTTTGTTGAGAGATTATCTATGTCCTAAGATTACTAATATACAACTTTTCAAAAAAAAAAATCTATATAAGAACTACTAACAAAAGTCCATATTAACAACTTTGAGATCTCAAAACGAACAATACTACAGTTATCTTTCATTATTCTCTTACACTATCAAGAATATCAACAACACTATCAACTACATGGTTGAACGGTCTATGTTGACAAAATTGCCTGTATTATAAAATAATTTGAATGTTGATTTCTTATACAATCTGTTAAAATTTCTTGTCCCATTATGTTCCTCCATTACTCTGCTATAATCACTTCTAGTTTTATTCAATGAAAACGTACACACCGACCATACGTCAAACAGAAAAGTTGGAATTGAAAAGCGAATTCAATGAAAGCACACACCGACTATACTTTAAACAGAAAAGTTGGAATTGAAAAGCGATTCAATGAAAGCACACACCGACTATACTTTAAACAGAAAAGTTGGAATTGAAAAGCGATAAGAATTTTTTTAAAAGGTGAGCTGAAAAATTCTTTTCTTATTTCTTGTCATACAGTTAAAACTTATTCTACCTGCGCGTGTTTCTTCCTTCCCAGATTCCCAGATTCCGTGTTTCATAGTGCGTTTGAACTTTGTAAAACCCTACATACAGTTACATACAGTGGGAGTGATAATGACAAACACCCACTCAAACTTATCTTTGTCTTGAAAGTCACTTTCATCACTGCCTTTGTGGACACCACTAACGAGCTTTTTTTTCTGCAGATGTCAAAACAAGGGATGCTTTTGTTTTCTCCAAGGCCACCACAGACTTTGTTCAGAACATGCGACACACTACTATCTCTACAATAACAGCTTTTAATAGTCAAGTTGTAGTTTGTTCTTATGGGCCTACTCTGCTCATTTTCAACCATGTCTTGGCTGAGGCATTCCAAAATAATCTTACATTTGTGGATACAGTCAGAAAGAATCTCTATGGCTGCTGAGGATTTGATACATACAATATTTTATAACCCTTCGTGCATACCTGCAGCTTTTGTATTAATATATAGTATAGTACAAAAAATGAGTGGAGAAGATCATATCTCAAAGTTCAGGGAATGTTGAACCTTAAACATGAAAGTTAAAACAATAAAGTCAGAGAAAAAAAAAGAAATTGTAAGTAGTAAGAGTTATAGATCTTGTAGTACGAGTTAGGTTACGACTATCTGATTTCCACAAATTGAAGTTTCCTCTGTATTAGGAATGAGTTTTCAGCAAGAGCACCATCACAAACCTAATCTTTATTAGTTTACACTTCCTTAAGCAATTGACTAGAATAGTCTTTGGAGGAAAAATAGTCATAGCAAGGTGAGGAAACTTGTCATTGTCTAGCCTTTGAGGGATTCTTTTCCTGTGCCATTAGAAAGAATTTTAATGTTGACAAGAAGATTGAGATCAATCATGAACATTGTGGCCACAAACCTTGTGTTAGGGTAGAAGATGCATTATGCTCATTTTGTCTTCTACCACATTGATGCCTTCATAGAGGAGATTAGACCTTGCTAACAAGAGAATACGAGGTTAGTGTCCCTTTGAAAATTATATGAGGTGCCTTACCCCAATGATCAAGAAGAAAGTAGAGGTGAGCTACTTCAAGTATGACTTTATTAGCTTGCACTTGTATTTGCATTAGCACATTGAAACATATCAAAGATTTAGAATACTTGAAGAAATTACTATCAACAATTTACATCTAGAAATAAGTGCATATTTCCCATCTTTCCAAATGCTAAATAGAATTTCCACTTTAAAATATTGCTATGGGTGAATTTAGTAAGGATTATGGGCCAATCTCTTAGGAGGATCATATGCTAAGAGAAGGTCTCAAGTCTAATAACCTTGTAAAAATGACATATCCAATTTCAAATAGCCTAAGCTCTAAGTTGAAACCAAAATAGATGGCCAAGCATTTTCAAATGCCCACAAAAATGGCAATAGGGTTTGGAGATTTCCAAGTGAAGTAATGTGGAACCAATGAAAGTTCTTGATAGAAAATATACCTAACAAAATGAGCAAACTTTGGTTCAGTAATAACCATCATGTCATTTTTTTGTTCAAGATTGATTGAATTGAGAGTTGCTAATGATTCATCTTAGTCACAAGTGATTTAGAGTTTGATTCAATCATTTAGAAGTGTTACAAAACTGTTTGATTGAAGTTACCATGTCATATAAGTCTTGTATTCTATACTTAAGTGTGCAAATTTCTACTCAAATCATTATGGTTGTAATGTGGGGCCTCAATGCAGTTTTATAGATTTACGATTTTGAGCTAGCATTTTTGTAGTTAGTAGTTTCAGAAGATTGCAAGAAGGCTCAAAACATTCAACATGTTTAAGGGATTCATAACACTAATTTGTATTAGTGGTGAAATTAAAAAGTGTAGAGTTATGTTTAAAGTAGAAATATTGAAGTTAAAGTGGACATTTGTAGATTGCGTAAGTACAAGAAGAATTAAATTTAACACTACTAATTAATTTGGTGAAAATCTAAGACTTGGGAACAAATTTACAATTTTCAAATGTCCTCTCTACTTCCAATTCCTATGGGTTGTTTGGGTGGAGATTTAGAGTTCACATTCAACCATGTAATTTTTGCAAGCTACATTTAGACCTCCCATTTCTTGTAGGCTTGAAATTAAGGAGTTTTACAACTTTTAAGAAACCATGGATACAATTTTCAAAATCTCAAAATTTTGTTACATTTTCATAATTAACCTAGGAACATCATTGCATCATCAATTTCAATCAATTAATCACAACACATCATCATCCAACAAATGGATTAAAACTCCGATCCACCATTGTGGCTCTTTTCTTGAGGTTTGTAGCCGCTGGAGAGCACTTAATCCTCCTGTCTGTCCTTCCTGGTTGGAGGTTATAGAATATGGAAGCAGATTTATTTTTGGCTCCTTCCATTCTGATGTAGGAGAAGGTGTCATTTAGACCCTAAATCACTTTTTCCCACATCACAACTAGTTACAAAGACTAAAAAATTAAAGATGTATAGTAATTTTTCTAGACATTTCCAATAAAAAAGAGTCATCATTTTGTAAGAATATAAATGATAGAAGAAAAATACAAAAAAATTATGGGTTTCAATTGGCGCTTTGGTCATTCTAGATTAGAGATAATAATCAGCTTGCTCACATGCACTCATTCTTGATTTTTACTACAGAATATTGTATATAATGACCTCAAGATCTCAAACTCTTCACTATGAAAATAGGGGATGTTATCACATTCAATTAATCAAGAATTTTTAGATTCAAATTCTTTGTATATGGTGGCACATTTTTTAGGATTTAGTTCTTCATTTAGTGCACCAACCAACTTGTAAGTCACATTTAAATAATTATTGTTAGGGACAAACTACATGAAATGCAATCTTTTTGAGTTATAGGTGATGTAATTATTCATGGGTTTAACATAGCTTGAGTTGAAATCTAGGAGAATTCCCACATATAAAGAATTTAATTGGATTTACCATGATGATTTCTAAAGAAAGTGAAATTTATACTTATAAATTATTCCTTTCTATTAAACTAGCTATTAAGATTGTAAATAATAAATTTATGTACTCTTCAATGTGCTTGGGATTAGGATTTCTTTAACTTAGGCATGCAAATCTAGTGTTAAATCTATGTTTGAGCCAATTTAATGTATTAATTTATGGAGAAAATGATGAGATATTTGTGGCTTCAAGTCTTCGTATGGTAGCTCCTAGTTGAACCAAGCCATTAGGCATATCAATGATGAGCTTATATGGGCCTCAAAATAGATTTTAAATTATAGAAATACCATTAAATTAGTTTGACTTGAAGTCTACATGTTAGGTAATTAATGAGACATGTTGTAAGTCTAAAGGAAGTATGCTAAACTTGTGTATATATGAGGCTGATGTGATGGTGACTCCAAATGTTTCTAGATCAAAATTTCAACAACTTAACTCTAGATGTAGGAAAAGTAAACCATATGAATTGAAATAGTTGTTTGGCTTGAATTTATTCATGTAGTTTAAAGTTTAGTTGTGGGAAACTCATCAAATTTGGCCTTAAATTAGTTCAAGGTTTAAAATTAACAATAAATTATACACTTGGAATGATTTTAAATCTTCAACCAATTATATTATATAGGGTCTAAAAATTATTGAATATAAAATATTTGATGAATTTAGGTGTAAATTCTAAGTAAAACCATTTAAAAGGTCATGATAGGTCTAGGGTGATAAGGATACATGAAGTTAAGTTATGAAAATTCGCTTAATTAGAGCTCTCTAGTTAAGCCACAAAATTCATCAAGGCTACCACATGCTTACCTAGATTTAAGAAACTTATAAAACACTTGAACACAAGGATATATCATCTAGAGTCATATAAGTAGCATACATAACTTTTCTAGTTAGTTAAATCATATATTGACCTTAAGGTTTGATATATGTACTTATGGTTCAAACTTAATTAATTTTTTTATGTGAGATACTAAATGAATTCATATTCAAATATTTATCATGTCTAGATTCATAACTTATTTATCTTTGTAGACATGAGAGGCATGATAAACCATAACACATACGGGTCCTTGGGTCACCAAGGAGCTCTAGATGCAAATAATATATAACATATACAAATGAGTGAGTTACAAAAATGAGTTTACTGAATTTGGGTCCATTAGGATGCTAAGAACTCAATGCGTTTCATGCAATCAAATATGAGAATACTAGTATTATGGACTTGAGGCTAGTAAAGTAGGATTCATAGGAACATAAGGATCATTAGGGTTCTTGTAGCGAATTGTATAGTGAGTTAGAGGTTGGGGAAAATAAGTTTTAATTGATAATACCTCAAGTCTTACTGATGGGAAAGGTCATTGATGTTACAACTTGCATCATTTAGTCAATTAATTATCGAATTGGGTGTGTCTCAGAGCTATATGCAATAAGGATGTTTGTCATAGATTTTTGGGGGGGTTTTTGCATTGTAAACAGTGACTTCTCATTTTGGTTTGGCTCCTTTAGGAGCTTTCAGAAGCTCTCAGGAGCTAAATTTCAGCGACTAATTCCTAAGGATTAATTCTATCTTATTTCCTAATTTAAAGTTTTTTCGACTTATTTCTAACTTCATTTGACTTGATTGAGATTGATTCATGGAAAAGACTAACATTTACCTTAATTCTTAATCTACAATTTGAAATCCAAATTTAATTCTAATTTACTTCAAAATAAATATATCTTAAGATTTGCTAGAAAATAAATGCTATTTTAAAGAACAAAAATAAATTGGAAGGAAATAATGATTAATCTAGAAAACATAAATACTAATTTCCATGAATAGATTCCAAACAAGTTTTGAATAGTTCCATCTTTCTATAAGTTTCCATCACCGCTTCAATTAAACTCAACAAATAATTACCAAACTTAATTCCTACAAACATCATCTAAATCTTGATTAACTCAATAAACTTTATAAAAATCTAACAAACCATTCTAACCATGATGAACTTAAAATTAAAAATGATTGAACACAATTGCTGAAAATGATTCAAATAGAATTAACATTCCAAATTTAACATCCAATGAACAAAAAAAAAAAACTCAGAGAAATACCACACAAGATCAATTCGTTTGGTTGAGCGGGCCCTACTCTTCCTCTGCTAAGACCTCAAACACATTGATTCGAGTTAACTTCATATTTTCATTCAAATTGATCAAAATAGGGACACAAAACAAGTAGTGTAGCAATTACAAATTCCAATAAAAAATCATCTAACTGCATTCTAAAACCTAAAGATGGATATTTATAACAATATCCTTATTAAATTCAAAACATGGCGTTAACTGCCAAGATTCAAGGCATCTAAACTAAAGACTAAAATAGAACTAAAAAAAACTAAAAATAGACAGAGGGAAAATGCCAGATCAACACTGGGATGAGAAGTTCCTAAACTGACTAAAAGGAGTGGAGTTGAAACTTCAATGATTCATCATCCAACTGGGCGATTAGTAGCGCGATTGACTTCATGTGGTTAAATAGGGAGTTTAACTTTATCTTTGAACTAAGTCATTAGTGATTAGTCTTTAAATACCCTGAATAAAATCCTTAAGAATAGGATACCAATTATGACAACTGAAAAGATTAAAATTGCATAATTAACTCATCATTATCGCCACAAAAGCAACACATTTAATATAAAGCATTACCTCTAATATATTTACCAAATTAGCCAACATAAAATAAAACAAGTAAATATATTAGTCTATAGTCTACCTCTAGTCATGTTAATAAAATAAACATGTCTTTTAAACCATAAAATGACTATTTGAAAGTATTTTTGAGCCCCTCATCACTTACCTAGGGAGATTTAGAAGTCATGTGCCTAAAGGTAAGTCATGAAATAAAAAATAATTGAGAATGTATGGTTAGAAATATAATTTTAAAACTTGACCAAGGATTTTGGATGTGATTATAATTGGCCCAACCCACCTTGGTTTCAAAGAGTTATAACAATACACCTAGAAATAGGTAATAGGGATGTGTGAGTGGTAGGAGGTTCAAGAACCACAATGGATGCCTCAAACCAGTTGCAACAATGGTTAAAGATACCTAGCCATACGATTGAAGAAAGAAAATGCATGATTAAACTTGAAGAATCTAAAAAATAAAATGTTGACAAATAAAGGGTTCCTTAATTTTTAAAGAAAATTAGGGCATATTTCAAAATGCCAACATGTTACATATATAAAAGACTTCTTAAAATACTATATTAATATTATTGTGATGTTATACTTTCAAGGACCTTATTTGCACAATCTAAAACAACTACAATAGAAGTATGACACTTGTTTTTATAATGAATCCCAAGATATGATCCAAATACTTTATGCTCTATGATTTGAAATATTTGTTACTCCATGTTTTTTATAAAATTGTTTAAGAATATATGTGAGCCATTATTTTTAATATTTATTATTATGAGTTCAATTTTTTAAAAATCAATTATATAAATTTGTTTTAAAAAGGAGTATATATAACATTATTAAGAGAAATGACCTAACAGTTGCACACTTTAACTTTTCACCTCTCAAAGTTATAGACAATACTTTTGAATGACTTAAAGCTTAAGGTTTTAGATCCACATCATCAAATTGTGTATGTTTTATTGAGATGTTATAAAATACAAAAACAATTATCTAATAATTGTAGATTAAATTAACTCTTTTTGGTACATCTAGGTAACATTGCATAATTTGATTTTTTCACTATGTAAACTATGATCTTGGAGTTTACTTTCTTTTCATTAAAACATAAAATATTCCATTTTTTTTTGGCTTAATTAGACTATAACTAAATTTAATCTCTATCTATTGTCTTGTAAATAAAATGCCTAGAATTTGTGTAAGTTTATGAGCTATACAATAAATATGTTATTCTATTTTCTTAAATTCTTAATAATCTTCATGCTTTAAGCTATTGATGAATAAAGAGATCATCCACTCAATTCCTATTTGGTCACAAAGAATTACAACCTATTTTAGGAAATCCACCACATTCTTTGCATTTCACTTACTTTTGGGCCCCAACATTGGGTTGTTGGAAATGATGAATAAATTCCACCAAACTATTGAATACCCATTAGCCACAAGTGCTTCGTTCCCTAAAGCTAGGCCCAAGTCAAGAACTGTAACTTAAAGAATATCGTTGAGACCTTTGACCAATTTCTTATTAATTATCAGGTTGGCCATTATGCCCATATATCCTTATCCTCATCCAAATCTAGTAGCACAACCACGACACATCCACAAACATGGAGGAATTCTAGAATTCACTTGATACCTATGATCTATAACAAGGAATTCCTCCTCAAGGATTCATTAAATGACAAAAAAGTAAAAAAGAGTCAACAATGTTTTGAAAATTTTTAAAATATTTTTCTATAGATTATTCCAAGAAATACAATTTGGCATACATGTCATTGGCTAAATGAACACTTGTATCCATTTGTGTATAATGACTAGTAGTGGAGGACTGTGTGTTATATTTAGATTAAATAGTTTTCAAATTATTCTATTCAAACCCTTCCTTCTCATTATTGTAAGTATGATTATGTGAGGTGGAATCTTCCAATATTTACCATTCCATGCATGTTGGTAGATCTCTCCCCATCTCAACCATCACTTAAACTACAATGCTATTATTATTATGTACTCCTAGACTTGGTATATTTTCTCCTTTTAGGAAGTGGCATCAAAGTTATCCATAGTTATCATTGTGTGAATGTAGCTCTTCCCATGAATTAAAATTATTTCTAATTATCTGATACTTCTCCATGCCTATGTTATTGTTTGCTAAGTAATCAACAACTCCATTGGCTTAATCCAAATTGATATCAACATTATTTATTCCAAATTGATGACATATTTTGAGTCCCATAATGAGTTCTTGCACCTTCACCTCATTATTTTTTTCATCCTCAAGTTTCTTTGAGGCAATAGCAACTAAGTTTTTATCTTAATCTTTAATGATGTTTTATAATTTTGATTGCCCAAGTATTCCTTTAGATGCTCCATCATAATTCAATTTTATCCAACCCCTCTAATAAATTTTTGTTTTGTTTTCTTTTGCTACCTTAGCTATGAAATTTACTCTATCGTCTCTTGAAT